>OY740776.1:8770494-9331912 GCA_963513935.1 Aphrophora alni
AGGAAGGGAGGTAATTTTAAAACTTTTTTTTTAACATTGTTACATTGGTTTCGGTCTTTAATTAATTAAAAATTTAACCTGAATCGAGAAGAATCCTCAAGCTGATTAAAAGAAATAAGTCGAAATCCCCGTTGATGAACGGTATCATGGTAATTACCCAGCCCCCTCATAAATTTAAAATAAGCAGATCCTCTAAATATAATTCTAAAAATGGAATGTTTTACAATTTTCCATAACAAACACTATATTTTCAACACACTTGACTTTGCAATCATCTTAAATTGACTGGTTAATATCGTACAAACTTTTTTTGGCAGAAACCAGACCTATTCGTGATTCCTGTCTGTATGACATATATGATGTGAAAGTATATAAAAACTATAAACAGTTTAGTTTTAAATCCCTACCCCCTACCTTTTTTTTATATGGTTGAAACTCCGCGTATCCATATTGGATCTAAATACCTTGGTTTTGACGAGCTCACTGACTGTCCAACTCCAATAGGGGACGGCCACAGTAAGTCAGAAGAAAATCTTAAAGAAAAGGATAGGTCGATATGTACATCAAATTAAAGTTCTGTGTATAGAGCAAACCGGATATCAAACGATTAATAACGTACCGAAAATGGCGGGATTTTAAAGTTTACAAAAAGAGAGACCAGCTTTTATTTATAGTTAAAATAACTTTAATTGTGTTTTTTTTTTAAATTTGGAGATGAATAAGCGAACCAGTTTGTACGATTTATTTATCCTAAATTCCGCTCTCTCTCTCTCTCTCTCTCTCTCTCTCTCTCTCTCCTCTCTCTCTCTCTCTCTCTCTCTCTCTCTCTCTCTCTCTCTCTCTCTCTCTCTCTCTCTCTCTCTCTCTCTCTCTCTCTCTCTCTCTCCTCTCTCTCTCTCTCTCAATTTAATATTTAATGCCGTGGCTAAAATTTGATTAATTCCTATAAAATGTTGTTTGCAAAATGTAGGAAGCTAAAAGCTTGAGAATGAATAATGTTAAAAGAGAGGTAGGTAGCCGTGGCATAACATTCCATTCACGATATGTCCCTGGAGTAAACCCATCTCTCATCCATAGCGGAGTTAGTGGGGGTCTACAAGGAATGCCGTTTATCCAAAATATGGAAGGGGATTACACATCGCACTAACTCTCTAACATGCAATCAAATACCCTATAATCATTGTGAAATATCTGTCTAATGAACCACTTATAACTATAAAACTTATTAAATAAAATAAGGCTTAACGTACTTTAGACCAACTGGACGAGTCCATCGCAACCATAACAATAGGCGACTCTTTCTACATTAATAAAACACAGTTTTTCTTAAACTTCAAGTACCAGTGGTTTCGCCTCGCGTCCAGTTTCCATAAACCTTTATTTATTGGAAAATGTCAACAGGTGTTTTTACGTAATTCAATTCCATGCGAATAGTTTAAAAATCATACAGGGAGTTTAGTAAGTTTTATTTCTATATATTATAAATATGGAGTATTCCCACAGATACTATACTCACTCACTGCTGTAACTTTCCCGAGACAACCTAGCTGGATTTTCACCTTTCTTCGTGTATCTTTGGTCAATAAATACTTTTAATCTTTCTTATTAGGAAAGACTAACTCTTTGTTCTCATCCTACATTTTTAGAGGGTTAAATCTCTCTCTCTCTCTCTCTCTCTCTCTCTCTCTCTCTCTCTCTCTCTCTCTCTCTCTCTCTCTCTCTCTCTCTCTCTCTCTCTCTCTCTCTCCCTCTCTCTCTCTCTCTCTCTCTCTCCTCTCTCTCTCTCTCTCTCTCTCTCTCTCTCTCTCTCTCTCTCTCTCTCTCTCTCTCTCTCTCTCTCTCTCTCTCTCTCTCTCTCTCTCTCTCTCGATAATATGACTCCACTGTTAATAATAAAATGCAGTGAATGAATAAAAAATACGTTTCTTCAATAATACTTGAGTTTTTTGTCAGGGTAATAAAAACGTTGAAATGAGAGATTCATTGCCGTGAATGTAATTTCGTTTTGAAATTAATTTGTATTTAAAAATAAGAAATAATTCTTCTTAACAGATATAAATATCGTTGCCATTGATGTTTGAAAGCCACTCGGTCATCATCGTCATAATATATATATATATATTCTCTCTATATAGAGAGGGGGAGAGAGAGGCGGTGAGATAGAGTGAGGGAGGGAGAGAGAGAGAAAGAGAGAGAGAGAGAGAGAGAGAGAGAGAGAGAGAGAGAGAGAGAGAGAGAGAGAGAGAGAGAGAGAGTGAGTGAGAGAGAGAGTGAGTGAGAGAGAGTGAGGGAGTGAGGGAGAGAGAGAGAGAGAGGGGGAGGGAGAGAGAGGGGAGAGAGATTCATAGGAATCCGATGAGTGCGCCGTCCGGAACGTCCAATTTATTTGTTGTTTCTTATTCTGAGGATTAAAACCATATGCAGTTTTTTTTCTACAGGGTGGTCAGTTTAAAAGAAGCCCAGGTCTAATAATGAATTAAAATTATCCTATGGAATGCTGCTGAAAGAAGGAGCGCCTCACTCTAACGCACGCGCCATCACACACACGGGCGCGCAGAGTATTAGGACTGGGCGATACCTGCCGTGGGCCACCCGCATGAGTTACCTACTGTGCTTCATTTGATCAAACTCTGATTTATTTTATTCTACACTTCATTACAAGAAAAATGAGACCCAACAATGTATAATTTACTTTAATAGAGTCCAAAATCAACAATGTTTGCTACAAAATTAATGACAGTATGATGACTAATAAGTTTGAATAAACAACACTATCGTATATCTTTATCGAAACATATGTACTTTTCGATATTAATGAAACAAAGGAGCACAATTGTTAATTGTGTTAATTAACTGTGCATCTGGACATATTGTTAATAAACACAATTGTTAATTGTGTTAATTTACTGTGCATCTGGACATATTGTTAATAAAAATAATTTTTTTTTCATATATCAGGATCTACTGGAAGGATTTTAATGAAACCGATATCAAAACATTCGTTATTTCCTCTAGAAAATGTCTGAATAATTCGTTTGTAAATCTAGTATTATAGTTAACAAAAATAAAAGAAGTTTATAGATTAATTATTGCATCTCCATAAATAATAAACGAAAATTGTTACAATTCGGAAATAATTCTTGTATCGAATACAAACAACACCCCAAAATTCGGAAAAAAAATCGAACCTAATCCCCAAAAACAGCAGTTACCGCCTAAAATGTGAAACTTTGTAAAAGTATGCAATTTCGATCAAACAAATTTTTCAAACGGGGCACAAATTTGACGTATTCTGCAGTTCATACATTTGCAAACGAACATTTTGGTTTTTAAATAAATTTTAATGTAACAGCAGATATTTCCTGTTGAAACTCCATATTCAAGGATTAAATAAAGCAATAAAGCTAAAGTTTCAAAATTATTTTAATAATATAAACGAGCTACAATTGTTTCGCCTTGCGGCATCATCGGGCAACTGATAATTAACAAGGTCATTCCCCCTACTCTTCCCTATATCTCTTATTGTATTTCAGTTTCCTATTACTTGTGTATGTATAAATAGTTGTCAATACTTGTAAATTATCAGTTACCTGATGATGCCGCAAGGCAAAACAATTGTAGCTCATTTAAATTGTTAAAATAATTTTGAAACTAGCTTTATTGCTTTATTTAATCCTTGAACGTTTTGGTGCTGGTTCCAGATTTCTGTTACCGGAACAATTTAATCAAAATCGTTACAGCCTATTTTGAAAAAAATAAATAAAATCTTTAAAGCATTGTACAGACGACAAACATTCCAAAAACCACTTTTTTTTTGTCTCAAGGGACTTCTAAAAGGACATTGATTTTTTTAACCATAGCATAACTTTCTCTATACTATGTGTGATAAAGTGAAAAATACTCAAATTATACCAAAAATCAGAAGCTCTGTTTGTGCAGCTTAGCGATCTGCATATTAATGACAAGATGGAGGACTACAAATGAGACACACATAAAACATTCAGGTGCCATCTAGGATTACTAATCTGCTCGCCGTATATTTCAATTTCAGCCCTAAACTTGTTTCAAAACATGATAAAATCTGCTCCGCCCCCACCAAGCGACAAGTTTTACTTGTAAAACTTTAATTCGCACTCGTAAAGCTGCAATAAAAGTTGTGGACAATCTTGTGGCGTACGTACGGCATATAAAAAGTTTTATGAGGGCGGTTTTTACTTTATTTTAGGGTGAACTATTTAACCAAGCCTTGCTTTATCCTCCCTTATAAAAGTGAGACTATCAGTTGCAAGTAGAATTTTGATACGAAGACATATTTTGCAAGGTACAAAAAAATACGAAAGACAAAAAAAAAGGTAGTTTATATTTTCTTACATACAGGGTGGCTGAAAAGTAACTACCACCCCCCTTATTTTAAAAAAAATATATATGAGATATTTGAATTCCGTTTGCATCAATTTGTTTAGGTGAGCGGGGCAATCTAAAAAAGAAAAGCATTAGGTTATTTTAATTGCGGGGGGTTGGGGAGGGTCGTTCAAAAATTTCAAATAATACGTATAGGGTTGTGATACCTCGTTTCAAATGTCTCTATGAAATATGAAATTTAAAAAAAAATTCTGACTATCCAAAAACAAAATGGCGGTCAAAAGAATAATTTTATCTTTACGAAGTTATATTGGTAACGTACACCCCCCCCCCTGTATGACATCAATGTGTTTTTACCTCATATTAAATGTTCAAATTGTTCTCCTTGTACCTACATCCAGTAGTACTGTCCGCGAGAGTAAAGAAGTCTCCTCGACCAGGACGGTATGCACCATTGTTTTGATGTAACCGCACGTTATTTGCAGGCGCTCGACTTGAGGGCTGGGCTCCGCGCTGTCCAAACATTTCGTGTCGCAGGGAGTTTTATTTCTGCTAATATGGCATCCCTGTACAAAGGCTGTTGAGTGACCCATCGCAGATGCAATTATAGTTGTGGAACGGTCGGAGTGAGGAAGAGATTCGATCATACTGACCTGCGGGGAGACAATAGGCACTGACTCATAATATATTTGTCCAGTACAAATATTTAGCTTGGACAATTTTTAATAATTGACAAAAACAAATATCACTACGACTTTTGTCATAAAATGCTGTGAATTTTGATATAAAATCTCAAATAAATCGGTTTATTTTTGCTTATACAAGCATATACAACAAGTATTGTTATTGACAAAACTGAAAAATTATTATTAATTTATGTGGGATTAATAAATGTAGTCTCTCCAACCATAAACGCTTGTTTCGCCAACGTTATGTTAGTTGGTGTCCAAGCCTTTTTTACAGTGTGGCCGGCAGCACACCAAGTTTCATCCAAGTAGAAAATTTTTTTTTTGTTGCTCTCTATACTCCCTTTGAATAAGGATCGACCTGCGTTGCCTTTTCACAAACTTAAAGCCTAGACCGTTCATAAGTTTTCTCGTTGTACGCGCACTTACGTTTGGAAGATCGACATCAGCGTTTATCATCGCAGTGATCTAACACAATTAAATAGATACAATGAAGGAAAATGTCACTTCGCCATTTTATATGTTTTGCGACAGCTAATGCAATGACTACATAAATACTATAAGACACGACATGGCCATGTTAAATATTCTACGCTTATTCTTGAGTTGACCAATATCCGCTAGGGTGTGGAGCTGTCGCTCTTTGCTAGAGAATCTGTAGTTGATGTGACTGGCGCTAGGTGGCTCTACGGTCAAACAATGTTTCAGTTGCGCACTGATGCCACATATGGGACCAGAGATGCGAGGGAAGGTCGAGAATCGCTTATCTCAGCGCACGAACTGACAACACTGACTATGCTGTGTCAACAGTTGTACAGTCTCAACCAAGTAGGATGCGTACAGTCAAGCACCTGCTGCTAGCGCTTTCTGATAGCTGTGTGTCAAACTTGTGACGAACAGCACCCGTAAAGCGTAGACTATTTCCCTATCCTATGTCGTGTCTTATAGTATTTATGTAGTCATTGGTTAATGTGAGCGTAGAATGTCGTGTGCGGCGTGAGCGACGGAGCGTGGCGCCGACTCAAGTAAGCGCCTGCAATTTTCGGATAGGCCAGAGCTCAGGGGACTTCTTTACTCTCGCGGACAGTACTAGGCCAGTGAAATTAGCAAAAAATCATCGGAAATTTATTGTAATTCGTTTCAGAATGTCATATTGAAAAATCTTTAGTGATACAGTATATGGCATTTGAGGGAATCCAACTATGAACACTGCTAAAGCAACGTTTTTATGTGCAAAAATCTGTCTTTTTAGTAAGTTTAAAGATTATTTGCAATGGGTGAAGATATTTTGTTAACTATTAGAATACTCAAAAACGATTATAACCTAAAATCTGTTAATAAGTTGTTTCAATAATTACAAAACTGCGATCAAATTTTAAATATTTTTCACTCCTTGAGAAAAGCACTTGAAACGTTCAGAAAATAGGCATTTTATGATCCTTAAGTTACCATGAAAATTTTATTTAAAAAATATTAATTAGTTTACGAGAAATTTATTTTTGTTTATACAGAATTCATCACCTGGTCTTAAATTTATATTATAAATACACGTAGAGTATGAACACACTCCAATTATTGCCTCTTTATTACAAGGTTTTTAACTTAAATATGTATTAAATAATAAAAATTGAACCATTACATATAATTAATATATTCAATACATTTATTGATATTTAAAATTGTATTAAATTTTTTTATGTTTCACATCTGTCAGGCGTCCCGCGTTGTGTAATTTTTTAAAAATAATTTGAAATAATTTGTCAGTTTAGTAGTCATGGCCTACATGAGTCCATAATAACTATGTGGTTCCTTAACCTCCAAAACAAGTTCCTCTCCTTTCATGCTCAGCGTATCAGCTACATAGCGTATAATTTGTTTAAAATTCTAAAGAAATAAAAGTTTATGACACTTTGAAAACCAATAAAAAAAATCTACAGAGATAAGGGGTAAGTCGGGGGTTCTAAAAACCCAATAACATTCCAAATTGAAGTACGTGAAAGAACGTCGGACTCGGAACGACAGAAATTGATTCCTGTTTTACGGCAACGAAATTGGAGACCTGGGGGAAATTTGGCATCTTTCTCCAACACTTGAATTAGTATTGAAAATATAATAAATCCACGCTCCCAATTAAAACACGTTGATGGGGAAACCATCATGGTACTTACCCAGGCCCATCATACAATATAATCAGACCCTCTAGGTAAATCAAGAGGTAAGTTGGTTTAAAACAGTTGTAACACAGGTTTTATAATCCTCGCATCGCTACTTCCTTGACGTCCGTAAGATATGTATACAGGGTGTGCAAAAAGTATCAGAACGGCGGTATACATTTTGAACCATTGCAGATTAAGCAATACAACTTAACACATCAATACTATACCTTAAAATCTACTTTTTGAAGCAACTATCAATTTTTCAACAACTTATGGAGACGCAGGGAGTCGGAAGAAAATTTTTAATGAGAGCATAGGTCGAGTTTTACATCATATTAAAGGTCTCTGTTGGGAGAATACAATGCAGCAAATCCAACATCTAATGGTTCACACTATACAAAATGGCGGCGGTTTAAAGTTACAATTTTGGGCTTGTTGAAAATGGCTTAATTTTCTTTCTTGGTGCGAGTTACATAAGTAAAACTCCGACAATCCACAAAGAATTTTTCTGATTAATGAGTGAGTTTTTATCTCCAGTGAGAACGGTCTACGAGAAGCAAGAATGAAATTTTTAATTCGATGTGCTAGGCTTACATTATATTTTTTCTCAGAGGAAATCCCGTCTCCAATTCAACATCCCAGGGAGTGGTACAATACCATTCCGCTATGGGTTCAGATCTTCCGTGAGACCGGTTCTCCATTGGGGGGGGGGAGGAGAGGCTGTGCAAAGACGGCTACGTCACCTGGATAGGTTGAAGTTGCACCTCATACAATTCAACAGAGCGAAAGCCGAACTGCACGACGAGTATGCCACAAAAGAGGGACACTTAAAGGACAGTATCTTTCACAAACGATTAATTTCTGTATAAAGTAACATAATGAGATGTAAAACTGAGTAGTAGAAGGATGGAGAAGAAGAAGGTTGCGACAAAGTTTGGGTAAAATCAAGAATTGAATACATTTCGACTGTCTAGCTTACGATTTCGTTCTCTTCACCAAAAAAACAATCAAATCACACAAATGAAACACTCAAAGCAGCAAAAAAACCTGACTGCAGATGTCTTTCGAAAAACCGTGAACACGAGCCTCTCCAAAGCTCTACTTGGAAACGAAGCACCTCTGGGTGCTTGGGATGCATTTTGTATCCAGGATTGTGACCGTCTCCGCTTCTTTTGACCAGCTGGAAGCTCCGGCTGGCTGGAGACCGCGTACATTTTAGCCAAATCTTGTCAGGATGGGCCAAGGAGTAAGGGTTAGGACGCTAATGAACGCACGCAACGCAAGTTAATTTAAATGTTATCTTTTTTTTTAGCGCCGAATTAGAAGAATACAGTAATAACTAGAATTTATAAAAACACATAACGGCTAGATAAAGCCTTAACAGTGGCCGAAAAGCATAGGCCTACCGATTAATTTAGATAGCACTTGGCCGAAAATGGACTGATCTCGTCCTGTAGCGGTCTGCCGTTCAACTTTCTTCTCGCTGCTCTCGGAACAGACTCTCTGCCGGCTCGCAGGTTCAAGCCCTCCACTCCTCGTCTCTCCCCCTCTTCTACGTAATCTTGCACTGCTCAACAAAATTGCAAGTGCCAATTGATATTTTATTATTTAGAATCCCTTCCCATTACATCCTAATAGTTTTTATTTGGTGGGCTCCTTGGCTGGGCCATATCATGACGACTCAAATAATTGATTAATACGAGATAACATGCATACATGCTTCACCGTGTCTTAATTCGTTTGTATTTTATAAACATTCTATCTTGTGTATATGTTGTATTGTAACTTGTGTATTTGTATTGTGTTGTGAGTTATTTTTGTACAGCATGACAAGTCAAATGTATACCGCAGCAATGCTGCACTGTGTATGCCATAAATGATGCAAATAAATAATAATAAAAACACCAACAAAACCACGAGACCTTCGGAACCGCTCGAAATTTTAAATATCACGTGACGTTAATACATCAAACACCCAACGAAAAATTAACAGTACAAGAAAGAGTTAGAAAATTGTAAACAGCATTCGGATTATGTCAGAACAACCTAACCTAACCTAACCTAGAAGAATAAGTTAGAAAATTGTAAACAGCATTCGGATTATGTCAGAACAACCTAATCTAACCTAACCTAACCTAGAAGAATAAGTTAGAAAATTGTAAACAGCATTCGGATTATGTCAGAACAATCTAACCTAACCTAGAAGAATAAGTTAGAAAATTGTAAACAGCATTCGGATTATGTCAGAACAATCTAACAACCTAACCTAACCTAACCTAACCTAGAAGAATAAGTTAGAAAATTGTAAACAGCATTCGGATTATGTCAGAACAATCTAACAACTTAACCTAACCTAACCTAACCTAACCTAGAAGAATAAGTTAGAAAATTGTAAACAGCATTCGGATTATGTCAGAACAATCTAACAACCTAACCTAACCTAACAGAAAAATTAACAGTAGAAGAATAAGTTAGAAAATTGTAAACAGCATTCGGATTATGTCAGAACAATCTAACAACCTAACCTAACCTAACCTAACCTAGAAGAATAAGTTAGAAAATTGTAAACAGCATTCGGATTATGTCAGAACAATCTAATAACCTAACCTAACCTAACCTAGAAGAATAAGTTAGAAAATTGTAAACAGCATTCGGATTATGTCAGAACAATCTAACCTAACCTAACCCAACCTAGAAGAATAAGTTAGAAAATTGTAAACAGCATTGGGATTATGTTAGAACAATCTAACAACCTAACATAACCTAACCGAAAAATTAACAGTAGAAGAATAAGTTAGAAAATTGTAAACAGCATTCGGATTATGTCAGAACAATCTAACAACCTAACCTAACCTAACCTAACCTAACCTAGAAGAATAAGTTAGAAAATTGTAAACAGCATTCGGATTATGTCAGAACAACCTAACCTAACCTAACCATTTGAGAAAGCAACGTTCCATTTAGCCCTAGCCTACGTCATACATTTTGGAAACGACACTATTTCGGTCCATCCCCCACTTCGAGACTAAAATCGCTTCCCCAGGTCTGCCCATGCACCCATAGGATACCCAGCTTTGAAGAGATTATTTTAATTAATAATACATCACCGAATTAAAACTAATTACTAATTAAACACTCGCACAACACAAACACAAGCGAACTTGAGCGTTCCTGGTTGAAATTCAAGTAATCTAAATGACGGTTATTTTAAAAACGTTTCTAGGTCGTATCTCGCGTTTTATACAACTTACAACACTCAAAATTAAATAAAAAATTGCAGATTTCAAATCACCGGTATAATGGTACCAACCACACCTCTCTACGATGACAGATAGCGAAGTTATGGTCAAAAATGTAATTTCGAACCCTGATCTAAAAAAAAAATGTAATTCGTTAGTTACGAGTCCCGGCAGGGCAGAGCGTAGCGAGTGGAGTGACCTTCACTGTGTACATAGCCGAGACACTGACACGAGCGCAGCGAGTGGAGACTTTTAAAATATTCACATTTACGAGACCCGTTAGGGCCTAGTGGACGTCAGGAACTTAATGATATACACAATTACAAGGTTTGTAGCAATCTCCCACCTTCTTCAGAATAACTGGGCAATTAGCCTTCAATGGATCCCGAGTCACGTCGGCATCGTGGGCAATGAAAGAGCAGATGACCTTGCAAAAAATGGGGCACAAATGCAGCAACCCATCGTTGAAACCAGCCTCACCTCTGCCAGACACCTTATTGATGCAACTTTTAGACACCACATCAAACAAAGGAACGAGGAAGCCAGCAGAAAAAAAACAGTGGGCATCGCTTGTCAGTCGCGGCCCCCTGCCGTCCTCAACTGACAGGGCAACTGCCGTGGCTGACTTCCGACTCTTGACAGGCCACGATTATCTCCCAGGCCCATCTCCATCGTTTTGGCCTTGCAGAATCTGATACATGTCCGCTTTGTCTCGATGGTATCATGGACGGGGACCACATCTCAACCTGCCCCGAGCTGGACGATCAGCTGTCCAGAATTGGTCGTTACCGGGACGCTCGACGCCGAATGGCCCCACAGCCAAGAGCGGGCATTGGCTAAAGTAAAGTAACAATGGTTTTAAACAAATTCACCCCTTGATCTACCATTACCATTCCCTACAAGGCCTAATAAACCAACTTTTGGGTATTACATTAGGATGATCTGCTTGTACATTGCATGTTTGATCGGGGGTGGGTAAGTACCTTGTTTTTTATAAGGCGATGATGGGGAAAAAAAAAGTTATTTTTGCCTTTAAATAACAAGAAACAGGCTTTCTAATTCCGAAACAACGTTGTTGAAATTAAAGTTATTATTAACAGCTCAATAACGAAACATAAAATTTAATTGCCGTCATAAAACCGACAGTTTTTTTTTTTTTTTTTTTTAATGGACGGATATTAAATTGTCGATACGACAATCGCTGTCGAGGTTCAGGTGTCAATAGTAAACACAACCTCAACAATCCCCCATAACCTGCGGAATTCCAAATGTATACCCTCCTCCCCCCCCCAACTCTCTTGCCAATTATTGTATGCATATTTACCCTCCACTTCTATCCCTTTTACAAGAGCTGCATGCTAAATGTTACATTTGCCACTCGGATTTTGTCTCCGCTTCGGGCGTTTCCGTACGATATCGGAGCGTCGCGACTGTGATCGATCACTGGGGTAGTGCTACCAACTATATTAGCTGCGGGATCAAATATCCCTTCTATATAATTAGGTCATGTTGTGTTGACAGTTCTCCTCCACTTTGTTAACCTACTGAAGGGATCTTGTCTTTCTTTATAATAACATTAATTTCGAAATAATATAATTTTTTTTTTTTTTTTTTTAATATTGACTTTACTTGTAAACCAAGTAAATAAAAGACTTTATAATTTAAATTAAAATCTTTAACCTAAAATATAATTTTTTGTCCTTGTTTAAAAAGGCGAAAACATCATCATCACCTACTAACCTTATGTCTTTGAATACACTAATAGCGTCAGGGTCGGAAAAGAACAAGAGTTGATCAAGAGAGACATGATAGAACAGATGAAAGATGAGGATCTAACCAGAAACTACTTAAAAATAGTATAGATCCAGCTAGGGGCCTTCAGGATTGCTACGCCCGAACTTACTATAAAAGATCACCGAAGGATGAATTGTTCAATTTGCACAAACTTTCTCACACACCCGTTGTATTATAGCCTACTTCTAATTAAGGGGGGGATTTGATTTCTTTATTACTGACTTATACTTTCCCACATTTAGAGAAAATAATGTGATGGATGTGTTTTTAAGGATGTATCCGTTTTGTGGTCACTTGAGTCGAAAGAAAGGAAATTTTTGGAATATTGTCTGTCTGTCGTCTGTTTTGTTCTACGGTACAAACGCGTCGCATAATTTTAATCAAATTTTATATGCGAGTATATTTTAAACTTTTTTTCCAAATTTTTTCGTAACTGAAAAATTGTGAATTACTTCGATAAAAAAAAACACAATATTAATATTTTCTCAAAATCAGCTTTGACGATTTTCATCAAATTTTCTTTAACTATAGTCTCAAAGGACAGTAACAAAAATGATCGGTTTCCAAACTTACGTTTACAAAAAATCTCGGTTCGTGAGTTATAAAAAAATTAAAGATGGAATTTTTCAAAATCTGCTCTACCATTGCATTCTGTCTATGTTAACATACCTAGATCAAGTTTTTAATATTGGGGTCAAGGTTTATTTCTTTGTATTTTAGGATTCCTGAACTGTAATACTCTTTTACTTGTTTTTTATACTAGTTTGGGTGATTAAAATTCACATTTCATTAAAATCTGAACGAAATAGGTAGTTTAGGTTAGGTTAGGTTAGGTTAGATTTTTTTCCCGCTTAATTTAAGCAACTCACGATGAAACATTTTTAGGGAAATGGTGAGCAATACGTTTTGTTTGGGGCTTTAAAGAGTAGACTGGAGCAAAATATGATGGGATTAGTTACAGCCGATTTTAAGAAAATCGTGATTTTGTTTTTGTATTTGGTAGCTACTCTGAAATTTTATGATATCAAAGGAAACGAAAATCAACATGATACAAAGCTAATATTTTCCCACGTAGGAAATTTGATTAAAATCGGTCCTTGCGTTTGTCAAACAATTAAAACAATTTATTATTATTGTCGACTTCATAATAATGGTATTTTACAAATTAATTAAATTTTAAAAACTATAAAAAAGAACTTACACTTAAGAGATTTGATTTTTCAATCTTTTGAGGGCCTCCTAAACGGTTGGGTTTTTAAAAAAATTTCAAAAATAAAAAGTCTTATACTATCATCAAACTGGGAATGCAGCTGAATGAAGTGTCGCTTCACTCACACAAGCGCAGAGAATTAGGGTGTCCAGTGACTTTAAACTATTTTATTTAATATTTGAAAATAAAATCTATAATATATTTTTATTCTACACACAATTACAATAAAAAATGAGACCAAATAACGTATAATTTACTGAATTATAGCTCAAAATCAACAATATTTGCTACAAAAAGTGAGTGACTGTATGATGACTAATAAGTGTATCGTATATCTTTATCGAAACATATGTATTAGTAAGGAATTGTTTGATGATTTCAACATTATTCTCTGTTGCTTGGATAAGCAAATGTTAAATTTACGTCAAATAAATGCCAATATCACAGTTTTAATACATATTTATTCATACACAGCTTATCACAATGTAATTAATAACGAACAAATTATGTTTTATATTATTATTATATTGTGCTTCTTTGTTTCAATAAAATCGAAAAGTACATATTTTTCTATAAAGATATACGATTTTTTTTTCCATTACTGTTGTGACCGATGGTTCTTGGTGGAATTCCATGTTTAAAGATAATAAAACACATTATTATATTTTATTTATTTATTTATTTATTTTTGTAATATCCACTTTTTATTAGTCTAGCCGACCAATGGTTTCGCCTGCTAAGGCATTGACGAGGCTGTATTACAGACTGAAGAAAAAACTTAAAACTAGAGGGTGGGAGTTAGGATACAATAAAAAATTATATAAAGTTAGGATAAAGTGGATATTACAAAATAAAAATAAAAATGTGTTTTATTATCTTTATATACGATAGTGTTGTTTATTCACACTCATTAGTCATTGTCATTCATTTTGTAGCAAACATTGTTGGTTTTGAACTCTATTCAAGTAAATTTTACATTGTTTGATCTCATTTTTCTTGTAATGAAGTGTAGAATTAAATAAATGAAAGTTTGATCAAGTGAAGCACAGTAGGAAACTAATACGGGTGGCTCACAACCAGTCCTAATACACTGCGCGCCTGTGTGTGACGGCGCGTGCGTTAGAGTGAAGCGACCACTCGTTCGTCCGCATTCCCCCGTTTGAAAATAGTATAACATGATGTGAGGAATCAGAAAATGTCATAAAATATAAGTAGTCTAAAAGAAATTATAAAGTATTCCAACATATTGGAAAATGGCGAATTTCGAAATTTTATTTCACATTTTTAGTTTTCACTAAAAAGTAAGTTTAGTCCCACATTTAAAATTTTCTGCAAAACACAATAATTGTGGTCCGGTTAAAATACACGCCCAGTATATTGAATAGCCTCCACTCGCGTCAGTATTCTACACTCCTGGGCTTTGTAGTTGTACTTACTTAAAGAAACCTCTACTCGCTTGTAGTGGTGGGCATTAACGCTAACAACGGTCAACGTCAACACCAGTTAACGTTGAGCGTGATTAATTGTTGAAAAAAAACTGCTAACGTTAACCTGCCAAACAGAACAGAAGACCAACCGTCTTTGTTCAATGTGCACGTGTAACATAGTAGGCTACAATAGAAACATACGTTGATTCGTTGATGAATAAACGTTGACGTTAATTGATTCGCTTTAGTTGCACAACTAAACTAACAGACGACTGAGAGGCTTTACGTGTAGCTGGGTGCGCGCGCATCGAGTGGGCCGCTAGAGCTAACAAACAACCACTGATGCGTCACCTGCATGCACTAAGCAGTTGATCAACGTTAGCAGTTAATGCACTTCTTCGTCAACTGAGTTGAGCGTTAACGATGATTAACGTTGACAGTTTGCTGTTACCCGTTAACGGACACAGCTCTACTCGTTTTTAACACAAAGTGAAAATTACATTTCTTTTAAATTAACGTTTCTATTGAACTGTATTGTTAAATCACAGGGTGGTTCAAAATTCCACTACATTATTTCCAATGCAATTATTGGATTAGAATAATCCTCCGTGTTCGTCTGAGTGAGAAGACTCTTGTTCGCCCTACAAACTAAAGTATTTTCCTTCGTACGACTTTTCTAAGGGTATTAATTATTTTTGGTGTGCATTTAGCTCTAGAGTTGATTGCAAGAAGAGTATTGCTTTCTCTTGATTATTTTAAGTATTTTTTTTTATCTGGAAAGCAATGTTGGATAAAAAAACACGAATTCATTCATTCACATCCAATATTGTAAAAAAGTCCTACATTGTAACGATATACCTTCAAATACCCACCACGTTCCAATCCTTGATTCCTGTTATTCCTACGGGAGACATTGTCCTTTTTCTAACGTTAACATTTACAACTCTCTTGCAGATTGTTTCTCCATGAATACCCTACGTGTGTCTAAACCCTACAACGCGACAGTTGAGTCAATGGTGCATGAACTCTCTCAACAATGACAGACACAAACGCTGCTAAAAACATTGCACAATCAAAACCAAAACTAATCGTGACAAAATTACTTTTTTTTTATAACTCAAAATAAGTAACTGTCACAGATACAAATTATAATTTTCAAAAAAAATCTGTTCTAATAATTTTGATCAAATGTAACCTCTGTACTACGTATTTATGAGAGAGTAAATAAAATAATATTGCACAAACTTTCTCACTCGCCCATCCCCAAAATAAAATAAAAACGATCAAATACTAATTATCACCTAAAATATCAGGTCAGTATAGTTGTTAATTTAAAAACGCAAATTAAGCTATTTGAATATATATATATATATATATATATATATATATATATATATATATATATATACTAGCTGATGGTCTGTTTCACCTGGGGACAGTTGAGATAGTTATATAAAGAATCTTTTTTTAACTCTAATGGTGGTGCTATTGAAATAAATTATGCCCAAATACAGCAACACACTCCAAAGATCAAAATCGACCCATAAATAACAAAGATGTGATACTTGTTTCAGAGGTAAAAACTTCCTTGGAATGGAACATTTTCAAAACCTTATCTTGGTAGGGGTCTATAGACATACCACAAACCATGTTCAAAAATTCATAGCTCTAGGCTTCTTGGATTCAGAGATATGTTTTAGCGGTAAAAAACACCCTTGGAGTCGAACATTTTCAAAACCTTTAATTAGTAGGGGGTCTACAGACCTACACCAAAGCCATGGTACAAAATTCATAGCTCTAGGCTTCTTGGATTCAGAGATATGTTTTAGCGATAAAAACACCCTTGAAGTCGAACATTTTCAAAACCTTTATTTAGTAGGGGGTCTACAGACCTACCCCAAAGCCATGGTGCAAAATTCATAGCTCTAGGCTTCTTGGATTCAGAGATATGCTTTAAGGGTAAAAAACACCCTTGGAGTGGAACATTTTCAAAACTGTTTCTTAGTACGCGTCTACAGACCTACCCCAAACCATGCTAAAAAATTCATAGCTCTCGGCTTCTTGGATCCAGGATATGCTTGGGGGGGGGGGGGGGAAACACCATTGTAGTGGAATATTTTAAAAACCCTTTCTTAGTACGCGTCTACAGATCTACCCCAAACCATGTTAAAAAATTCATAACTCTAGGCTTCTTGGATCAAGAGATATGCTTTAAGGGTAAAAAACACCCTTGGAGTGGAACATTTTCAAAACTGTTTCTTAGTACGCGTCTACAGACCTACCCCAAACCATGCTAAAAAATTCATAGCTCTAGGCTTCTTGGATCCAGAGATATACTTTAGGGGTAAAAAACACCCTTGTAGTGGAACATTTTCAAAACCCTTTCTTAGTACGCGTCTACAGACCTACCGCAAACCATGTTAAAAAATTCATAGCTCTAGGCTTCTTGGATCCAGAGATATGCTTTAGGGGTAAAAACACCCTTGGAGTGGAAGATTTTCAAAACCCTTTCTTAGTACGCGTCTACAGACCCACCCCAAACGATGTTCAAAAATTCATAGCTCTAGGCTTCTTGGATCCAGAGATATGCTTTAGGGGTAAAAACACCCTTGGAGTGGAAGATTTTCAAAACTCTTTCTTAGTACAGGTCTACAGACCTACCCCAAAATATGTTCAAAAATTCATAGCTCTAGGCTTCTTGGATCCAGAGATATGCTTTAGGGGTAAAAACACCCTTGGAGTGGAAGATTTTCAAAACTCTTTCTTAGTACAGGTCTACAGACCTACCCCAAACGATGTTCAAAAATTCATAGCTCTAGGCTTCTTGGATCCAGAGATATGCTTTAGGGGTAAAAACACCCTTGGAGTGGAAGATTTTCAAAACTCTTTCTTAGTACGCGTCTACAGACCTACCCCAAACGATGTTCAAAAATTCATAGCTCTAGGCTTCTTGGATTCAGAGATATGCTTTAAGGGTAAAACACACCCTTGGAGTGAAACATTTTCAAAACCCTTTCTTAGTACACGTCTACAAGTCTGAGGCGATGATGACCCCGAAAGGTTTTTGCCCCTTTCAACAACAGGGGGGGGGGGACATAAGATTCAAAAACGTACATGTAATATCTCTCATCTGAAAAACAGTTTATTTTATAAGAAACAAAATTTAGCCTATTTTCTATAATGTGTAATTAATTTTCGAAATTTCTAAGCTAAAGTATCTTACCTTCAATGGTCTGGTGATGGTAATGGTCTCAATGGTTGTAGTCGGAGCCATTTTGTCCTCCGGTGGACGGCACGAACTGTCAACAAAAACATGGAGGTTAGTTTTTTCATATCAAACTATCGTAACTATTCCTCGAAATCTAAAGAAGCGTAACTAAAGAAATATGAAATTTTCTTGGGATTATCAAGGTTTGAAATTATATTTTCAGGCAATAAATTCGTTGTTTGTCATCGTAGACAGTTGGTATCATTGAATGTGAAATTAAAATCTACAAATTTTAATGTAATTGATACGTTATAAATTGAATAACACGCGAAATATTAACAAAAAACTGTTTAAAATGGCCGCTATTTTGACATTTTCATTTTTTAAATATCAATATACTTATACAGGGTGTTCGAAAAATGTGGGGCAAAAGTTTACGTAGTGATTTCTTGTGTCAAAATAAGCATAAATGTTTATAGACATATGTCCTATCTCGTTTCGTTTAGCGTCTGTCTGTCTGTATGTGTTTTCTACAAAATAATTCATAACTCCTTAACGGTTTGAGTTACAGCGTTGAGATTCTGCACAAATGTTCATCTTATTGGCCGCTATCTTTGTGCAAAATATGAATAAAAAAAATCTTTAACCGTTTAAAAATGGCGGCTATTTTAAATATTTGACGGCAAATTTCACGAAAACCGTTAATTTTACAAAAACATTGCAAGATACATAAAATGTAGTAAGTTTTGGGGAGATTCCAACGATATCTTATTAAGCTTATTTTGGACGAAGAATAAGAGAGAAATTAATTTATTCCTTGCTATACCTACAGTTTTCTCCATTTAAACAATGTTAAAACTGTAACAAATATCATAAAATCACAAATTATCAATACATACATATTATTTTATCTTCAAACATGTACAAAATGAACACAATTTTTAAAGAAACACAACGTTTGTGATTTTATGATATTTGTTACAGTTTTAACATTGTTTAAATCAAGAAAACTGTAGGTATAGCAAGGAAGAAATTAATTTCTCTGTTATTCTTCGTCCAAAATAAGCTTAATAAGATATCGTTGGAATCTCCCCAAAACTTACTACATTTTATGTATCTTGCAATGTTTTTGTAAAATTAACGGTTTTCGTGAAATTTGCCGTCAAATATTAAAAATAGCCGCCATATTGAAACGGTTAAAGATTTTTTAAATTCATATTTTGCACAAAGATAGATGCCAATAAGATGAACATTTGTGCAGAATCTCAACGCTGTAACTCAAACCGTTAAGGAGTTATGAATTATTTTGTAAAAAACACTTACAGACAGACAGACGCTAAACGAATCGAGATAGGACATATGTCTAAATAAACTTTTTTGCTTATTTTGACCCAAGGAATCACTACGTAAATTATTGCCCCACATTTTTCGAACACCCTGTATATGAGCACACAACAAATTTGCTATCGTACTTACGTACAGACGACAACGACGACGGACGTACGGGATGTCGAATATCAGTTTTCAGTTACCTTAGGCCATGAAATGTAAAAACCTAACCTACCTTTGATTAAAAAAAAAAAAAAAAAAAAAAAAAAACTGGAACACAAGATCTCACAAAAATTACGTTTATTTTGATTAAATAAACGTAAATTTTGTGAGATCTCGTGTTCCATTTTCATTCTATCTAATATTATCTTACAAGTCAAACTCAATATTATTAAGTAGAATTTTCGGATGTGCTAATATTATAATGGACGGTGTGTGAAAAAATTGGTACCGTGATTATTTTTCAAAGAATAGACATTTTTATTTATCCTTATGTCGGAGAGTTTCCTAGATTATAAAAAAAGAAATTCTTTGTTTGGCAAATAAATCAATATGTCTGCCACCCCCACACGCATCCCTTAATGAAGCCCATTGTGTGGTTGTAATGATGAAAGAGGGGTAGGGGGGGGGGCGGACAACAAAACTGCTCTAATGTAATTGTCCCATTGGATGTGATGTGCTTTTGTTCTTCCTTTTCACTATGATTGAATACTGTGTTTTAATATAAAGCACTGTATTACCAATCATTTCTGCACTAGTGGTTCTGTGATGAGTTGAGAAACTTCACTTCTTGGAAGGTTTTTAATACATTATGAGTTCTTGTAAACCCAATCTGGCTGCCCCCAATATTCATAGACTAGACGTAAACAAACGGCTCAAAAACATTGCACAAACTTTCTCACTCAATCAACCCCAAAACCAAAAATGACGATTAGTTATCAATCAAAAAATACGGGAACTTTTCATTTTTATTTTTTGGCGATTATTCTCAACCCGTAAATTTTATTGAGATTTTTTTCACGGATTTGAGTTGCTTCAAATGTTACTAAAATTTTTACGAAATCGGTCTTACCGATTTTGAAAAATAATGTCTTTTACAAAAGCCCCATGTTTGTGATTTATCTGGCAAACCGACATTTTCAGAAAGATGACTTTTTTTTTTTCATTACAACACTGGCAGAGACATTGAAAGCCTTCAGTAAAGTTGCAAAGTTAAAATTTGCTTGATTTAGAAAGACTCACCAAGAATAAAAATAAAAAACATGGGACTAATACGTTTTCTTTATTCTTTAGGAGGGTACGCTTGAGAAAAATTTGATCAAAATCGTTCTAGCTGATTTTGAGAAAATCTTAATTTTATCATCATTTTATTTATAGACTCTTATATTTTCAATTATCAAAGAAAAAAAGTTGAGGAAAACGTCCTACAATATTACCAATATAAGCCTAATTTGATTAAAAACATCTCACTAATTTAGGCTATACTACAGGATGTCCCAGAAATAGGTCGCTATTTTAAAATTAATACACCGGAAATGTGTAACACTCTACAAACTTGACACTTTACAGTTATGTTGCATAGATATGTAAAACAAAAAGTACCATCGAGTTTCATTTTTTTATAGTCAATCAAAACAAAATGGCGGAATAACAAAATAATGGTACATTTTCACCAAAATAATTTTATTTGCGTAACCATTACAAATTGTTGATTTTCAGATAACATGAAAATGTGTAAAACTTAATAAAGAATAATAACAATAATTATCATTAATTGATTTAAATTTAACCTTTATTCGAATTGATGTCAATCAAATAGCTATGCACCGATAGCAACGAAATAAAAAACAGTCGTAAGCGCTTTTGACAAATTGTCAAAGTATCAACAGTAATTCCTCTTAAGTCAGCATCTGTTGCTATAAGGTGAGAATAAACTTTCTTTTTTTTTTTTTTTCAAAAAGGCCCATAGGAAATATGGTAAACAGTTTGGTGATCTGGAAGGGCCAGTCCATGAAATTGCTGCCACAATTATTTATCCAACGGTTGGGAAGATCTCGTACTAAAACTATTTTGGCCAAATTATCGTAATGAGGAGGAGCTGGATCCTGTTGGAAACAACATCCCTCATCTCCGGCTGAGTAAGATAAGGAGCTATGAGTTAATATTGATGTGTGCCTGTCTCCAGTCATTGACTGATGGGATAAATCAAACGATAAAAAACCATCCTTGGTGAAGGCAGGCCAAAAGTTATCCCTTTGATTTTAAGCCTCCTTCGTGTAAAATATGTGGATTTTGTGTGTTATAATAATTACAATTATTATGGCTGATTAGAGATCTTACTTTTTACTTACTTATTTCCTTTTATCTCCTATTGGAGCATATGGCGTCCAGAAGAGCTCTCCAGCAAGTGCCTTCACTTCTCTCCAAGTCTTGTTAACCTCTTTTGCTTCTTTAATAATGGTCCTCTTCCAGGTTTCTCGGGGTCGACCCTCTTCTTCTGACACCTTGCGGGTTCCAATCTAGAGCCTCTTTCTCAATGGTACCGTCTGGCTTCCTCAGTGTATGTCCTAACCACCTCCACTTCCTCTCTCGAATCTGCAGTTTGACCAGAATTTGACCTGTTTCTCTCCATAAATCCTCGTTTGTAATGATCACAGGCCAATGAATGTTCATGATACGGCGAAGACACCTATTGATGAAAACTTGCAGCCGAGACGTAATTAAACTTGTAACTTTCCACGTCTCACTTGCATACAGCAAAAAAGACTTAACATTTGTGTTGAAGATGCAAAGCTTCGTTTTCTTTGAGATGTTTCGATTTCGCCAAATCGGGTACAGTTGTACAAAGGCGGCGTTTGCTTTTTTAATGCGAGTCTTCACATCATCATCAGCTCCTCCACTTATTGAAACAACACTTCCCAAGTAAGAAAAAGTGTTGACCTCTATTTCTTCTCCATCGCAGTTTAGAGCTTGTCTGTTTTCTGCATTAATCTTCATAACTTTGTTACCAGGGGACTTAAATTTAATAAAGGCGGAACCAAAATGGTAACAATGTTTGAAAAGAAAAAAATAAAAAAAGACAAAGACAAATTTAGTAATTAACAAGGCTCAAGTTTATTGAAAGCAGAAGGAAATTTCGGCGCTTCAGACTTTGTCATTTACAACAAAAGACATCCTGACACAAATCATCAATAAAAAAAAAACTTATGATTAACAATATCATAAATTGTAAAAGTTATAAGCCCTTAATTGTAACATATAATAATTTAGAAAAAAAAATTTAATCAACAGATTCTAAAAATTTATCCCCCCTTTTAATATGTATATTTATAGTTACAAAAATTTAACAAAAAAAACAATGAGCACAGCTTAATAATTCACAGAATTATAATTAATCAAAAAAAAAAAGATTATACGCCCTTAATGTAAAAGTATAATAATAAAAAAAAAATTTAATCAAAAGATTCAAAAAAAAAGAAAAAAACTTATCCCCCCCTTTTTAGTTTATAAGATGATAGTTTCTTTTTAAACAATTACAGAATTTAACAAAATATAAAAGAGTTTGATATTTTAAGTTCAAAAATCATATCTATAGTTAACATGTTTATCACTAAACTAAAGATACATAATATAACTGGTTTAAAAAATTTCTTAAAAACTATATTGGCCAAATAAATTTATATATTTTAAACAAACAAAAAAAGGAATTTAGAATTTTTGAAATTTTGTTAATTGACGTCAATTATTTTAATTTGGAAATTAACCTCTTGGAGGTTGTTAGGACCGAAAATTGCATGCAGGCTCCACCCAATAATTGTTTTTTATATATATTTTATAATTAACTACACAGGTCTACATTTAGAAAATAGTCTTAAGGAACACATATTTGCGAAAGTAAATTTAGGCACATATACAAAATGAGTTAGTTAAAGTTCTGTAAAGTCAGCTGTAGAAAAAGACATCACTTTTATGCACTTGAAAATGTGAAGTTACGTTATACAAAAAAAAAGTGTTTTGCCAACAGGACGAAACTTGTTAGGATGTTTCGTTGGTTTGCGCAATGTGAGACAAGAATTTCTTTATTTCTCCAATTTCTCCTATTTGTCCTACCAGCATATTAGCTGTGAGCAAAAAAACATGTTCTTTTAGTGTCTGTACAAAATCAGACATGTTTTAGCATTAATGTTCATCATTAAAGAAATATCTGATTATTTGCCAAAATTAAAGAAAATTGATTGTATAACAGAAATTCGTTAAGATGGTACTTAAAAGCTTCTTAGATTATTATAAATCTATTTATATATATTTTAATTTTGTTTAAAAGAAAGCTTGTATAAGACTTGTAAGATTTTGCAAAAGCTTGCAAAACGAAATTTTCTGATTTAGAAGAAATTTCCTCAATTGTTTTATATTTGACATGTTCATATTCTGATCATTTAATGTTCAACACTAGTTTGCACTTATTTCACAAAAATGTTCAAAACGTAAAATGTGCCTTTGCAAGATTTTGTAAATGATGTTTTAAGAAAAGAAAATTTTTATAATCATTTAGTTTCAAAAGGAAATAGAATATTGAATAAAACATGAAATACATATTTTAAAGAATACATGATAATTAACAAATTATTTTTAAAATTAACAAAATTTATAATATGACAAAATCTGTAAGGTTGAAGTACCTGGTAAATCCTGTCGCAGATCACGTGAGGTAGTACCGAGAAAATGATGGTTAATTTTAACATTTTTGAACCAGATTATTAGACTAAGGCGCACAATTAGTAATTTAACATGATGTTTTAGAAAGACGGTAATTTTGAGAGAAGAAAGAAAGACTTTTAGCTAACGGAGTTATGAAGAGTGTAGACCATGTTGTTATCGCATGTAGACTGTGGACCGGTAATCGAGAAGCTAGCTTGACCGGCGAAAATGTACTTTGGTTTCAAGTATCAGGTGATGCTTGGTTTAGGAGCGGGCCGCTAGATGCCAGCATCTGTCAAGCGACGGAAAGTGGAATGTATATTTACGAAATGAGTTAAGTTATTGCGGAAGTGCTTTTTTGGATTTAAATGCTACAGCTCTCCCCCCCCGAAAGACGGAGTTAGGGTAGAAAAGAAAAGGGGCCAGAAGGGCCTCCCGCAAAATTTAGAAAAAGGAGAGAGAGAGTGTGCTTGAAGGGGTAAAAAAAATTTCCTCTTAGACAGGTGTTTTAGACCTCGAGATAAACAAAAGACAAACTAAGACTAACATGCATAGCGAGTGCCACATTAACTATATGTAGTTCGACAGAACCGGTCAGTATACCTTCACCAAGATAAACAACAAAGAACAAATGCACCAAACTTAACTATTAAGAAGATGGACTCACTATGTCCTCGTCCGAAGACGTTATGGTGACGAAGAAATAGAAGAGTTCATGACGCTCTCTATATTCTCGTCGCATCGATTACACCCGCGGAGTGCTCGATGTCAAGATATGTCTAGATAGGGAAACATGTCAGGTACATGTAGCGGCCATTGCCGTAAAGTGGAACCTCATAGTTGATCAGACTATGGGTTGAAAAGCGTCAAGTCCGGGAAACAGTGAGATATATCACTGGACAAGGAAAATCAATATCTCTTCGCCTGCAAACACCTATAAAGATTACGGCACGGAGGGGCTCTAGGAGAGCTCAGCCCACCGATGCCCAAACATACAGATGTGCATTTGGCTTAGAGGAAATACGGCTTGGTTCCGTATTTTATTATGTTCTGCAGTGCATAGAAAGAAGACTACCAGATGACAATTTGTGCGGGCCAAGAAAGATCAGAAAGAAAATTAAATCGTAAAGGAGAAGGTTCTAGAAATTTGTTAATATTTAATTTATATGATGAGGTTTGAGTTGCTCGACGTGTGCTTTTTTAATAAAACGAGGTGAATTGGCGAAAGAAAGCGCAACGGTAACTGGAGTAAGAAAATCAATGATCCGGAAGGGACCTGACCATCGAGGCATCAATTTAGCAGCTCGCTTGTCTATGGCAGAGCTAAGAGGGTGTGTTTTACACCAGACAAGATCGTTGATTTTATACAGATGAGGCTTCCTGAATTTGTTATAGGTCTTTTCGGCCTTTTGGTGCGCTTTCATTATATTGTCTTTGGCCTGGCGCCAAACTTGTGATGGATTAGTATTAGGTTTTGGAAGGAGATCATGTATGTTCCAGCTGAGACTCAGTGGTGTATTGGGGAGAAAATTAAAAAGAATACTAAAAGGTGTTGCTTTAAGAGTCTCATGATGTGCGAAATTGAAAGCCAGCTGAAGCCAGCAAAGGGAGTCGTCCCAAGAGGATTGATTTTTGGAGTGATAGGCGATAAGGGCTGCCTTAAGGTTTCGGTTGAGTCTTTCCGCATTATTAGGTTGGGGGTGATAAGGAGATAAAGTTGCATGCTTAATACCGCGAGAAAAACAAAAGTTGCGGAAGACATGTGATACAAAACATTGTGCATTGTCAGAGATTATTATCTTTGGAAAACCGAAATTTTGAAAAATGTTTTGGCTTAAGGCCTTAATTGTACTGTGGGAAGTTGCATCTCTGACAGGCATGAGCCAGGTGAATTTTGAGAACTGGTCAACTGCGACCAGTATCATGTTGTAGCCCTGTTTTGTCCTAGGAAGCTGTCCGACGTAGTCGATATGTAATTTTTCCATGGGACGATTGGGAACCGTTGAGGCAAGGTATCCTAATTTGGAGTTGTGAGCAGGTTTGCTTACAGCGCACACCGAACAAGCTCGCACTTTAGAAGTGACATCCTGTTTTAAAGTTGGCCAATAAAAGTTCTCCTTTACCTTAAACAAAGTTTTAAGTACTCCAAGATGACCACCCACAACGGAGTCGTGATGATAATTAATCACCAGGTCGACTAAGGACTGAGGTAAATAAATTCTGGTGGGCTTTTCCAGATGATTTTTCAGGCAAAGAACACCTTTACTTAAACAGTACTTCTCCGAAGAGATGTTCTGTTCAAGATCGGCAATGATATTTTTCAAAATAGGGTCGGCCTTTTGATGAGTCTGGATGTCATGAAAAGCTAGAGGAAAATTTGTGAGGAGACTGGTACACGAAAAGGTGACATTTTCTTCGTTGAAATTTTCCGGTTCAAACATGCGCGAGAGGGAGTCTGCTATGATGTTCTGAGTTCCTCTTATGTGCGCTACCTTAAATTTCAATGAAGTCAACTTTGCAATCCACCGGCCTAATTTACCAAGTTGACGAGGACGTGCTAAAAGCCAAGAAAGGGCTTGGTTGTCGGTTTCTAATAGGAATTCCCGATGCTCCAGATATTGCCTAAATTTCTCTACTCCAAAAACTACTGCTAGGCATTCGGCTTCATATGCAGATGAGGCTTTTCTTTCTGCAGGTGTTAAAGTACGTGAAGCGTACGCTATGGGCTGTCGTGAGCCGTCAATTTCTTGGAGTAGAACTGCTCCAAGGGCCACCGAGCTCGCATCCGTTTGCAGGATGAATGGTTTGGCGAAATCGGCCATCCGGAGAACCGGAGGCTGTGTTATTGCCTCCCGAAGATGTTTAAAAGCTTTCTCTTGTTCAGCTTGCCAAGAGAATTTTTGGCCCTTCCTCCGAAGCAGATTTAGAGGCGCAGCGTGCTCCGCGAAATTTGGAATGAATTTAGCAAAGAAATTGACCATTCCAATAAATCTGGAAACGGCCTTAGGGTTCTTGGGTTGCGGAAAATTTCTAATTGCTTTTGTTCTAGATGGGTCGATTTGCACGCCACGAGAAGAAACTAGGTGTCCTAAAAAGCTTATCTCATTCACAGCGAAACGGACCTTATCTGGGTTAACAGTCAAGCCAGCCCGCCGCAAACGAGTAAGGACTTCCCGAAGATGTTTTTGATGCTCTTCCCAAGTTTTGGAGTAAATGACTAGATCATCCAGATAATTAAAAATGAATTTGAATTTGATGTCATGGAAGACCTGATCCAAAAGTCTGGTAAGCACTTGGGCACCAGTACAGAGTCCAAAAGGGACTCGAGTAAACTGATAAAGCATCCAAGGAGTACAAAAGCTGGTAATTTGCTTGGACTTTTGAGACAAAGGGATTTGATGATAAGCTGAATTAAGATCGAAAACTGTGAAATATTTGGCACCGACAAACCAGTTAAAACTTTGATGTAAGTTAGGTAGCGGCACCGCTTCGACGACGATGTTTTGATTGAGCCTCCGATAATCAATCACCATCCTTGTTTTCTTTTCGGGATGTTGAACCAGAAAAACAGGGGATGCATATGCCGACCGGCTGGGTTCTACTACTCCTGAATCTAACAATTCGTTGATGTGTTCGCGGAGGTATTCCATTTTGGGAGGTGCCAATTGGTATGGAGAACACTTGACCGGAGTGTTGTCCTTCAGTTGAATATCGTATTCAACTAGATGTGTTAAACCTAACCTTTTTGTGAGTACCTGAGGAAAATCATTAATTATTTTTAAAATGGCGTTTTTATCGTCCTTTTGAAGATGACCTAAAGGATCAGGAGCAGTAGATTCAGATGTTGTGGACACTATAGGTTTATACGCAGAATTACTAAAATTACATAGAGGAAAAACAATAGACCTTGAAAATTTGAAATAGAAGTTTTTTGCTGAAAGATCAAGTACCAGTCCCGTTTTAGATATGAAATCTGACCCGAGGATCAGAGGACACGACAACTTATGCGCCACCAGGAAATCCACATTCCAACTACAATGTTCCATTTTAAGATGAAGACGACAAGAGTAGGAAATGGGCAACCTTTTTCCAGAAGCCGTGACACAATCAGCCTTCACCCTGGTGATGGATTTAAAAGCCTTGGTGTTCTTCAATTTTTTAAAAAGGGCTTTAGAAATGACGCATCTTACTGAACCGGAGTCCAGCAGAGCCTTAACTTTAATTTGCCCAAAAGCTACTTCCACCAAAGGCAAAAACTGATCGTTCAGACCCCTAGATTTAAGAGAAATGTTATTTTTTTTTTGAAGTTTGCAGTTGGAAAGCTTAGAGCTGGAATAGGTTTGCCTGGACCTATTCCGTAGAGAGAAGAATTTACAGCCCCAGATATAGTGACCGGGTATGCCACAATGATAACAGATGGGAGTAACGTAATTTTGAATTTTATTGCCGAAATTGTTTCTTCTTGAATAGGAAATTGAGTTTAAATTTTGAAAGGGAGGTTTATTAAAAAAATGTGGTTTCGTGTTATGTTTAAATCCGATGTGGTTGGTTTTAGAAAGGGAGGCTGGCCTGGAGCTACCAACTAGACTCCAAACCTGCCTCCGTTTTTTTGGAGGATATTGCCTTGTTGGAGGCCGGTTTCGACACTCTGGGCTTCTATGTCCCGGCTGCCCGCAACTGTAACAGACTACAGGTCTTGTAGGTCTAAAATCAGGACTTTTAAACTCAGGTCTCTTTAATGGAGCCCTTTGCCTGTCAGTGTACATGATGTTATTTACGTGAGCGCAGAGTCGATCTAGATCTGCGAAATTTTTAGGCTTAGTCGCAAAAACTAAACAGTTGCGGACTTCCGGAGACAGTCCCTCCAGAATGACGTCCGTGACCTCCAATTCGGACTTATCTAAATTAAGTGTTTCTGCAGCCTCTTTAATTTCATTTACAAAGATGTGCACCGCCTCGTTAGTCTTCTGGGGCCTATAAAATAACTCCTGCACTAAAGAAGCTAACCGTTTTGATGGTATAAAGAGACTTAAGGCCTCTTTATGAAAGGTATTAAATGCCTGATGTCTAATCAGACATGAATTTAAAGGGCCCTGAGCATAGGGCATCAGAACATTATTAATGTTTAAGGCTACGTCCGGGTAAGTTTTAACTATTTTTAAAGAAATTTTAAAAAAATTTAATAATTTGTCAAGGTCGAACCCATCTGTCTGAGGAATTGTCTTAATTATTTGTTCGGCAGGATGACTTAATTTTCCGTATAAGGAAATGTATTGACAGCCTTTCGAGCTGCTAGGTGTAGTTTGCTGAGCCTCAGCCTGCGGCGTGCCCGCAAGGAGATTTGGCCCATTAGACCGAGATGGCTCTGCAGAGCTAGCTTTAGTGGTTCCCCCAGAGGGCGTTAGCGGGATGCTTACGTTTAGTTTTAGAGGAGCAACGGTTTGCTCAAAGGCTTTAAATTTTTCTTTGAGCGTAGCGAAATTGTTATGTAGCTCGGCCAGATCCCGTGGCACGTTGTTGTCTGCTACTTTTAGTTGTTCAGTGTGCACCCGATTTAGGAACTCTAGTCGTCTTCCGAAGACGTTTATGCGCGCACGAACACGAATCATTTTGATTCCTCTTTCGGAATCGAGGTTCTCCAGGTCGTCTTGCAAGACAAACAAGGAGTTCCGGGCTAACGCTATCTGTTGCAAGAGGATGTCTTCAGTGAAGTTTCCCATTTCGGGCTCGACGCTGTTCTGCAGAAGGGACCTAAGAGAGGTTCGCATTTTAGCTACAATGTCTTTTTCACCACCTCTAGCTACTACCTCAAAAGCAAGCTCGGTATTCTTTAACGAATCGACTAATCGCAGCAAATCCACTGCCATCTTAACTGTTGCTGATAAATAAAAAAAAATTTAATCAAGTGTTTTTAAATAAAAAAAAATTTCTTTTAAGATGATGTAAAAAAGGTGAAAGAGCCAGAGAAAGACTCAAGAATTATATGTAGTGTAGTTGTTGTGTATATATGTGTGTGTGTAAGTATGAATTGATACAGACAAGCGAAAGAAAACTCGAGAAAATTTTTTGAAGGAGAGTTTGAAATTTTTTTTTGTTTTTTTTTTGTTTTTAACTATTTTTGGATTTTATTATTTATTTAAATTTTTTTTTTTGGATTCCCGAATGAGCCCGCTGTCTGGATCAAATTCAGTGAATGACTAGGGTGCAGTGTATGTAAATATATATATATAAAAAAAATATTTAAGCAGACAAAATAATAAAAAAAAATTTTATCGAAATTGGTTTAGAAGTTTTTGTGTAAGTGTTTATAAAAATAACTAAATAATAAAAAAAGAGACTATAGATTTATAGAGATTTAAATATTTAAACTAAATAAAAAAAAATTTCATCAGCAACAGTTGTGCCGTATTTGAAAAAGCTGCAAAACATAAAAAAAGAGCCTTGTTTACAAAGATAATTTTGAATTTAAATTTAGATAGTTCCAATGCAAAATTTTGAAAATTAACTACGGTTCCAGAATTTAAAATTAACCACGCTCTGCTACCAAAAACATGTTACCAGGGGACTTAAATTTAATAAAGGCGGAACCAAAATGGTAACAATGTTTGAAAAGAAAAAAATAAAAAAAGACAAAGACAAATTTAGTAATTAACAAGGCTCAAGTTTATTGAAAGCAGAAGGAAATTTCGGCGCTTCAGACTTTGTCATTTACAACAAAAGACATCCTGACACAAATCATCAATAAAAAAAAAACTTATGATTAACAATATCATAAATTGTAAAAGTTATAAGCCCTTAATTGTAACATATAATAATTTAGAAAAAAAAATTTAATCAACAGATTCTAAAAATTTATCCCCCCTTTTAATATGTATATTTATAGTTACAAAAATTTAACAAAAAAAACAATGAGCACAGCTTAATAATTCACAGAATTATAATTAATCAAAAAAAAAAAGATTATACGCCCTTAATGTAAAAGTATAATAATAAAAAAAAAATTTAATCAAAAGATTCAAAAAAAAAGAAAAAAACTTATCCCCCCCTTTTTAGTTTATAAGATGATAGTTTCTTTTTAAACAATTACAGAATTTAACAAAATATAAAAGAGTTTGATATTTTAAGTTCAAAAATCATATCTATAGTTAACATGTTTATCACTAAACTAAAGATACATAATATAACTGGTTTAAAAAATTTCTTAAAAACTATATTGGCCAAATAAATTTATATATTTTAAACAAACAAAAAAAGGAATTTAGAATTTTTGAAATTTTGTTAATTGACGTCAATTATTTTAATTTGGAAATTAACCTCTTGGAGGTTGTTAGGACCGAAAATTGCATGCAGGCTCCACCCAATAATTGTTTTTTATATATATTTTATAATTAACTACACAGGTCTACATTTAGAAAATAGTCTTAAGGAACACATATTTGCGAAAGTAAATTTAGGCACATATACAAAATGAGTTAGTTAAAGTTCTGTAAAGTCAGCTGTAGAAAAAGACATCACTTTTATGCACTTGAAAATGTGAAGTTACGTTATACAAAAAAAAAGTGTTTTGCCAACAGGACGAAACTTGTTAGGATGTTTCGTTGGTTTGCGCAATGTGAGACAAGAATTTCTTTATTTCTCCAATTTCTCCTATTTGTCCTACCAGCATATTAGCTGTGAGCAAAAAAACATGTTCTTTTAGTGTCTGTACAAAATCAGACATGTTTTAGCATTAATGTTCATCATTAAAGAAATATCTGATTATTTGCCAAAATTAAAGAAAATTGATTGTATAACAGAAATTCGTTAAGATGGTACTTAAAAGCTTCTTAGATTATTATAAATCTATTTATATATATTTTAATTTTGTTTAAAAGAAAGCTTGTATAAGACTTGTAAGATTTTGCAAAAGCTTGCAAAACGAAATTTTCTGATTTAGAAGAAATTTCCTCAATTGTTTTATATTTGACATGTTCATATTCTGATCATTTAATGTTCAACACTAGTTTGCACTTATTTCACAAAAATGTTCAAAACGTAAAATGTGCCTTTGCAAGATTTTGTAAATGATGTTTTAAGAAAAGAAAATTTTTATAATCATTTAGTTTCAAAAGGAAATAGAATATTGAATAAAACATGAAATACATATTTTAAAGAATACATGATAATTAACAAATTATTTTTAAAATTAACAAAATTTATAATATGACAAAATCTGTAAGGTTGAAGTACCTGGTAAATCCTGTCGCAGATCACGTGAGGTAGTACCGAGAAAATGATGGTTAATTTTAACATTTTTGAACCAGATTATTAGACTAAGGCGCACAATTAGTAATTTAACATGATGTTTTAGAAAGACGGTAATTTTGAGAGAAGAAAGAAAGACTTTTAGCTAACGGAGTTATGAAGAGTGTAGACCATGTTGTTATCGCATGTAGACTGTGGACCGGTAATCGAGAAGCTAGCTTGACCGGCGAAAATGTACTTTGGTTTCAAGTATCAGGTGATGCTTGGTTTAGGAGCGGGCCGCTAGATGCCAGCATCTGTCAAGCGACGGAAAGTGGAATGTATATTTACGAAATGAGTTAAGTTATTGCGGAAGTGCTTTTTTGGATTTAAATGCTACAACTTTAGTTTTCCGATGATTTATCTTGAGTCCTGCCGCTTCAGCTACTTCCTTCAGCGCATTCAACTTAAACTGCATATCCGTGTATCTCTGCAAAAGCAGGCACATATCATCTGCGTACTCCAGATCTTCAAGACGTCTGTGTAATCCCATTGAATTCCTCGTCTTCTATCACCAGTTGTCCTCCTTATAGCTGCATCCAACACCAAAAGAAAAAGGATTGGGGACAAGATGCATCCCTGACGAACACCCGCTCCAACGGAGATGGGCTGCGTCAACTTTCCTTGATGAAGTACCTGGCATTGATACCCGTCATACAGATCTTTTATTTTATTAATTATCTTCTGCGGTATATCTTCTGTTTACAGATCCTCTTCGGTAAAATGTAGCTTAATCTGAGAATATAATTCTTTCATACCACTCGGCATCTTATCAAGCTTTTCAATTATCTTCGAATTCAAGTAGTCTGCCTGAGAGAGAGAGAGAGAGAGAGAGAGAGAGAGAGAGAGAGAGAGAGAGAGAGAGAGAGAGAGAGAGAGAGAGAGAGAGAGAGAGAGAGAGAGAGAGAGAGAGAGAGAGAGAGAGAGAGAGAGAGAGAGAGAGAGAGAGAGAGAGAGAGAGAGAGAGAGAGAGAGAGAGAGAGAGAGAGAGAATGAGAGAGAGAGAGAGAGAGAGAGAGAGAGAGAGAGAGAGAGAGAGAGAGAGATTTCTCAATAAAGAGAAAAATGGAGGTAACACTATTTGACTATTACCAAACACACCCAATCCTTCATATACTGGGTAAGAGAACATTCGTGTGTTACCAACATTAAAAACAAAAAATATGGTACTTCGCTCTAAAATTTGTGGCACACTTTTAGGTCAGCCAGTAAAAGTGTTATATTTACAGCTACTTGATAGAGAATAGGGGGAATTATTAAAATCGGAATACGAATTAAATCACATTGAATGGATGTGTTTATTTTGTATAACAGTCTAGACAATGGCTGGCATCCCTCCAACCCTCCATTTTTTCATGAATAATTATAGATATTTCGCCAATATATTGCCGACGGGCGAATCCCATACCGTTTCTATGTTTATTGTCTGCGGAAGAGAAGACGGACTATAAAATGTGATCGTTAGAGCAACAAAATAAGATGGTATTCTTGTTTAATCGCTATTTTTATTGTTTAAACCCTTCCAACTATTAATGTTTTTATTGATACTTTTTATTTACAACCGTTGTCATTGTGTTAATGGTTGATTAAACTTAAAACTGCGCAAACAAAGAATCACTTCCGATAAGTCTTATTTAACCGAAGTAGTAGCTTGGACAGTGCGAGAACTATTTCACCCGTGTAGGTTTCCCTCAAACTCGCAAGAGATCACGTATCAAAGCCCGCCGAACAGATACGACTCTGCCCGAGCTAAACGAAACACATATCTCGATCAATTCCCATAAAACTAACCCACTAGACCAGCACATCTAGCAGTGTAAACACACATCTGTGACCTGGTATCCAGCTGAGTTTTCAGAGAGGGATCTTATCCAATACTATACTTTATTTATTATTGTTTCGGACTTAGGACTCGCGTTGGGGGAGGGGAGCCGTTAGCACACTGTTGTCAATTACATAGGACAAGTGTTTTGGCGAGACTGGAAACTTTCTCCCTGTCTGGGAAACGTGACAACATGGCAGGATTGTAAACTCGCCAGCCACCCTCTAATTGGTCGGAGAGCGGGCGAGCTCCTGATGTCCTGCTACCCCGGAAAGGAAGTAAAGTCCGAAGCAATTATAAATAAAGTATACATGCAGAAGATGTAGATATAACTGGATTCCTCGGCCTTACCACACCCTTAGTCATTATAAGTAATCCCTTAAGGGTAAACAAGGTGATAAGCTACTGTGGTCAGAATTTCCATTCACGTCAAAATCTGTACAAATTTGTAATTTTTTTTTTCATAAAGAGGTTTCATTTCAAATAAAATTAAAACAACAAATTTTTCAGTATCAACCACAATGTTTTAATAGAAACTTGCCGACCATGGTTTCGCTAGTTAAAGCATTGTCAAGGACTTATACAAGAATGAAACAATAAGGTTCAGTACACAATATATACACATTATAACAATAGCTGGGTTTTCCCTTATAACCTAGATGAGAAAGGTAGAGGAGAGGTTGTGGTTGATACTAAAAAATTTGTTGTTTTAATTTTATTTAAAATGGAATACCACCAAGTACCTACGGTCTCTAGCATAAATAGTTTAAAAGGTTTCATTTCCTTTTCACAAATGTTAACAACGTCGTATTTGTCCGGCAGTGTAGAAATAAACAATACCAGTGCCGTAAGAAAAGAATAGGAATTACAAGAGAAAGGACAAAAAGAAAAACTCCCAAAGATTGCTTCTCTTGTAGTCTATATTGAAAAGTTGGTTTGTTTTCTGAAAGAGATTAACAAAAGAGAATGCGAAACAGCAGACGGATGGAAGGAAGAGGCAAGGGGGGAACTTTATCATATTTAGATTATATTACTTTCAGAATATTGGAATAACTTTTCAAAGCTTAACAAAGTTTCAGCATTAAATCTCAAACAGACGATTTGCTTCTATTGTCAGACCAGATGACAACTTTTCAATTAGAAAGTGGTTTTGAGGAATTATTTTTACACAGATTGAAGCTAACACTCTGACATGAATGGATAGGAATTTTCTTTGTGGATCACCTCGTATGCAGGATAATATATGCAGACAGTCAATTGCACAAAAGAGTTATAGCCGAATATTTGATAGATTTTGTTCGTGTTGACTCTTACGTATAGTAGTATAGAGAAATTCGTGCTGGCTTGAAAATAGGTGAGAGTATTGGGGATTCCCCCCCCTTCTTTAATGACGACTGTCGTAGTTTGATAGATCTATTTCCATAAAATTTGGTATGTCACAAAATAACCATTTAAAGAAGAAAAAGAAGAAAAAAGAAAAAAAGAAAAAAAAGAAAAAGAAAAAAAAACAGATTCCACCATTGAGCCCAGAATAAAAAAAAAATAATAATAAAAATAAAACAATGTAGAAACATAAGTCACATGACTCAATTCCTATTTGAAAAATTAAAACTAATTTCAAAATGGCGGATCCAAGATGGTTGCAAAAATTTCAATCTATTAAAACTGGAAGTAAATACTACCTCATTAGATAAAATAAAACTCGAACGCAAGATCTCACAAAAATTACGTTTACTAAACGCGTTTCAACGACAAAGTCGCCATCCTCAGTGATACACGATCTACAATATATTTTATATATGCCATACTTACGAACACTCTGTATACAGAACGAAGCACGTTAGGGGTTGGCCGACGTCAAGAAAGTTGTGATATAAAAATTATGAATTTCAGAAAACTTGTGTATCAACTGTTTTAAGTCAACTCACATTTAATATAATAGGTTAATCACCTTAATTTTTCCGTCAGACAATCCAAATTTCATACTTGTGGATAACTGGTTTCGACGGTTTAAACCGTCATCGTCAGATCCAAAACACGTCGTGAAGTCGTTCAGCTTTATGAAAGCGTCGTCTTATTAAAACTGTTAATTATTGTTGAGCAAAACACTATTGAAAAAACATATTAGGATGTTTTGGATCTGATGATGACGGTTGAAACCGTCGAAACCTGTTATCCACTAGGATGAAATTTGGATTGTCAGACGGAAAAATTAATAATTTTCATATTGCCTTACGACAGTTTTGTAATAATATTTGTCTGATAGTACTAACGTCAAGCAGTCATTGTTGTTGTTATTTAAAGTGTAATTTTTTTTTGAGTTTAGGTCGATTTTTGTATAGTAAAAAACGCTAAATATGGGTATGTACGTGTTTGTACATGTAATAACAAATATTTAGATATACATTTTTGCTTATATATAGGGCCTAGTTATGCACACATATACACGCACACTACAACTACATTAACCAGCTTTTTTACAGTAAGCGTTTTTAGTTGTATACATGTATATACACATATATATGTGCAATTATGTGTAGAAATATTTTTATACGTATACATTATACTTGTCTAAATCCAAAAATACACATCTATACGCATGGATTAGTCAGTATATGCATGTAAATGTGGAAAATGTATTAATAGACGTTTTTTGTAGTTGTAGTGTCAGTTTGTATACAGTAAATGTGAATAAGTGAATACATATATACATGTAAAAATGTATAACCAAATACTTCATATTACATGTATAAACAATTACATACCCATATTTAGCGCCTTCTCATTTAGCCGAATATGACCCTACAAAGTCTGCCAAACTATTTTGAAATTTTCCGTTGTCGTTCACGGGAGATACAAATCTCATTTGGCCGAATATTACCCAACAACGTCCGCCAAGCATTTATAATTTCCCGTTGACGTACACGGTAGATTCCAAATCTCATTTGGCCGAATATGACCCAAAAAGTCCGCCAACTATTTTGAAATTTACCTTGACGTTCGCGGGAGATTTTATTCTGAATTGGCCGAAGATGACCCAACAAAGTCTGCCAAGGTATTTTGATATTTCCCGTTGACGTTCACGGGAGATTCCAAATCTCATTTGGCCGAATATGACTTAATAAAGTCCGCCAAGAAATTTTGATATTTCCCGTTAACGTTCACGGGAGATCTAAATTCTGAATTGGCCGATGATGACCAAACAAAGTCCGCCAAGCTATTTTGATATTTCCCGTTGACGTTCACGGGAGAAGATAAATCTCATTTGGCCGAAGATGACCCAACAAAGACCGCCAAGGTATTTTGAAATTCCCGTTGACGTTCACGGGAGATTCATAATCTCATTTCGCCGAATATGACCCAACAAAGTCCCCAAGCTATTTTGAAATTTTGTGTAGACGTTCACGGGAGATTCCAAATCTGAATTGGCCGAAGATGAAACAACAAAGTCCGCCAAGCTATTTTGAAATTTCCCGTTAAACTTCACGGGTCATTCCAAATCTGAATTGGCCGAAGATGACCCAACAAAACCCGCCAAGATATTTTGAAATTTCCCGTAGAGGTTCACGGGAGATTCCAAATCTGAATTGGCCGAAGATGACCCAACAAAGTCCGCCAAGCTATTGTGAAATTTACCGTTGACGTTCACGGGAGATTCCAAATCTGAATTGGCCGAAGATGAAACAACAAAGTCCGCCAAGCAATTTTGAAATTTACCGTTGACGTTCACGGGAGATTCCAAATCTGAATTGGCCGAAGATGACCCAACAAAGTCCGCCAAGCTATTGTGAAATTTACCGTTGACGTTCACGGGAGATTCCAAATCTGAATTGGCCGAAGATGAAACAACAAAGTCCGCCAAGCAATTTTGAAATTTACCGTGACGTTCACGGGATATTCCAAATCTGAATTGGCCGAAGATGACCCAACAAAGTCCGCCAAGCTATTTTGAAATTTCCCGTTAACGTTCACGGGATATTCCAAATCTGAATTGACCGAACATAACCCAACAAAGTCCGCCAAGCTATTTTGAAACTTCCCGTTGACAATCACGGCACATTCAAAATCTGAATTGGCCGAAGATGACCCAACAAAACCTGCCAAGCTTATATGAAATTTCCCGTTGAGGTTCACAGGAGATTACATATCTGAATTGACCGAAGATGACCCAACAAAGTCCGCCAAGCTATTTGATTATTCCCGTTAACGTTCACGGGACATTCCAAATCTGAATTGGCCAAAGATGACCCAACAAAACCCGCCAAGCTATTTTAAAATTTTCCGTTGAGGTTCACGGGAGATTCCAAATCTGAATTGGCCGAAGATGACCCAACAAAGTCCGCCAAGCTATTTTGAAAATTACCGTAGACGTTCACGGGAGATTCCAAATCTGAATTGGCCAAAGACGACTCAACAAAGTCCGCCAAGAAATTTTGAAATTTCCCGTTGAGGTTCACGGGAGATCCCAAATCTGAATTGGCCGAAGATAACCCAACAAAGTCCGTAAAGCTATATGAAACTTCCCGTTGTCGTTCACGGGAGATTCCAAATCTGAATTGACCGAAGATGATTCAAAAAAGACCGCCAAGCTCTTTTAAAATTTCCCGTTGAGGTTCACGGGAGAATCCAAATTTGAATTGGCCGAAGATGACCCAACAAAGTCCGCCAAGCTATTTCGAAACTTTCCGTTGACGTTCACGGGAGATTCCAAATCTGAATTGACCGAACATAACCCAACAAAGTCCGTAAAGCTATTTAGAAACTTCCCGTTGTCGTGTACGGGAGATTCCTAATCTGATTTGGCCGAATATGACCCAACAAAGTCCGGCATGCTATTTTGAAATTTACCGTTGACTTTCACGGGAGATTCCAAATCTGAATTGGCCGAAGATAACCCAACAAAGTCCGTAAAGCTATTTTGAATCTTCCCGTTGAGGTTCACGGGAGATTCCAAATCTGAATTGGCCGAAGATGACCCAACCAAACCCGCCAAGCTATTTTTAAATTTTTCGTTGAGGTTCACTGGAGATTCCAAATCTGAATTGGCCGTGTAACACCCAACAAAGTCCGCCAAGCTATTTTTAAATTTCCCGTTAAGGTTCACGGGAGATTCCAAATCTGAATTGACAGAACATAACCCAACAAAGTCCGCCAAGCAATTTTGAAACTTCCCGTTGTCGTTCACGGGAGATTCCAAATCTGAATTGGCCGAAGATGACTCAACAAAGTCCGCCAAGCAATTTTGAAATTTCCCGTTGAGGTTCACGGATGATTCCAAATCTGAATTGGCCGAAGATGACCCAACAAAGTCCGCCAAGCTATTTAGATGTTTCCCGTTGAGGTTCACTGGAGATTCCAAATCTGAATTGGCCGTGGATGACTCAACAAAGTCCGCCAAGCTATTTTGAAACATCCCGTTGACAATCACGGCACATTCCAAATCTGAATTGGCCGAAGATGACCCAACAAAACCCGCCAAGCTATTATGAAATTTCCCGTTGAGGTTCACGGGAGATACCAAATCTGAATTGACCGAACATAACACAGTAAAGTCCGCCAAGCTATTTTGAAACTTCCCGTTAACGTTCACGGGAGATTCCAAATCTGAATTGGCCGAAGATAACCCAACAAAAACCGCCAAGATATTTTGAAATTTCCCGTAAAGGTTCAAGGGAGATTCCAAATCTGAATTGGCCGAAGATGACCAAACAAAGTCCGCCAAGCTATTGTGAAATTTACCGTTGACGTTCACGGGAGATTCCAAATCTGAATTGGCCGAAGATGACCCAACAAAGTCCGCCAAGCTACTTTGAAATTACCCGTTGAGGTTCACGGGAGATTCCAAATCTGAATTGACCGAACATAACCCAACAAAGTCCGCCAAGCTATTTTGAAACTTCATGTTGTCGTTCACGGGAGATTCCTAATCTGATTTTGGCCGAATATGACCGAACAAGTCCGTAAAGCTATTTTGAAACTTCCCGTTGAGGTTCACGGGAGATTCCAAATCTAAATTGACCGAACATAAACCAACAAAGTTCGCCAAGCTATTAAGAAACTTCAAGTTGACGATCACGGGAGATTCCAAATCTGAATTGGCCGAAGATGACCCAACAAAGTCCGCCAAGCTATTTTGAAATTTACCGTTGAGGTTCACGGGAGGTGCCATTTCTGAATTGACCGAACATAACCTAACAAAGTCCGCCAAGCTATTTTGAAACTTCCCGTTGACGTTCACGGGAGATTCCAAATCTGAATTGACTGAACATAACCCAACAAAGTCCGCCAAGCTATTTTGAAACTTCCCGTTGACGTACACGGGAGATTCCAAATCTGAATTGGCCGAACATGACCCAACAAAGTCCGACAAGCTATTTTGAAACTTCACGTTAACGATCACGGGAGATTCCAAATCTGAATTGGCCGAAGATGACCCAACAAAGTCGCCAAGCTATTTTGAAAATTCCCATTGAGGTTCACGGGAGATTCCAAATCTGAATTGGCCGAAGATGAAACAACAAAGTCCGCCAAGCAATATTGAAATTAACCGTGACGTTCACGGAATATTCCAAATCTGAATTGGCCGAAGATGACCCAACAAAGTCCGCCAAGCTATTTTGAAATTTCCCGTTAACGTTCACGGGATGTTCCAAATCTGATTTGGCCGAATATGACCCAACAAAGTCCGGCATGCTATTTTGAAATTTACCGTTGACGTTCACGGGAGATTCCAAATCTGAATTGGCCGAAGATAACCCAACAAAGTCCGTAAAGCTATTTTGAATCTTCCCGTTGAGGTTCACGGGAGATTCCAAATCTGAATTGGCCGAAGATAACCCAACCAAACCCGCCAAGTTATTTTTAAATTTTTCGTTGAGGTTCACTGGAGATTCCAAATCTGAATTGGCCGTGGAACACCCAACAAAGTCCGCCAAGCTATTTTTAAATTTCCCGTTAAGGTTCACGGGAGATTCCAAATCTGAATTGACAGAACATAACCCAACAAAGTCCGCCAAGCTATTTTGAAACTTCCCGTTGTCGTTCACGGGAGATTCCAAATCTGAATTGGCCGAAGATGACTCAACAGAGTCCGCCAAGCAATTTTGAAATTTCCCGTTGAGGTTCACGGAAGATTCCAAATCTGAATTGGCCGAAGATGACCCAACAAAGTCCGCCAAGCTATTTAGATATTTCCCGTTGAGGTTCACTGGAGATTCCAAATCTGAATTGGCCGTGGATGACCCAACAAAGTCCGCCAAGCTATTTTGAAACTTCCCGTTGACAATCACGGCACATTCTAAATCTGAATTGGCCGAAGATGACCCAACAAAACCCGCCAAGCTTATATGAAATTTCCCGTTGAGGTTCACGGGAGATTACATATCTGAATTGACCGAAGATAACCCAACAAAGTCCGGCAATCTATTTGATTTTTCCCGTTAACGTTCACGGGACATTCCAAATCTGAATTGGCCGAATATGACCCAAAAAAACCCACCAAGCTATTTTGAAATTTCCCGTTGAGGTTCACGGGAGATTCCAAATCTGAATTGGCCGAAGATGACCCAACAAAGTCCGCCAAGCTATTTTGAAACTTCCCGTTAACGTTCACGGGAGATTCCAAATCTGAATTGACCGAACATAACCCAACAAAGTCCGTAAAGCTATTTTGAAACTTCCCGTTGTGGTTCACGGGAGATTCCAAATCTGATTTGGCCGAATATGACCAAACAAAGTCCGGCAAGCTATTTTGAAATTACCCGTTGAGGTTCACGGAAGATTCCAAATCTGAATTGACCGCAGATGACTCAACAAAGACCGCCAAGCTAATATGAAAGTTCCCCTTGTCGTTCACGGGAGATTCCTAATCTGATTTGGCCGAATATGACCCAACAAAGTCCGCCAAGCTATTTTGAAACTTCCCGTTGACGTTCACGGGAGATTACTAATCTGAATTGACCGAACATAACCCAACAAAGTCCGCCAAGCAATTTTGAAATTTACCGTTGACGTTCACGGGAGATTCCAAATCTGAATTGGCCGAAGATGACCCAACAAAGTCCGCCAAGCTATTTTGAAATTTCCCGTTGAGGTTCACTGGAGATTCCAAATCTGAATTGGCCGTGAATGATCCAACAAAGTCCGCCAAGCTTATTTTAAATTTCCCGTTGAGGTTCACGGGAGATTCCAAATCTGATTTGACAGAACATAACCCAACAAAGTCCGCCAAGCTATTTTGAAACTTACCGTTGACGTACACGGGAGTTTCCAAATCTGAATTGGCCGAAGATGACCCAACAAAGTCCGCCAAGCTATTTTGAAATTTCCCGGTAACGTTCACGGGAGATTACATATCTGAATTGACCGAAGATGAGCCATCAAAGTCCGCCAAGCTATTTTGTAATTTCCGGTTAACGTTCACGGGACCTTTCAAATCTGAATTGGAAGAAGATGACCTAACAAAACCCGCAGAGCTATTATGAAATTTCCCGTTGAGGTTCACGGGAGATTACATATCTGAATTGACCGAAGATGATCCAACAAAGTCCGCCAAGCTATTTGATTTTTCCCGTTAACGTTCACGGGACATTCCAAATCTGAATTGGCCGAAGATGACCCAACTAAACCTGCCAAGCTATTTTGAAATTTCCCATTGAGGTTCACGGGAGATTCCAAATCTGAATTGGCCGAAGATGACCCAACAAAGTCCGCCAAGCTATTTTGATATTACCCCTTGAGGTTCACGGTAGATTCCAAATCTGAATTGGCCGAAGATGACCCAACTAAACCCGCCAAGATATTTTTAAATTTCCCGTAGAGGTTCACGGGAGATTCCAAATCTGAATTGGCCGAAGATGACCCAATAAAGTCCGCCAAGCTATTTTGAAATTTCCCGTTGAGGTTCACGGGAGATTACATATCTGAATTGACCGAAGATGATCCAACAAAGTCCGCCAAGCTATTTGATTTTTCCCGTTAACGTTCACGGGACATTCCAAATCTGAATTGGCCGAAGATGACCCAACTAAACCTGCCAAGCTATTTTGAAATTTCCCATTGAGGTTCACGGGAGATTCCAAATCTGAATTGGCCGAAGATGACCCAACAAAGTCCGCCAAGCTATTTTGATATTACCCCTTGAGGTTCACGGTAGATTCCAAATCTGAATTGGCCGAAGATGACTCAAGAAAGTCCGCCAAGCTATTTTAAATTTCCCGTTAACGTCACGGGACATTCCAAATCTGAAATTGGCCGAAGATGACCCAACTAAACCCGCCAAGATATTTTGAAATTTCCCGTTGAGGTTCACTGGAGATTCCAAATCTGAATTGGCCGTGAATGACCCAACAAAGTCCGCCAAGCTATTTTTATATTTCCCGTTGAGGTTCACGGATGATTCCAAATCTGAATTGACAGAACATAACCCAACAAAGTCCGCCAAGCTATTTTGAAACTTCCCGTTGACGTACACGGGAGTTTCCAAATCTGAATTGGCCGAAGATGACCCAACAAAGTCCGCCAAGCTATTTTGAAATTTCCCGGTAACGTTCACGAGACATTCCAAATCTGATTTGGCCGAAGATGACCCAACAAAACCCGCCAAGAAATTTTGAAATTTACCGTTGACGTTCACGGGAGATTCCAAATCTGAATTGGCCGAAGATGAAACAACGAAGTCCGCCAAGCAATTTTGAAATTTACCGTTGACGTTCACGGGAGATACCAAATCTGAATTGGCCGAAGATGACCCAACAAAGTCCGCTAAGCTATTTTGAAATTTCCCGTTTAAGTTCACGGGAGATTCCAAATCTGAATTGACCGAACATAACCCAACAAAGCCCGCCCAGCTATTTTGAAACTTCACGTTGTCGTTCACGGGAGATTCCTAATCTGATTTGGCCGAATATGACCCAACAAAGTCTGGCAAGCTATTTTGAAATTTACCGTTGACGTTCTCGGGAGATTCCAAATCTGAATTGGCCGAAGATGAAACAACAAAGTCCGCCAAGCAATTTTGAAATTTACCGTTGATGTTCACGGGAGATTCCAAATCTGAATTGGCCGTAGATGACCCAACAAAAACCGCCAAGCTATTTTGAAATTTCCCGTTGAGGTTCACGGGCGATTCCAAATCTGAATTGACCGAACATAACCCAACAAAGCCCGTAAAGCTTTTTTGAAACTTCCCGTTATCGTTCACGGGAGATTCCAAATCTGAATTGGCCGAAGAAAATTCAACAAAGTCCGCCAAGCAATTTTGAAATTTCCCGTTGAGGTTCACGGGAGATTCCAAATCTGAATTTACAGAACATAACCCAACAAAGTCCACCAAACAATTTTGAAACTTCTTGTTGACGTTCACGGGAGATTCCAAATCTGAATTGGCCGAAGATGACCCAACAAAGTCCGCCAAGCTATTTTGAAATTTCGCGTTAACGTTCACGGGACATTCCAAATCTGAATTGCCGAAGATGACCCAACTAAGTCCGCCAAGCTATTGTGAAATTTACCGTTGACGTTCACGGGGTATTCCTATTCTGAATTGGCCGAAGATGAAACAACAAAGTCCGCCAAGCAATTTTGAAATTTACCGTTGACGTTCACGGGAGATTCCAAATCTGAATTGGCAAAGAAACACAACAAAGTCCGCCAAGCTACTTTGAAATTTCCCGTTGAGGTTCACGGGAGATTCCAAATCTGAATTGACCGAACATAACCCAACAAAGTCCGCCAAGCTATTTTGAAACTTCACGTTGTCGTTCACGGGAGATTCCTAATCTGATTTGGCCGAATATGACCCAACAAAGTCCGGCAAGCTATTTTGAAACTTCCGATTGTGGTTCACGGGAGATTCCAAATCTGATTTGGCCGAATATGACCCAACAAAGTCCGGCAAGCTATTATGTAATTACCTGTTGAGGTTCACGGAAGATTCCAAATCTGAATTGACCGCAGATGACTCAACAAAGACCGCCAAGCTAATATGAAAGTTCCCGTTGTCGTTCACGGGAGATTCCTAATCTGATTTGGCCGAATATGACCCAACAATGTCCGCCAAGCTATTTTGAAACTTCCCGTTGACGTTCACGGGAGATTACTAATCTGAATTGACCGAACATAACCCAACAAAGTCCGCTCAGCTATTTTAAATTTCCCGTTGACGTTCACGGGAGATTCCAAATCTGAATTGGCCGAAGATGACCCAACAAAGTCCGCCAAGCTATTTTGTAATTTCCCGTTGAGGTTCACGGGAGATTCCAAATCTGAATTGACCCAACATAACCCAACAAAGTCCGCCAAGCTATTTTGTAATTTACCGTAGACGATCTCGGGAGATTCCAAATCTGAATTGGCCGAAGACAACTCAACAAAGTCCGCCAAGCAATTTTGAAATTTCCCGTTGAGGTTACGGGAGATCCTAAATCTGAATTGGCCGAAGATAACCCAACAAAGTCCGTAAAGCTATTTTGAAACTTCCCGTTGTCGTTCACGGGAGATTCCAAATCTGAATTGGCCGAAGATGACTCAACAAAGTCCGCCAAGCAAATTTGAAATTTCCCGTTGAGGTTCACGGAAGATTCCAAATCTGAATTGGCCGAAGATGACCCAACAAAGTCCGCCAAGCTATTTGATTTTTTCCGTTAACGTTCACGGGACATTCCAAATCTGAATTGGCCGAAGATGACCCAACAAAACCCTCCAAGCTATTTTGAAATTACCCGTTGAGGTTCACGGGAGATTCCAAATCTGAATTGGCCGAAGACGACCTAACAAAGTCCGCCAAGCTATTGTGAAATTTCCCGTTGACGTACACGGGAGATTCCAAATCTGAATTGGCCGAACATGACCCAACAAAGTCCGCCAAGCTATTTTGAAATTTCCCGGTAACTATCACGGGAAATTCCAAATCTGAATTGGCCGAAGATGACCCAACAAAGTCAGCCAAGGTATTTTGAAATTTTCCGTCGGCGATCACGGGAGATTCCAAATCTCATTTGACCGAATATGACCCAACAAAGTCCGACAAGCTATTTTGATATTTCCCGTTGATGTTCACGGGAGATTCCAAATTTCATTTGGCCTAATATGACTCAATAAAGTTCGCCAAGCTAATTTGAAATTACCCGTTACGTTCACGGGAGATTCCAAATCTCATTTGGCCGAATATGACCCAACAAAGTCGGCCAAGTTAATTTGAAATTCCCCGTTGACGTTCACAGGAGATTCCAAATCTCATTTGACCTAATATGACCCAAAAAAGTCCGCCAAGCTAATTTGAAACTTCCCGTTGACGTTTACGGGAGATTCCAAATCTGAATTGGCCGACAATGACCAAACAAAGTCCGCCAAGCTATTTTAATACTTCCCGTTGACGTTTACGGGTGATTTTATTCTGAATTGGCCGAAGATGACCCAACAAAGTCCGCCAAGGTATTTTGAAAGTCCCATTGACATTCACGGGAGATTCCAAATCGACTTTGACCTAATATGACCCAAAAAAATCCGCCAAGCTAATTTGAAATTTCCCGTTAACGTTCACGGGAGTTTCCAATTCTGAATTGGCCGACGATGACCAAACAAAGTCCGCCAAGCTATTTTAATATTTCCCGTTGAAGTTCACGGGAGAAGAAAAATCTCATTTGGCCGAAGATGACCCAACAAACCCCACCAAACTGTTTTGAAATTTCCCGTTGACGTTCGCGGGAGATTTTATTCTGAATTGGCCGAAGATGACCTTACAAAGTACGCCAAGCTATTTTGATATTTCCCGTTGACGTTCACGGGAGATTCCAAATCTCATTTGGCCAAAGATGACCCAACAAAGTCCGCCAAGGTAATTTGAAATTCTCCGTTGACGTTCACGGGAGATTCCAAATCTTATTTGGCAGAATATGACCCAACAAAGTCCGCCAAGCTAATTTGTAATATTCCCGTTGACGTTCACGGGAGATTCCAATTCGGAATTGGCCGAAGATGACCCATCAAAGTACGCCAAGCTATTTTGAAATTGTCCGTCGGCGTTCACGGGAGATTCAAAATCTCATTTGGCCGAATATGACCCAACAAACCCCGCCAAACTGTTTTGAAATTTCCCGTTGACGTTCGCGGGAGAGTTTATTCTGAATTGGCCGACGATGACCAAACAAAGTCCGCCAAGCTATTTTAATATTTCCCGTTGAAGTTCACGGGTTAAGAAAAATCTCATTTGGCCGAAGATGACCCAACAAACCCCACCAAACTGTTTTGAAATTTCCCGTTGACGTTCGCGGGAGATTTTATTCTGAATTGGCCGAAGATGACCTTACAAAGTACGCCAAGCTATTTTGATATTTCCCGTTGACGTTCACGGGAGATTCCAAATCTCATTTGGCCAAAGATGACCCAACAAAGTCCGCCAAGGTAATTTGAAATTCTCCGTTGACGTTCACGGGAGATTCCAAATCTTATTTGGCAGAATATGACCCAACAAAGTCCGCCAAGCTAATTTGAAATATTCCCGTTGACGTTCACGGGAGATTCCAATTCGGAATTGGCCGAAGATGACCCATCAAAGTACGCCAAGCTATTTTGAAATTGTCCGTCGGCGTTCACGGGAGATTCAAAATCTCATTTGGCCGAATATGACCCAACAAACCCCGCCAAACTGTTTTGAAATTTCCCGTTGACGTTCGCGGGAGAGTTTATTCTGAATTGGCCGAAGATGACCCAACAAAGTACGCCAAGCTATTTTGATATTTCCCGTTGACGTTCACGGGAGATTCTAAATCTCATTTGGCCGAATATGACCCAACAAAGTCCGCCAAGCTAATTTGATATTTCCCGTTGACGTTCGCGGGAGAGTTTATTCTGAATTGGCCGAAGATGACCCAACAAAGTACGCCAAGCTATTTTGATATTTCCCGTTGACGTTCACGGGAGATTCTAAATCTCATTTGGCCGAATATGACCCAACAAAGTCCGCCAAGCTAATTTGATATTTCCCGTTGACGTTCGCGGGAGATTTTATTCTGAATTGGCCGAAGATGACCCAACAAAGTCCGCCAAGGTATTTTGAAATTCCCCGTTGACATTCACGGGTGATTCCAAATCTCATTTGGCCAAATATGACCCAAAAAATCCGCCAAGCTAATTTGAAATTTCCCGTAGACGTTTACGGGAGATTTCAATTTTGAATTGGCCGAAGATGACCAAACAAAGTCCGCCAAGCTATTTTAATATATCCCGTTGAAGTTCACGGGAGAAGATAAATCTCATTTAGCCGAAGATGAGCCAACAAAGTCCGCCAAGTTAATTTGAAATTTCCCGTTGACGTTCGCGGGAGATTTTATTCTGAATTGGCCGAAGATGACCCAACAAAGTCCGCGTGGCTATTTTGATATTTCCCGTTACCGTTCACGGGAGATTCTAAATCTCATTTGACCGAAATGACTCAATAAAGTTAGCTAAGCTAATTTAAAATTACCGTTGACGTTCACGGGATATTCTAAATCTCATTTGGCCGAAGATGACCCTACAAAGTCCGCCATATATTTTGAAATTCCCTGTTACGTTAACGGGAGATTCTAAATCTCATTTGGCCGAATATACCCAACAAAGTCCGTCAAGCTATTTTTAAATTTCCCGTTGACGATGCGGGAGATTTTATTTTGAATTGGCCGAAGATGACCCAACTAAGTCCGCCAAGGTATTTTGTAATTCCCCGTTGACGTTCACGGGAGATTCCAAATCTCATTTGGCCGAATATGACCCAATAAAGTCCGCCAAGCTAATTTGAAATATCCCGTTGACTTTCACGGGTTATTCCAATTCTGAATTGGCCGAAGATGACCAAACAAAGTCCGCCAAGCTATTTTGATATTTCCCGTTGACTTTCACGGGAGAAGATAAATCTCATTTGGCCGAAGATGACCCAACAAAGTCCGCCAAGCTATTTTGAAATTTACCGTCGTAGTTCACGGGAGGTTCCAAATCTCATTTGGCCGAATATGACCCAACAAAGTCCGCCAAGCTATTTTGTAATTTCCCGTTACGTTCGCGGGAGATTTTATTCTAAATTGGCCGAAGAAGACCCAACAAAGTCCGACAAGCTATTTTGATATTTCCCGTTGACGTTCACGGGAGAAGATAAATCTCATTTGGCCGAAGAAGACCCAACAAGGCCGCCAAGGTCTTTTGAAATTCTCCGTTGACGTTCACGGGTTATTCCAAATCTTATTTGGCTGAATATGACCCAACAAAGGCCGCCAAGCTATTTTGAAATTTTCCGTTGCGGTTTACGGGAGATTCCAAATCTCATTTGGCCGAATATGACACAACAATGTTTGCCAAGCTATTTTGAAATTTTTCGTTGGTGTTCACGGTAGATTCCAAATCTCATTTGGCCGAATATTAACCAACATAGTCCGCCAAGCTATTTTATCTTAGTACGCGTATACAGATCTACCCCAAACCATGTAAACAAATTCATAGCTCTAGATTTCTTGGATAAAGAGATATGCTTTATGGGAAAAAACACACTTGGAGTGGAACATTTTCAAAACCCTTTCTTAGTAAGCAAACCCATACAAAAAAAAATCGGCCTAAACTTAAAAAATGTAAGTTTTTTTTCGTAAAAATCCCTTACACGAATAATTGTAAAAAAAAGGTCTCAACTTCGAGTGCTCAAATGTCTGTCCCAATGCGCTGACCATTTTGATGAAAAAATTAGTCAACTACAAATTTTGTATAAACTTTTTTGTGATCTTGCTTAGGTTTTTATATATTAAAAAAAAAAGAAAAGTTTTGCGTCACCTTTCAATCCCCCCCCCCCCAGGGAGGCCCAGCGGTAAGCTGGAGTGTCCGATTTCCATCCCCACTGAAGTAACCCCAAAACCTAACTTTCCACCAAATTTCGTGTCCAAGATTTTTGTACAAATTTTCACAAAATCTGTCATTAATCAGTGGTTTACTATAATACAAAAATTAAGTTAATCAACCTATAATATATTCATTGAATACACAATCCAGAAGGCTGCACCAAACATGTTTAAACTTAAGCAATTTACCTCTTGATCTACATTTAACATTTCTTCCAAGACCCAGGAGACCTTCTTGTATTCATTAATACGACGAGGCTAGGTAAGTACCTCGATGACGTCAACAACTTGTTTTTCATTTCCTCTTGTAACTATAATTCTCGAATTACACCCTTGTGTTATGTTGTGTAATTGTATACTACCCCCCCCCTAAATGACTTCACCCCTTGTTAGTGTAAAGGGAACGATGCTAATCTTTAATTTTATGTGACAGGCTGCAGCTAAGTGTAGAAGTAAATTTATTTCATTTTCTTGTGTTGCTGAGAATGTACATGTGCTCTGCACGCGATGGCCTTGCAAGGATTATAAATATTGTCATTAACAGACTAAACTAGTCCGAGTTGCTTTTTAGCAACTGATTTACATATGGTTTAATATGGCGTGTATTTCTTTTGATGAATTAATTCTTTACAATTACGTAGTGGAGAGAAAGTATGTTTGGAACGAGAAAATCAATGTCTTTGAATTGTCGTTTAGAAATTTTATGGGTTTAGTTTTGACAATGTCTGTCTGTCTAGACCACTGAATCAAGATTTTTACTGGACACAAATTCTCCAGACACGAAATTTATAGGAAAGTTAGGTTTTGGGGTTACTTCAATGGGGGAAAAAATCTGACACTCCAGCTCCCTGCTGTGCCTCCATACGGTTTTTGACAAACATCTCAAAAACTAAGCAAGATAAAAAAAAGTTGTAGTTGAATAAATTTCCCATCAAAATGGCCCTTAGTAATATTTCCGTCAGACGCACTGGGAACAGAGATATGAGCGCTCAAAAGTTAATACTTTTTATGAAATTGTTCATTTAAGGCATTTTTACGAAAGAAAAAACTTGCATTTTGTTTTGCGTTTAGGCCGATTTTTGTATAGTAAGAAGCGCTAAATATGGGTATGTAAATGTTTGTACATGTAATATTAAGTATTTGGATACACATTTTTGTATGTATATATTTATTCACTTATTCACACAAACACGCACGTACGCACGCACACAAAAAAACATGTATTTATATATTTGGACAATTGCATGCATATACTGACTAATCCATGCGTATAGATGTGTATTTTTGGATTTAAACAAGTATAATGTATACGTATGAAAATATTTCTACACATATTTGCACGTATATGTAGTCTGTATATACATGTATATAACTAAACGTTCAAAAATGCAAGGTTTTGTAATTGTAGTGTGTGTATATGTGTGTGCATATACAAGTTATGTAAATAAATAATGATGGCATTAGAATAGTTTGACAACGTAAGCATAATTGTATTGCATCTAGGTTAGCGTATGATCCTCAGTTCCTATTCAACCAGCTCGGAAGAAAGAAAGGTCTCCATACAAGTTAAGGAATATAACTTTATGAAATATTTATTATAATATTTATAGGAATATTATTTGTTATAATAAATCAAAAGGGTTTTTAGAATTATGATTTTTTTTTTAAACTCAACGTGACCAACCGGACACGTAACTTACAGGCACAAATTTACATCCAAATACTTGATATTACATGTACAAACCCTTACATACTCATATTTAGCGCTTTTTTCTGTACAAAAATCGACCTAAACTAAAAAAAATCCAAGTTTTTTTTTTTTTTTAGTAAAAATGCCTTAAACAAACAATAGCAAAAAAGTCTCAACTTTGAGCGCTCATATCTCTGTCCCAGTGTGTCTGACGAAAAAATTACTGAGGACCATTATGATGGGAAATTTAGTCAGCTACAACTTTTTTTATATCGTGCTTAGTTTTTGAGAAATTTGCAAAATAACCGTTTTGCACCACCCTTTAACCTCCCAAAGAGGCCCAGCGGTGAACTGGAATATCCGATTCCCCCCCCCCATTGAAGTAACCCCAAAACCTAACTTTCCACCAAATTTCGTGACAGGAGGATTTTTTCCATATTTTCACAAAATCTGCCTTTATTCAGTGGTCTAGTCTGTCTTTCATCTCTAAAAGGCACAAGATTAAAATTGATTTTGATCATATTTTGTCTTTGGTGTTTAAAACCGGGAAACCTTTCGGTCAACATCGTCTTATATAAAAAAGAAGAAGAAGAAGAAAACAGTGTAAAATAAAAACACCCTAACCCACAAATACTGTAATAGCGTCAGAATCCGAAAATAACAAGAGTTGGTCTTAGAAAGATTAAAGAGAGGGATCTAACCCAAGGCTACGGTAAAGAAAAAGAGTATATTCAGCTAGGTTCCTTCGGGATTGCTAAACCCGTATTCACTATAGGAAGACCCTGCGGAGTGATTTTGATAAAAAATTGAATGTGGACATATTTTAGATTCTATCTCTAGTGCTTTTTTTCTTCTTTTATTTGACTAATCATAAATATATATTTTGTATTTACCAAGTAATTGGTCTGTCTAAAATATTCCTTACTGAAAATATTGTTTAGTTACGAACGTTTAAATCGTTAGAGCCGAGTTTGAGAAAGTAGTAATTTTGTGTTTTGTTCTTATGTCACCTCACCCCAAATTTTGAAATATCGAAATCACAAAAAAGAAAAAAAATAGGGTCACTTTTGACCCATTACATAACTTTCTCTAAACTGTGACAATGTCACTAGTCAGGTACTGGAATCTTGCTCGTAGAGGTCATTTGGTATGTAGTGGCGCTTGACCTTCGTCGGGCAAACAGGTTCCGGTTATTTTTTAGTGGTGGGGGAAGCGAGTGAGTCTGTGTTTCGCCGTCCTTTCGTCAGTGCGTTTTTTAGACAGTGTATTACGAACAACCTCCCCACTCCAAACCAAACCACCCTCCCTCCAAGCGCCAACACATAACAAATGAGCTATAATCTCCTTGTTTTGATTAATGTGGAGTGGCACAGCTAATCATGAGTCCACAGAATGAGGATTGAATCACCGAAGAAGGAAGTCGCCAGAAAACAGTTCGACACCGCTTGTGTCGAATCCCCACAAATTATTTAGTTTATTCAATAGATTGCAGTTATCTAAATATGTTGGGGTTAGTTTCCGATACTGGCGTTTCCGACATTCACGTGAAGCCCTAAATAATATGTCATCATTATATATTTAAAAAAAAAAAACAAATGAGTTACAAATAGGCGTAACCTTGACAACCCATATTAGTTGTCCAAATAATAAATCATCCAAATTAGTTCATTATAATTACCTCATTAAGAACTGGTTACCTGGAGTGGTGTTTGGTCTGAAGGGGATAAGTAAATTATGATTTGTAAGGGGAACCACGTTTTCCTAATAAAACCTATCTTAGGTTAAAGCACCCCCACGGGTATTAAATGGTGATATTTCTAACAAAAACCTAAATTCGTCACAATAAAATTAAAAAATACTAGTAAATATAAAGCTTAATTGGTATAATTCAGTCCATAAAGTGTGATAAAGTTTGGATAATATCTATTCTATCTTTTTGTTCACATCAATAATTCACACACTCTGTAATACATTAATATAATGAAAAAGTGAAATAAATTTGATGCTATCGTATATTTGACAGTTTATTTTATCCCGTATGGTTAGCTCATAACATAAACCTCCACTGACTGGTTTTATATGTATTGATTTTCACTTAAACGTTTATGACTTGACTTGCCTCCATCACGGGTTTTACGAAATCTAAAGTGAAATTTAATTTTATAGTCTAGATCAAATAAATATTAGTGAACTGTAGCTTTAAAAAGTATCGTTTTAGTGAATATATATTTCTACTCACATATACGATACAGTTGATTCTTTGTTTTAGTTTTTCCATAAAAGAAAATTGGTATACAATAAGGATAAAATAAATGGAAAGATATAAAGTAGGAAAAGGACGATGTTCACGTACGCAGGAAATTAAACACGTGAAAAAAAAATAAGGATCCTTCTTATAATTCCACGTACAACGGCCTACACGGAAAACACGATTAATTTTATATATTTCAATCTTTGTATTGTATTGTCCCACATATAGAAAAAATAATGGTAACAAAAAAAAAACCTTGGAGCAAAAATTAAAGAGTTGAAAAATTTTATTTTTGGAAATATTATGATTACGAATACGTATGTTTATTTGACGAAAAAATTAATATGTTGGCGCTAGGACAAAATTAAATTCTCAGATATATTGCCCCTCCCCCTCTAAACTAAACACGGTGTGACTCACAAATTTGAAAAAAAAAAAAGTTTGGATTTGAAAATAAATTGCAGTGTGAAATCATATATTATACTTTTTTGTATGACGAACTTAACCACACAATGAGAAATAAATGCGTAGCGTACCTTTTTAAAGCAATATTTGTGACATTTGAGACAAACAATTCAATAGACATTAAAAGTTGGATTGTATTTCATTCGTTTCTCTTTACTGGAGTCTGTAGGTAGACACTTATAAATTTCACGCATGTGGTCTATCGATACAATTGAAACTGGCGCTTCCACTTTATAAAAATAACTGCCCCCATAAGCCATTTTATCACAAGCTTGTCTCTTTTATTTAAAGAAATACAATATGAAAGGAGCAATAAACACAAACACTGTAACACTTTTAAAGCGCCATTATACCACTTTTTGCTTTATAGTTATTTAATAAACATGGATTATTCATATTGTTGAAATGGTTTAATCGGAAATTTGCCATCGTATGTGTTATAAAAAAACAACGTTTTAAAAATACAGATCAACTTCGTTATCAATTGACAAATCTAGAGCATATAACTGAACATCACAAACATAACATAGGGCCATGCTGGAAACTAGAACTATAAAACCTAGGCCTAAAGTTAAGCTAAATACAACCGTAATCAGATAAATGCACAATGGATTGAGTAAAACACTCTGCGCCGTTTATTTTACACTGTCAATTTTATTTCAAATTTTAGAAGAGAAGGGGATAAAAATATATTTTATTAATCTATTGCTCCTGTAGATATATACAAATAAAGTACACCATAACAGAAAGCAAACCAACACTAAAAATGCCTGTGCTAAAACTACGCGACTAGAGTCCATATGGGGACAGATATTTTTCTAAAATCAAAGTCTTTTAAACGGCCTATCTAGCGTCAACGTATTAATTTCTCCGTCAAATAAACATACATATTCGTAATCAGAATAACTTCTAGTTTTATTTGTTACCCCACATATAATATTTTCAAAAAAATTTTATTTTCAATTCGATAGTTTTTACCCCTTAACTTTTACCCCAAGATGATTTTTTCTTTGTTACCGTTATATTTTTCCTATATTTGGGACAATACAAATAATATAAATGCAAAGTTTGAAATATATAGGATTTATCGTCTTGTCTGTATAGACTGGTTGCGACTTACAGATAGACAGACAGGTAACGGGCGTGAAATTATAAGGGCCGTTGGTGAAATTAATACTCAGGCCTAAAACTAGGTTAAATACAAACGTAAAAAGAAAAACACACCACGTGACTTCTAGTTTATTCTGTGGCTCCTCCAGATACATACAAATATACAGAGTGAAAATAAGACACCTCGATTTGGGGGCGGGGGGGGGGGAAACTATTTCGACATATCACCTTCGCTATAATAATAATTATTATCAACGTAAAAACTCTACCATAACTATTATAACACTTTTGGTGTTTAAGGGGGTTAAGATTTTTGAAGAGGGGGGGGGGGTTAGATACCGATTTTCTTTTTTTAAATGTCAACCCCTATCTTGTGACATATCATTATAAAGTTCTACGCAATAGAAAAATAATGGCACCTCCAAAACGTTTCTATTACATCACTGGCTAAAGTTACATGAAAAAATTAGTTACGACAACTTGCGTATCTATTACCTGTTTTAACGTAACAAGTGGCTTTAAGTGCTTTAGTGATGAGGCTATTTTCATGTCAATAGGCACAACAGTCGTTATTATACTGGTAGAAATCCACATTGGTATGTTGAGGCTCGTACGCAACGCAACGTCCTTAAAAAGTAAATGTTTGGGGAGGAATAGTTAACAACCAGTTGGTTGGACAGTTTGTAATTGATGGAAACTTGAACTCCGAGAAATATTTAGAGATGATTCCCAACCAGATTGTGCCTGGACAGAAAACATTTGGTTGTTACAAGATGGAGCACCACCACACTACGGCCGTGATGAACGACAATACTTGGACAATGTTTCTCCGAGTTGATGGATAGACAGAAGAGGCGCTGTGGAATGGCCAGCAAGGTCTCCTGACCTTAATCCATTACACTATTTCTTTAGGGGGTCACATGAAAACCTTGCTTATGAAATTAAACCAACTGACGTCAATGACCTACAGGGTAGAATTTTACAAAAGGCTCAATCCATTCCAAGAGAATCTTTTGCGAATGCTGTCTCAGTTTTTTACAAACGGCTAGCACACTGCCAAACCACCGAAAGTCACCAATTCAAGCACTTGTTACATTAAAACAGATAAGAGATACGCAAGTCATAACTAATTTTTTCATGTAACTTTTGCCAGGGAATGTACTGGAAACCTTTTGGAGGTGCCATTATTTTTCTACTGCGTAGAACTTTATAATGATATGTCACAAGATAGGGGTTGCTATTTAAAAAATGAAAGTTTCCCCTCCCTTCCCCCTCCTTTTTAAAGGAAGGGGAAAATTGTAACCTCCTTAAACATCAGAAAAAATGTTTTAATATGTTCGGTAGAGGTAGGTAACGTTGATTTAGCAATCCTTGGAGGTGTATCACGACTTATTGAACACTCTGTATACTTAAAAACAAAAAACGAACAAAACAAAGAATAAATCAACTCGCTTAGATTAGATTAGATTAGAGATGGGGTGGAGACCCTCTTCGAGAAGGTCTCCCTGCACGTCAACCATCGGCTTATTGTGCCCCCTATGTGCCGTTCCTGATGAATCAACTCGCTTAGCTCGCTAACATTACATTTCAAAAAATAAAAGCAATTTAATTAAATTTACATTATACTTATTAATTCTCCACCCCCCTCCCCTACTTGTAATTTACGTGGATAGGACGTGTGTGAGAGATAAAGTCAGTGGAATCGCAAAGCATCAGTCGACTAATGAACTCAACATAGCAGACTGCACTGCAATGCTGCCAAAACCTTATTTATTTGTTGCAATATTTTAGAAGGGCAGGAAGAGGGTCTGATACAACGAGGTAGTATGTGTTGCCAAGAGAGGGGAGATTTACATGTAAAATGTACCAATCTCTGCGTCTGGATCTACGGCGTGTCACGGATGTATATTGTTTTACTGGGGACATAATACTGTCCTACGATAAAACAACCAAAACTCAGAGTTCGCAACAGTTCATGAACTTAAATTCAAACGGTGACAAAAAGTCAAAGAATTTGATGCGCTCCATCATAGTACTTACCCAGTTCCATTGTGAGGAGATACTTTAAATATATCAAAAACTGGTTTCTTGTACTTTGCAAAAATGTTAAATTGTAATGATAGATATAAAGAGGTAATTAATTGCTCTCTCCAGTAGGGTAACCGTAAACATAATGTTTGTTTTATACATACTTTTGTGTCTGTCAAATGTAGTCTTTGTTTGTATTTATCTTCTATGTGGCTACATGTTTCGCTGCCACAGGCAGCATCTTCAGGCCAACTATTATGTCCACAAAACACTCACAATTACACAACACTTGTAACAATTATTTTTATACATTTTCTGTACACGTCATATATTAAATAACGTGTACAACATGTAGCCACATAGACGATAAATACAAACAAAGACTACATTTGACAGACACAAAAGTATGTATAAAATGAAATATATGTAGTTCTAAAGCTGTTCAACAATGAATAATGTTTGTTGCTCCTGGTTTGTGTTTCCAGGATTCAAGTGAATATTTATATTAATTCATCATATTGAAAGTCTAGAGCAACCGGGTATGCTTGAATAACTATTCGTTATCTTTGACTAACCGCCAGCAATCCTTGATTAGTTCTTCTGAAAAAAGAACTAATCAAGGATTGCTGGCGGTAAAGTCAAAGATAACAAATAGTTATATTAATTTATTGATTTTAACGCTGATACATTATTCTACCAAGCTAGTATTATTGATTAAATAATTATTTCAAGTGAAAAAATATACGACCTAGACTGGGAATCGAAACCAGGAATAACTTAAAAATTGTAGCAAAAACAAATTAAATTGAGAAGTGTACGCCTTATACTGGGAAGCTATCAAGGATAGCTCAGTTAGTAGAACATTGACGCGTAAAGCCAAAGGTCCTGGGTTCGATTCCCGGTCTAGGACGTGTATTTTTTCACTTGGAATATTTATATTACAGGTTAATTACCCTCATTTTTTCTATTCGTATGATAGTACTTATGTCAAGCCGTCTATGTTGTTGATATTTAATGTGTCATTACATCTGTTTCGGAATTACCAATACCATCATCAGATAATCATACACAAAATACGTACAGTAAATTTGGACTCGGTATCTAATTTAATTCCAAAATTAAAACGATTTTTGTAAAAAAAACACCTAATGGCAGACAGGGAGAAAACTAAACATTTTAAGACATATGTTCATAGGAACTGTTTTCCTTATTTTGACCCAAGGAATCATATCCTGAAATTTCGGAACGTCATTTGGAAACACTCTGTATATATTGTAAAAATGACGTTAACTCGGTGTAAGTCGAGGCTTTAACGACAACAGTCAAATTTCATTTTTTTAAATTTAAATTATTCATAAACTGTGATATTTGTACACAGGTTTGAGTCATTAAACTTCACATTTCAATAAATTTGAACGAAATCGTTCGAGCCGATTTTGAGAAATTAAATATTTTATAACAGCCTCATGACCCATTTTTCAAAAAAAATTTCGACAACTCGCCAACCTGGATTTTCAGAGTGATGACGACCAATACGTTTTGTTTGGGTCCTTGGAGGATGGTCGTGAGCAAATATAGAAATCGATAGAGCTGATTTCGATAAAATTGTAATGTTGTGTAGTTTTCTTATATCAGATACTCTCAATTTTGAATTATAGAAAAAATAAAAAAACAGTAAAGATATTACGAAAATATGTCCACAAACAAAATTTTGAAATCGATCCACAAGTTTGGGTTGTAGATACAAACTACAAACCACTTTTTTAGAGTCATGGGATCTCAACAGATTTGATCATCAAAAATGTCGACATATTTTTTTACAACTATACTACCAAAACTATAATTGATATACAGTATAACATACACACAGAACACAATTCTCATAAAAAATACGTAACTAGTTGTGGTTTGGTTGGTGTAGCTGGTGTATCACTGAAGAGGACGACCTTGTCGTTGAAACGCGTCTGATACTTAGGCGTATTTTTTTATGAGAATTGTGTTCTGTGTGTATGTTATACTGTAGCCTATAGTTTTTCTCATAAGTCAAGCTCAACATTTAATATAATTGATATAATAGACTACTACCAGAAAATATAGTTAGGAAATTTATAACCTTAAAATTACACAAATCCAATAATATTTCAGTTGCACATCTATCTTGCTTTACAATATCTAACGATTTCATAAAGCAACCCTTGCACACTGTCTATATTTCATGAGACTACAAACTGTCTGGTCTGTGGATGAGAGATGTTAACAGTAAACCCCCGAGGGATATATTTTGTTTGGAATGTTGTTGGCAAACCTGTCTCTATTTCACATTCTGCTCGTATAAAGAGTTTATTTGTATTTATTTATTTTGCTGCATTACACCTGGTAGGGAGCTTTGCAAGTAGGGAGTTTGTCATATATAAAACCTTCACGCTTAACAAACTAATCCACATGAACGCTACGTTCGCAAACCATTAATCATTTATTAAGATTTATTATACACAGAAAAAATAACATTAGGTAATTTTTTGTTTCTTGTTGTTTAAAGGCGAAAAACCTCTCGGTCATCATCACCTTATAAAATAACGAGTCGGAAGAGAACAAGAGTTGGTCAAAAGAGAACTGATAGGAAAGAGGGATCTCGCCCAAGACTACATGAAAAGGTGTAGTCTACCCTACCACAATTCGGACATATGCAACACATTCTAAAACATTTCAAAGCTATGGGATTATATCATTTTTGTTGCTGTGGCACGGTTATAAAATTCGATCTTATTAATACTCAGCCCTATAAGACACATCTGTTTATCGGAGTTGTAAAACTAACTCACTTTTCCGTGCTATAAGATTCAGTGTTACGACATCCCACCTTTTTGATCTACCAATAATCTCATAGAGGGTCTGCTTGTATTACATTGTATGATAAGGCCGGCACCTATTTGTTTTTTTTATGAAGACAAAACACCATTCATCAGAGAGAGTGTAATGCGTAAACTAGAAGACACAATGGAGGAAGTGTATCAACATTGCCTATACAACCCCTTAGAGCTATTTCTTATACTGCAACAACCTACCCATACATGATTGCATATGCTACCCCTGGGAATCAAAAGCACCATTAATTATGTCAATCAGCTGTTTAAAACTAAGTCAATATGTGATATTTGCAGACTGGTCTAATTAAACAAAATAGTGATATTTTTCACAAATCTGCTATAACCAATTTTTATCCTAAAAGTGTAGTTCGTGGTATCCCAAAATAACAGCTGATTAACTTGTCCACAGAGTTTTGGAACAACACCATTTATGAAAATAAACAAGTTGATGGTACACACCGAACTCAATCATGCAATGTAATACAAGCAGATCCTCTGTATGAACTCTTGAGCTTTGTAGGGAATGTTAATTTTGACTAGATAAAGGGTCTAGTCCAGTTTAAAACAGTTCTTACACTGATTTTCTGAACCTAGTAATTGTGTATATTTTTATTTCCTTATAGTTCACAGGCCTTAGACGAGTCTCGTAGATATGTTTGTGTATATTACAGTCTCCACTCGCTTCGCTCGTCTGTTTGTCAGCCCTAGAGAGTCTTGAAGCTGTACATATCTGACTTGTTTCTGATTAGCCACTCCCCCTCTCTCCACACATGTTTTCGGTATTCTTTCTATTGGCCTATCTAAAATTCGTTTAACTTGTTCATGATTAGTCACTCCCCCTCTCTCCTGCCATTTTTTCGGTATTCTTTCTATTGACCTATCTAAAACTCATTTGCCTTGTTTCTGATTAGCCACTCCCCCTCTCTCCACCAATGTTTTCAGTATTCTTTCTATTGGCCTATCTAAAACTCATTTGCCTTGTTTCTGATTAGCCACTCCCCCTCTCTCCACCCATGTTTTCGGTATTCTTTGTATTGGCCTATCTAAAACTCGTTTAACTTGTTTATGATTAGCCACTCCCCCTCTATCCACCCATGTTTTCGGTATTCTTTCTATTGACCTATCTAAAACTCGTTTAACTTATTTCTGATTAGCCACTCCCCCTCTATCCACCCATGATATCGGTATTCTTTCTATTGGCCTATCTCAAACTCGTTTAATTTGTTTCTGATTAGCTACTCCCCCTCTCTCCACCCATGTTTTCGGTATTCTTTGTATTGACCTATCTAAAACTCATTTGCCTTGTTCTGATTAGCCACTCCCCCTCTCTCCACCCATGTTTTCGGTATTCTTTCTATTGACCTATCTAAAACTCGTTTAACTTGTTTCTGATTAGTCACTCCCCCACTCTCCACCCATTTTTTCGGTATTCTTTCTATTGGCCTATCTAAAACTCATTTGCCTTGTTTCTGATTAGCCACTCCCCCTCTCTCCACCCATGTTTTCGGTATTCTTTGTATTGACCTATCTAAAACTCGTTTAACTTGTTTACGATTAGTCACTCCCCCACTCTCCACCCATGTTTTCGGTATTTTTTCTATTGGTCTATCTAAAACTCGTTTACCTTGTTTCTGATTAGCAACTCCCCCTCTCTCCACCCATGTTTTCGGTATTCTTTGTATTGACCTATCTAAAACTCGTTTACCTTGTTTCTGATTAGCTACTCCCCCTCTCTCCACCCATGTTTTCGGTATTCTTTCTATTAACCTATCTAAAACTCGTTTAACTTGTTTATGATTAGTCACTCCCCCCATGTTTTCGGTATTTTTTCTATTGGTCTATCTAAAACTCGTTTACCTTGTTTCTGATTAGCCACTCCCCCTCTCTCCACCCATGTTTTCGGTATTCTTTCTATTAACCTATCTAAAACTTGTTTACCTTGTTTCTGATTAGCCACTCCCCCTCTCTCCACCCATGTTTTCGGTATTCTTTCTATTAACCTATCTAAAACTTGTTTACCTTGTTTCTGATTAGCCACTCCCCCTCTCTCCACCCATGTTTTCGGTATTCTTTCTATTAACCTATCTAAAACTTGTTTACCTTGTTTCTGATTAGCCACTCCCCCTCTCTCCACCCATGTTTTCGGTATTCTTTGTATTGACCTATCTAAAACTCGTTTACCTTGTTTCTGATTAGCTACTCCCCCTCTCTCCACCCATGTTTTCGGTATTCTTTCTATTAACCTATCTAAAACTTGTTTACCTTGTTTCTGATTAGACACTCCCCCTCTCTCCACCCATGTTTTCGGTATTCTTTCTATTAACCTATCTAAAACTTGTTTACCTTGTTTCTAATTAGCCACTCCCCCTCTCTCCACCCATGTTTTCGGTATTCTTTCTATTGGCCTATCTAAAACTCGTTTACCTTGTATCTGATTAGCCACTCCCTCAAGGCCCTGCCATTTATTTTATTCACAAGCCAGGACTTGAAATAAAGTTCTATCGTTCAGGACCGATACCTCGTGTTCCAGACAAGATCCTCTGCAACTGCTCCCAGTTGGAAATTCATCAGTAAAATTCTTATAATGTCGTTATTCGTCCTGAAGCCGTTAGAGGTAATTCCAGGAATAATATCTTTATTCCAGATGATCAATCTGGACCCTGTCTATGCAGGAAGTCATCAGAACAATCAAGAGTTTTATCACCGTAGGGGTGTTTGTTCGTTCATCATCATTAACGAAAGAAGTGACTTCGTTTTACTATAAAGCTTTCTAAATACGTATAAATTATAAAGAGAGGATTTTAAAAACCTGCTGTACATCACTTTACAGCTCTGAAAACATTCCACAACAATTTTACTCCACAAACTGTTACAACAGTGGTTGATTAGTTAAACGAAGATGGAACTAAAGTTCTACATGGAAAGGAACCGGATTGAAACCAAAATGTGAAACTTGCTTCAGGGAAACGTTTCCCCTGACAGGGGATAAGTAAACACAACAGTCGATTTTCGCCTACTCCTGAAACAACACTAGATCTCTTCTTCAAAATGAACCTGCTCATCTCATTCATGGAATGAGAATAACAAAAGCAGAAATAAATAGCCGAGTATATCCTACTCTGACAGCTTTCCTATAAAAAAAATCATTTGTATGTTAAAATAATGTTAAAGCAAGTATCTTAATTTGTTGTTGAAATTTTGTTGTGAAGTAATTTCTACCTTTCCAAAAATGTAAACATGTCTCCTACAAATGAATAAAACAAAAGACTATAAGATGTACATTGAAAAATGGACCTGAAGGTTATGAGAATTCTACGCATTATTATATAGAGTGAGGCAGACCACCCGTACACAATGTATGGTGGGTAAACTCAATGAGGGAAATCCTTCGAAACCGTTGGAGATAGAGTCAAAATTTAAATGCAGAAAATGTTTGTTTTTTAAAGATCATTTTAATGAAGTGCAACACAACCTACGTTGCTATTTGAGTTTTTTCACTTTCATCCTCTTACATTTTCCAAAATTTTATGTATTTTTTAAATGTGTACATTTTTGGGTAATGGGACATTTTAGGATATTTTTGAAAAGGGCGTTCTATCATTAATCTTTGGTAAAAATTGTGTTCCTCTACATTTTGTATGTGGTGGCAATAAAAATAACTGTAAAACCCTGAATTTTAAACGTTTTGGACTACCCTGTACATGAGCAACAAGATAAGTGAAAACAATTTTTTTTTTATTAAAATGATCAGTGAACAATTACCTTTAAAATGAGGTATCACTTAACCTACCGTTACATTAGAAAAAAAAAATTCAAAACTACCCCCACCCCAAAAAACACCTTTTTGGCACATTTGGGAAATTTCAAATTAATTTCTCTACATTCGTTGTTACGAAGGATTTACCTCATTTTGTCTACCCACTGTACATTGTGACGGGTGGTCTGCCTCACCCTGCATAAACACCACTAGATTTTTTTAATGTGTATTTATGTCCACAAACAAAATTTACACAATCACAAAATTGTCCTCTACACCAAATTTCATGTACGTATCTTAGTTTGTGCTATCGTGCTTACGTACAGACGACAGACTGGCTTTCCTGAGGTCATGAAACGTAAAGATCGATAAAAAACAGAGGTCAAAGTTTCAGCCATTAACCTAACCTAACCTAAACTTGGTATATTCGGAAGTGAAAACAACGTTTTGAGAATTCTGCCCATTGTTATTCAAATACCCCTAGACTTTTCCCCAGTGTATTTATGTCCACAAACAAAACTTTATACATTGACATCTTATTAACACAAAACCATGTGTCGCTAAAACTCTTAAGTTCAGAGTAAAAAAGATCCCGTACAATTGTTCTCTCAACAGACTGTCGATGTAAGCAAAGTTTATCCAAAAAGACAAATAAGGAAACGATCTCGTCTGCAAAACAAACAGAATTAATCGACTAAATAACTGTGCAAACTGGTTGTTGAAAACACTTGATTATGTCAAAGCTTTGTGAACAACATTTACTCACTTCCCTTCTAGATGGCATTGTATTCTCTCATTTTAGTGGATTAAATTTGGCAACAGAAAAGACTGACAAGTTTGAATTCCCTGTTAAAAGATGCTAAGTTTCTTCAAACAGGTAAAACAATGTGAAATGTCAAATATTTTTAACAAGTCTGTAGAATTCCGACATATCATTTTCAGTATGCGAAGGGGAAAGTATTTAAAAACAAAATGTTAATGACGCCATTATTGTACTTACCCAACCCGAAAGTTTGTTTCAATGTTAAATTGTATTGGTAGATCAAGGAGTCTTATCCAGTAGAGTAAGTTTGTTACAGAGGTTTTCTGAACCTCATAATTGTGTAATCATTATTTCTTGACGTCAGCTATAGATCCCAAGATGTGTATATATTAAAAGTTGTCACTCGCTTCGCTCGTATCGTGGCCCTGGAAATCCTCAAGGTACATGACTGTGTGAAGAAGCCTCCACTCGCTACGTTTATATTCTGCCCTACCGGATCTTGTAACTGTACTCAATATCACATTTTCTTGGAACGCAGGGTTCGAAATTATCTTTTTTACAATAACTTCTGTCAAAATACAAAAGGTGGGATTTGTACCATTCCATGCAGAATTGAAATCTGCAAGTTTATACCTGATTTATTGTGTTGCAAGTTGAATAACACACGAGATATGTAGAAAAAATTTGTTTTTTGACATTTTAAAATAGATTTTCTTCATATAGGGGTTCTATATTAAAAATTCCCTTATAGCAAATTAAATTACTAACTGCAATTTGTCGTAACTGCTATCGTGTTTTACGTATAGATTATCCCCTGTTCAAAAAGTATCCAGTCTTAATTTTTATTGGTAAAACAAAGGAAGCTATGGTGGCGGGGCTTGCTATACGTTTGTAGGCAACCCGAGTGCGCATGCTCCATTTTTTGTTTATCTGCCAAAACCAACCAGCCGCCGGTAGGCCGTTCATAAGTAAGTACCGTCGGATTTTCCTTTTGGACAAAACTGACAGAACAAGTTATAGTCTGTATACAGTAACTTGGCGTCTGAACTCTTGGCTACCTGCGAGCGGCCGGAACCGCCCCCCTCCCCCTACGCTCCCTTCCTCACCCAGCTGTTTCAGTGATGCAGTGTTAACCTACTAGCGTTAAACACTGCACTATTTAACTTTTTTATGGGAGACACAATTTTAAATTTTTTTTCAGCATAGTTAAAATGTTTAGGAAAATATAAGCAAATTGATACCAAACAAAACACTATTCCGTTTGTAAAAGCCGCCAGTAGAAAGCTCTTTACACAGCTACTTTTTGCATAATCACATACTTATTATTTACATGTTTACGTACGATTTACATACATTTGTGTCGTATTTGGTATCAATTTGCTTATATTTTCCTAAACATTTTAACTATGCTGAAAAAAATTAAAAATTGTGTCTCCCATAAAAAAGTTAAACAGTGCAGTGTTAACGCTAGTAGGTGACTCATCACGGAAACAGCTGAGTGAGGAAGGGAGCGAGGGGGGACGGTCCGGGTCCAGACGCCAAGTTACAGTATACAGATAATAAACAGCATTGCTGCAACACATTTTGTTTAAAGCTTGGAGATTCGCAAGCGGAAACAATCCGTAAGAGCCGACAAGTGTTGCAATGGACACCACTCGGATAAAAGAGTGGTACAATTGGTTCAAAGATGGCCGCTCAACCAGTGGACAGTGAAGCACGTTCTGAGAGGCCCTCAACATCCAGAAGTGAGGCAACCATTGATCACGTAAAGAATCTGGTGATACAGAATCGTCGAATCACTACAAGAGAACTTGCAGGCGATGTGAGCTACAGTATTGTAGCCGTTCGTTACATTTTGACCCTTAGGAGGGTCTCAGCAAAGTTTGTGCCGAAACAACTTCATCTGTAGATCGACAAGGACATGCTGTAGACCATATTTGGAGTTCCATTTATCACAATGGAAGCATGCAACATCCTCGAGGCCTAAAAAAGCAATGCAGTTCCGCAGCAATGTCAAAGTCATGCTGGTCGTCATTTTTGACTCCTAGTGGCGTGGTACATCACGAGTACGTACTGTCACCAAGTAGTAATACCAAGAGGTTCTGCGTCGCCTTCGTGATGCAGTCAGACGCAACGGCCTGTGGGGAGCTCTATCACGATAACGCACCACGCTCATTCTTCACATTTAATTCTGAATTTCTTGGCGAAACACACAACACCTACGGTTCGTCACCCTCCCTACTCTCCTGACATGGCTCCCTGTCCCCAAGCTGAAAATGTCGTTAAAAGGGACCAAATTTGAGACAAGAGACCACATAATACAGAAAGCAGCATAATACTTACAGCGATGCTTCCAACAGTGGTAGAAACGTTGGGAGAATTGTGTGACAGCCCGAGGGGACTACTTAAAAGGAGATTAGAGTTAAATAATTGTATCCGAATAAAAACTGACTTTAGGAATATTAGTTGGATACTTTTTAAACATGCCTCGTACTTCGTAAGTAATATGGTGCTGAAATAAAACTAAGGGTCAGATAATTCTACGCAATGTTATATTTAAATATCCCTAGACTTTTTGCCTGTGTATTTATATACACACACAAAATTTATACCTTATTACTGTAATACAAAACCTCGTTCGTTAAAACTCTTAGTTTCAAAATAAAAATGATCCCATACAATTGTTCTCTCAACAGACTGCCGATGTAAGCAAAGTTTATCCAAAAAATAAATAAAGCAAACAATTTCGTCTGCAGAACAAACACAATAAGTTGAGTAAATAGCCCAACTGTGCAAACTGGTTGTTGAAAACGCTTGATTATGTCAAAGCTTTGTGAACAACTTTACGCCCTTTTTCCTTCTAGATGGCATTGTATTCTCTCATTTTAGTGGATTAAATTTGGCGACAGAGAAGACTGAAAAGTTTGAATTCCCTTAAAAGACGCAAACTTTCTTCAAAAAAAGAATGTAAAAAGTCAAATATATTTAACAAGTCCTGTGTGAGATTCAAACTCAGAAGGGGAAAGTATATTTAAAAACTTCACTTGTCATATCGGTGAACTTTTTTTATTCATAGTTTTTGTTAAGGAGTTAACAGCGCTTCAACTATCGAAAATCTGATAATTGTCATTGTCTTTAAACAGGAAAACCTCTCGGTGATCCTCGTTTTATAAAAAAGGAAGAAACTAGCATTAAAATAAGGGAAGAAAAGAACCCATAAAAAAGGGGGGAAAGTACATGTAAAAAGGAAGAAAAATTGTATAAAAAAAGGAAGAAACTAACGTATAAAAAACGGAAGAAAGTATATATAAAAAAGGTGGAAGAACATATAAAAAGGAAGATGAACATATAAAAAAGGAAGAAAAAACGTATATAAAGAAGACTAGAACATGTAAAAAAAATGAAGAATGTGTGTGTGTGTATGTGTGTGTGTATGTAAGTGTGTGTGTCAAAAAGGAAGAAAAGAATATATAAAAAATTTTAAAAAACGTATAAAAAGAATGAAAGAACAAATAAAAGAGGAAGAAAAACCATACAAAAAAGAAGATAACGTATAAAAAAAAGAAAGAAAAATACATATAAAAAAGGATGGAAGAACAATAAAAAAGAAAAATGGAACATATAAAAGAAGAAAGAAACCAATTGGACATACTATACATATTTTTTGAAATTCTGGCGTGTTACGGATGATATTGATGAAAATGAACAGTAAGAAAGTTTTAATTCAAAAATAATTTTAAAATTAACGCTGATCGTAAATTGTGTTTTACAGACAGATATAAAAGCGTGAATGATATAACGATTACTTTTTCTATGCCACATACAATTTCAGATAATTTCCCTCAGGTTTAAGAATAATTTCCCATGTGAATACAAACGATTGGGGATTTGCTTACGATGGGTTAAAACCTCTTGTTTCACATTCCTTAAAACAAAGAACGATTTAAAAAAGAAAACATTAAACTGCACTAGCAATGAAATAGACATAATGCTCCCTCATTCATTTTACCCGATAAAACTAAAATAACTACTTGAGCTCTAACTACTAATTTTGGTCCTTTTTTACTTTCTTACATATAAGAAAGTAATGATAGGAGTCAAGTAATCGATCTAGAGTTTCTTCTCATTGTATCAGTTTTAAAGTTCCCGGACTTCGAAAGAGTGGGTTTTGTAATGATGTCTGTCTGACGCATTTCTGCCTCGCAACTGCCTTATAAAAGGCATTTCCTTTGTTATTCTGGACGTCAAAATGTACTTGAGCAAATTTTCTACCACACTGAATAATGCTGGCAAACATTCTACTAAAGACTACGTACAAAAATAAAGTTGCAAATATATTTTGCAAGTACAAAAAGTATATTTTCCGATAACTTTCGGACAAAAAATTTTAACTAGTTGTTTGCCATTTACTGCGTAATGTAGTTCTTTAGCTGATAGTTTTCTTCATCACGTTTATATACAGGGTGGTCCTTTTATCCTGAGCACTATGGGTATCTCTTAAACTAGTAATCCTTTAAGTGGAGGAACTTTATTTCTATATAGAATTTAAAACCCAGTTCTGTAAACTTTGAAAATGGCCTCTATTTTTCAATTTGGCTGCTAACTTTAAACATCCTTAATTTATGTCTTTTATCCCCTTTTTAAATATATACTGTTCTTCTTTTTTTTTATACGTTCTTTTCTTCCTTTACTATAAGGCGATAGAAAAAAAACTCTAACATAAGAGCCACAAAAATTACGTTTTAAATAAACTTAATTTAAAACTCTATTTAATCGGAAAATATAATTTTTGTACTTGCAAAATATATTTGCAACTTTATTTTTGTAGGTAGAGTGTTTAGTAACACTTACACACACTTTAGTAGTGTTTGCCAGCATTATTCAGTGTGGTAGAAAATTTGCTCTAATACATTTTGACGTCCAGAATATCAGAGGAAATGCCTTTATAAAGCAGATGCCAGGCAGAAAATTAAAGTCAAATTAAAATCAAACGCGTTTCAACTACAAAGTCGCCATCCTCAGTGATACATGAGCTACAATACCAAAAGTATAACTGTGTAAGGCGATGATAACCGAGAGGTTTTCGCCGCTAAACGACCAAGAAAAACCCAAATTTTTGAAAGTTGAAGCGCCCTTAACTCCTAAACAAGTGGGTATATAAAAAAACCCAAAGAATAAAAAGTCTAAATTCCGAAAAATATAATAAATAGGGGTTTCCATAAGAAACTTTAAAGTTAGCTGGCATATTGGGAAAATGGCGGCCATTTAAAAAATAGTTTTTATATTCCAATATTAATAAGGAATGAAAATTAAATCATAGAATCATTATAAATAAAGATTGAGCTCGACTTGTGGGATAATATTACGTAGAACAAAAACTCGAACACAAGATCTCGCAAAAACTACGTTTATTCAATCAAACGTTTATAGAATCATTAGGTAGTTTACGAGGCACCAATAGTTCCCAATATGAAATGTTCACATCGTATACTGTTAGTCTTAGTTATTTTGAATACTCGCTGCAAACAAGCCCCGAAATCCTAACTTAGATTACTTAGTTTCAACTTAGTTTTCCAACATGGTCCGAAGTAACTAAGCTATGCAGGCATGTCCCATGATAACGAGAGTTGATTTACACTCTCGAAACGTGGTGCAAACTTCGGATTAAACCATATCATAAAAACTGATTAGATTAAGCAATATAAGATAAAGAAAAGAGACTTGTGACTTACCTCTGAAAGTAGGTTAGTAACTTAGAGAGAGACAATAATTATATCACACACAAGGCCAATTTAACTGTAAACACAAAACAATACAAACGTGTTAGTATACAAACAACACAAAGGGTATGGTTAATCATGCAAGAATACTATGTTGACTTCAAATAATGATAGGACAGGTTTCTTAATTAATATTGGTCTCTCTTAACCAACTCTTGTTATTTTCTGACCCTGACGCTATTAGAGTACTCGTTTTTATTTTTATTTTCTTCTTCTCTTTTAAAAGTCGATGCCGACCGAGGTTTTTCGCATTAAAAAAAATCGTGCATTATTACAAACAAGACGGTAAAAATTAAGTCTTAATAATATTACCTCACTTTTTACTCACCCATGACGTAATTTTGACAACCGACAAAAATCTTATTCATGTTTTATAGCCTCAGGAAATCGAAGTGCTTTTTAACATGCCGTTCGTCCGTCGGGATTGTCTGTTGGAAAGCACGCTAGTGGTTACAAAAATAAAGATAGGAACATAAAATTTGGTGTTGGGGACTATAGTGTGCTCATAAAGAACCCTATTGGAATTCAGAATTTTACCTACAGACGACGACGGTGGACGGACATCGTGTTAAATGTTTCGGATTCCTGACGTCATCAATTCTGAAGATCAGTCAAAAAACGTAAATTATTTGCCATTTTTAAATTTAGCCTATACTTTCTATAATATGAAGTCAACTCCATCGTATGGTTTAAACCTCAGAAATTAGAGGCTTTGATGCTGTCATCTATTTTTTCTCCTTCATTTGTTGTTGTTTAAAGGTGGAAAACCTTTATCATCGCCATTTTATTATTTACAAATAGAAGTGGGTTTTACCCCCTAGATATTTCAGCCTATACGACTTTTTGTGAACTTCTTAAATCTTCCTAACTAGCTTATTTCTATTCCATTGGTTAGGGTCAGGATTTTCCTAGTTAGATTGCCTGTTCCTTCAAAGATCGTATCTAGGCCCGAAGATCAGTTGTCTTCCACGTCCTAATGCTTCGCTTTTTCGAAGTATATGTTCTGCAGTTTGATTAGTCTGCATTTCAAGTTTCCTTGGAATAATCCCATAGTGTTAAGATGCTTCTTGAAAGCTCCATGGTCTGACACGAAGTTTGAGATTTCGTTTACTTTGTGAAGTGACGAATTTAGAGAGTTTCAGATCTGGTTGGACCAGTAATCCGTATAGTTTTCCCGTGGAGTATTTTGTCCATCGTTCCTCAATTTCTTAATTTAGTCATAGTTTTAGCATCACCATGTAAAAAATAAAGTATAAAATAAAGACATTTATCCCTCAAATACTCTAATAACGTCAGGATTGGTAAAAAACAAGATGTCTACAGGAAAGTTGGAAAAGAGGGATCTAACCCAAAACTACGTCAAATAAACTGTAGATCCAGTTAAAATAACTCGGGATTGCCAGGCGCGTACACACTATAGTGAGCCCATAAAGATTGCAATCATACAACGGCCCACTTCTGCATGCTCCAACTCCGACGACACTAGCGCATTCTAAACTGAACCCACAAAACTACAACTGTACGACCCACGTTAAAGATTCACGTTAGCGTATACTATCCATCTTATTTTCTTAAATATAAAATCAACGTTCACTCAAAATAATTATAAAACCCGTCTGAGAAACCTGTTCTTATTTTTTGAGAAAACAATAAAATTAAAAAAAGCGTGTACTGAAACCACACGACTTAAGGTTTAGGCATACAGGGACAGTTATTTCAATAAGGTGGACGTTTTAAAGCGACAGTTTAAATTGTAGACGGACAAGCGAGTAAAATTATACGGGTCCTTTGTTTTACCTATAAACTTCTAATATAGAAACATCAATGAAAATGCAATCTATCATTAAATTACTATTGAATTGTTTGTCTCACATCTCACAAAACTGTTTTAAAAAATTATACGCTACGCATTTCTCATTGTGTTGTTAAAAAAAAATTCGTATTCGTCAAACAAAAAACTATAAATGATTTCGCACTGCAACTTAATTAAAAATCAAAATAAATTTTTATAGATTTGTAGGTCACCCTGTTCATGATTGAGAGGTGGATATGATATTTAAATTTTGACTATCACCAACATATTAATTTTGTTTCTTCAAATAAACGTACATATTCGTAATCAGAATAGTTTTGTTTGATATTGCACCACGTAAAATTTCCAAAACAATTTTTCAACTAGATTGTTTTTGATCCTTAACTACCCGAAAGTATTTTTGTTACCGCTATATTTTTCCTATATGTAGGACAATACAAAGAATATAAATGCAAAGTTGAAATATAAGTTATGGATTTATTGTTTTGTCTGTGTAGACTGGTTGCGACTTAAAGACACGCGCGTGCAATTCTAATGCTCCTTGATTTTACCTACCTAAAAATCCTCGCGCCTGGGTAAACTCCATGTCTTGGGAGTGTCCTATATTTGATCCTTCCTTAGCCTTAAAATCTTAACGTTTAGAAGAGTAATTTTCAAGGGCGTACCCAGGATCAAAACTAGGGGGAGGGGGGAAGAGCACGCCATGGTCATTCAATATACAATTGATTATTAAAATAGTTATTTCAAAACTTGTATTAAATTCCAGCAACAAAATATATAATAAAGATTTTTTTTTTGCTTTCAGGGGGGCAGCTGCCCCCCCTGCCCCTCGCTGGGTACGCCCATGGTAATTTTAGATTTTGTTTGAATATCTAAATAGATTTAAATAAAAGTTACACACGTTGAGATAAGATAACATTCCATATAATAAAGACTCAAAGTGAAGGTGGTGCTGCGTGGTTTTCACTTGAACTAAAGTCACATGCCCACACTCTCTTGAGTTGAGTGTCTCTACTTCAACCCCTTTACTCTTACTCTAGATTTTATTAGACTACCCACTCAACAGGATAGGCCTACCTCTTGTGTTTTATTAACAATTGCATCTGTGGTGTATCACATTTGTTTCAAGAACAAGATATTTTGCTTGTAATGTGTTTGCTTCCAAATGTTTTGTTACGTAGAAATGTTAAATTGTACTGGGATCGTAAGTTTGTTTAAATGAGTTGTTACACAGGTTTTCTGAACCTCGTAATTGTGTATATCACTACTTTCTTGATGTCAAGTGACCACTCGCTTCGCTTCTGGGATTGTCTTGGTCTTGGCGGATCTCGAAGCAGTACATATTGTGGTAGAGCTTCATTCGCTTCCCTCCTGGGATTGTCCTGGTCCTGGCGGACCTCGAAGCAGTACATATTGTGGTAGAGCTTCATTCGCTTCCCTCCTGGGATTGTCTTGGTCTTGGCGGACCTCGAAGCAGTACATATTGTGGTAGAGCTTCACTCGCTTCCCTCCTGGGATTGTCTTGGTCTTGGCGACCTCAAAGCAGTACATATTGTGGTAGAGCTTCATTCGCTTCCCTCCTGGGATTGTCTTGGTCTTGGCGGACCTCGAAGCAGTACATATTGTGGTAGAGCTTCACTCGCTTCCCTCCTGGGATTGTCTTGGTCTTGGCGACCTCAAAGCAGTACATATTGTGGTAGAGCTTCATTCGCTTCCCTCCTGGGATTGTCTTGGTCTTGGCGGACCTCGAAGCAGTACATAATGTGGTAGAGCTTCACTCGCTTCCCTCCTGGGATTGTCTTGGTCTTGGCGGACCTCGAAGCAGTACATATTGTGGTAGAGCTTCACTCGCTTCCCTCCTGGGATTGTCTTGGTCTTGGCGGACCTCGAAGCAGTACATATTGTGGTAGAGCTTCACTCGCTTCCCTCCTGAGATTGTCTTAGTCTTGGCGGACCTCGAAGCAGTACATATTGTGGTAGAGCTTCACTCGCTTCAATCCTGGGATTGTCTTGGCCTTGGCGGACCTCGAAGCAGTACATAATATAGTAGAGCTTCATTCGCTTCCCTCCTGGGATTGTCTTGGTCTTGGCGGACCTCGAAGCAGTACATATTGTGGTAGAGCTTCACTCGCTTCCCTCCTGGGATTGTCTTGGTCTTGGCGGACCTCGAAGCAGTACATAATGTGGTAGAGCTTCATTCGCTTCGCTGGAGGCGGTGACTTGGCCCTGGCGGATCTCGTAACTATACGAATATCACAATTTACTTGGCAAGTCAGGATTCGAAATTACATTTTTGACAATAACTTCGCTATTTGTCATCGTATAGATGTGGGGTTGGTACCATTACATGCAGAATTTAAATCTGTACATTTGTATTTAATTTATTATAATATTAGTTCAATAACACAGGAGAAATTAACAAAAGACTTTGCTCAGAGGAAGGATAGGGTTTGATATTACATTTTTGACAATAACTTCGCTATTTGTCATCGTATAGATGTGGGGTTGGTACCATTACATGCAGAATTTAAATCTGTACATTTGTATTTAATTTATTATAATATTAGTTCAATAACACAGGAGAAATTAACAAAAGACTTTGCTCAGAGGAAGGATAGGGTTTGATATTACATTTTTGACAATAACTCCGCTATTTGTCATCGTATAGATGTGGGGTTGGTACCATTACATGCAGAATTTAAATCTGTACATTTGTATTTAATTTATTATAATATTAGTTCAATAACACAGGAGAAATTAACAAAAGACTTTGCTCAGAGGAAGGATAGGGTTTGATATTACATTTTTGACAATAACTCCGCTATTTGTCATCGTATAGATGTGGGGTTGGTACCATTACATGCAGAATTTAAATCTGTACATTTGTATCTAATTTATTATAACATTAGTTCAATAAAACAGGAGAAATTAACAAAAGACTTTGCTCAGGGGAAGGATAGGGTTTGATATTACATTTTTGACAATAACTCCGCTATTTGTCATCGTATAGATGTGGGGTTGGTACCATTACATGCAGAATTTAAATCTGTAAATTTGTATCTAATTTATTATAACATTAGTTCAATAACACAGGAGAAATTAACAAAAGACTTTGCTCAGGGGAAGGATAGGGTTTGATATTACATTTTTGACAATAACTCCGCTATTTGTCATCGTAGAGAGGTGATAAAGGTACCATTACATGCAGAATTTAAATCTGTAAATTTGTATCTAATTTATTATAACATTAGTTCAATAAAACAGGAGAAATTAACAAAAGACTTTGCTCAGGGGAAGGATAGGGTTTGATATTACATTTTTGACAATAACTCCGCTATTTGTCATCGTATGGATGTGGGGTTGGTACCATTACATGTAGAATTTAAATCTGTACATTTGTATCAATTTATTATAATATTAGTTCAATAACACAGGAGAAATTAACAAAAAACTTTGCTCAGGGGAAGGATAGGGTTTGATATTATATTTTTAACAATAACTTCGCTATTTGTAATCGTAGATAGTTTATATTTGACTTTTGAACAAACCTCCAGAAGATAAGGACCTAACCACAGAAATCATCACTGAATTACTGAATATTTTAGATGAAACAATTCTATAGATATGAATTTTAATCTTGAAAAATCGTACAGACATAAAAAATCTTAGCACCAGATGTATTTTCTCCACCATTCTACTGGAAGGGTAATCCAAATCTCCCCAATCAATACACGCTTATTGGCAGAAGGCCACAACTCCGGAAGCCCTCTCTAATGTCTTGAATTTAAAGGTTCAATAGATTTACTTTATACTAAAAGTATTGTCGACTGAAGTCGTTTTTTGTGAGATCTTGGTGACCAGTAAGTGACCAGTATCTTACGAAATATGGATCCATTATTTACAATATCAGAAAATATACAACATCAACGAAATATAAATATACATTAATTAACAATAGTTTTTGTAACACATAATCAGCAAACCATATCGTGTCAACTCTGTTGACAGAAACGAATGGATTATAGACGAACCTGTCGGATGATATTTTCAAAATGGTTAGTAGATCTGAAACCCCCCATTTGATTTACATTTCCTAATTTACATTAACCCTCCATTTTAAGGCCTAATTCACGTGTTTAACAAGAATTATTTCAAATTCGCGAGTGCACTATTAAAGTTATCACTCTGAAATCACAAGATCCGACCTTTCGAGGGACTTAACTAAGTTGAATCAATCAAAAAATTCCGTTTACAAAAAAGAATTGTGCGTTCAATATTCCATCTAAATTACAATCAATCTTGTATACCTTGTTACAAAAACATAATATTTTAACTTTCCCTTGTATTTATTTTTATGAAACTTTAATTTTCTTTAAGAGCAATCAGAATATATTTGAAATCCATCAGCACCACCACGAATACCCTCTCCGTCAAAAACTTCTTCTACATCCTGTTCACAGATTTAAATTAGTTGAACGCGTAATTTACGACTCTTCACATTTCCAGAAAATATGAAAATAGTTCCATCAAGAGTTCACTCGGGTGCTACCTCCTACAAAAAAAAGCTTTATACTCTGTTAAAGAATACCTTTAAAGAAGTACCTAAACTCGGTCTGCAGGTGTCAGAAAAAATTTCTTTGCAGATATTTTAATTTGCTGTCTTGTTTTGTTAAACTTGTAGGTATGCCTATGTATTATTTAATGTATATGTACATTTTATTTTAGTAATTACTGGTATGTAGGATTCATGACATGTCAAATGTTTCATGTGTAACAAACAAAAAAATGATCAAATAAATAAAATAATCTGAAATATTTCACCAAACCAAAATAAAATTACAAACAATAGAGAAACACGTCTGTCTTCGGCTTTAAGTTACAAACTGCGAGTGTACTAGTGATGTGTGAGTTCGAATTAAAATACTCGGTGAATCCGAGTATCAAAATCCTCGGAATATTCCGATTATTAAATCCTCGGATTCGGAATAAAATATTCGTAACTAGGAACAAGGAGACGATATAATATTCGTTAGTAAATTCGCTGATTGGTAAATCCGCGTTCGAATCCGATGCGCAAAATCGTTCTGCGCAGATACTCGAATTCGAAATAACAATCCGAATATTGAAATCATTTTAAACCGATTAATTCGATTTCACCCGAGTATCAACATCTGTACCGCTGGGCGTTGGCGCATCTTCCGTGTTAACAGTTTCATCTACGAGACAAAGGGAACAAATTATGCAACCCGCAACACACCAATGTAGAACAAGAAACCTGCGAAATAGGAGTACGAAAAGCTAAATACGCCACAAATAGACAATTCTTGTTTTTCTGCTGCTGCGAATTTAAAAGGTATTTAACTGTTCCACACATCTTTTTGTACATCCAGTATACGTATAATTGGTGGCCATTTCATACATACTAAGAGGAAGATAACAGCTATAATATTGGAAACACTAGTATACAAAGAACAGTATAGAATTAGAGTGACAAAGCACAGGATGTTGACACGCCCACTGGTTTCCTTCTACAGTTACAGTCGCTCCTTTGCTCCTTTGTTAGGAAAGTGTTTTGTCCAGTGTGTTGACAATATTAGGGTTGTCGTTCAGCTAAATCATGACAGAATGATGGTTCAATTTTACAACCTTCTTGACTTCTTCATTATTATACACTAATATGACATAAAATAGCTGTAGGTCTGTCAACTCACTTTGGTAATATTCATTAGAAGTCATCGACAAACTTAACATGTTATCAGGTTGATACAAAATTGGAAGAAACTAATCTGTGAAAAGAACGGTTAAAAATACTGCACAAACTTTCTCAATCATCCATCTTCAAAACAGTAATTTATGCGACGATTGTATAATGATAACTCACTTTGGTAATATTCATTAGAAGTCATCGACAAACTTAACATGTTATCAGGTTGATATAAAATTGGAAGAAACTAATCTGTGAAAAGAACGGTTAAAAATACTGCACAAACTTTCTCAATCCATCCATCCTCAAAACAGTAATTTATGCGACGATTGTATAATGATAACTCACTTTGGTAATATTCATTAGAAGTCATCGACAAACTTAACATGTTATCAGGTTGATATAAAATTGGAAGAAACTAATCTGTGAAAAGAACGGTTAAAAATACTGCACAAACTTTCTCAATCCATCCATCCCCAAAACAGTAATTATTGCGACGATTGTATAATGATAACTCACTTTGGTAATATTCATTAGAAGTCATCGACAAACTTAACATGTTATCAGGTTGATACAAAATTGGAAGAAACTAATCTGTGAAAAGAACGGTTAAAAATACTGCACAAACTTTCTCAATCCATCCATCCTCAAAACAGTAATTTATGCGACGATTGTATAATGATAACTCACTTTGGTAATATTCATTAGAAGTCATCGACAAACTTAACATGTTATCGGGTTGATATAAAATTGGAAGAAACTAATCTGTGAAAAGAACGGTTAAAAATACTGCACAAACTTTCTCAATCCATCCATCCTCAAAACAGTAATTTATGCGACGATTGTATAATGATAACTCACTTTGGTAATATTCATTAGAAGTCATCGACAAACTTAACATGTTATCAGGTTGATATAAAATTGGAAGAAACTAATCTGTGAAAAGAACGGTTAAAAATACTGCACAAACTTTCTCAATCCATCCATCCCCAAAACAGTAATTATTGCGACGATTGTATAATGATAACTCACTTTGGTAATATTCATTAGAAGTCATCGACAAACTTAACATGTTATCGGGTTGATATAAAATTGGAAGAAACTAATCTGTGAAAAGAACGGTTAAAAATACTGCACAAACTTTCTCAATCCATCCATCCTCAAAACAGTAATTTATGCGATGATTGTATAATGATAACTTACTTTGGTAATATTCATTAGAAGTCATCCACAAACTTAACATGTTATCAGGTTGATATAAAATAAGAAGAAACTAATCTGTGAAAAGAACGGTTAAAAATACTGCACAAACTTTCTCAATCCATCCATCCTCAAAACAGTAATTAATGCGACGATTGTATAATGATAACTCACTTTGGTAATATTCATTAGAAGTCATCGACAAACTTAACATGTTATCGGGTTGATATAAAATTGGAAGAAACTAATCTGTGAAAAGAACGGTTAAAAATACTGCACAAACTTTCTCAATCATCCATCCTCAAAACAGTAATTAATGCGACGATTGTATAATGTAACTCACTTTGGTAATATTCATTAGAAGTCATCGACAAACTTAACATGTTATCAGGTTGATATAAAATTGGAAGAAACTAATCTGTGAAAAGAACGGTTAAAAATACTGCACAAACTTTCTCAATCATCCATCCTCAAAACAGTAATTAATGCGACGATTGTATAATGATAACTCACTTTGGTAATATTCATTAGAAGTCATCGACAAACTTAACATGTTATCAGGTTGATATAAAATTGGAAGAAACTAATCTGTGAAAAGAACGGTTAAAAATACTGCACAAACTTTCTCAATCCATCCATCCTCAAAACAGTAATTAATGCGACGATTGTATAATGATAACTCACTTTGGTAATATTCATTAGAAGTCATCGACAAACTTAACATGTTATCGGGTTGATATAAAATAAGAAGAAACTAATCTGTGAAAAGAACGGTTAAAAATACTGCACAAACTTTCTCAATCATCCATCCTCAAAACAGTAATTAATGCGACGATTGTATAATGTAACTCACTTTGGTAATATTCATTAGAAGTCATCGACAAACTTAACATGTTATCGGGTTGATATAAAATAAGAAGAAACTAATCTGTGAAAAGAACGGTTAAAAATACTGCACAAACTTTCTCAATCCATCCATCCTCAAAACAGTAATTAATGCGACGATTGTATAATGTAACTCACTTTGGTAATATTCATTAGAAGTCATCGACAAACTTAACATGTTATCGGGTTGATATAAAATTGGAAGAAACTAATCTGTGAAAAGAACGGTTAAAAATACTGCACAAACTTTCTCAATCCATCCATCCTCAAAACAGTAATTAATGCGACGATTGTATAATGATAACTCACTTTGGTAATATTCATTAGAAGTCATCGACAAACTTAACATGTTATCGGGTTGATATAAAATTGGAAGAAACTAATCTGTGAAAAGAACGGTTAAAAATACTGCACAAACTTTCTCAATCATCCATCCTCAAAACAGTAATTAATGCGACGATTGTATAATGTAACTCACTTTGGTAATATTCATTAGAAGTCATCGACAAACTTAACATGTTATCAGGTTGATATAAAATTGGAAGAAACTAATCTGTGAAAAGAACGGTTAAAAATACTGCACAAACTTTCTCAATCATCCATCCTCAAAACAGTAATTAATGCGACGATTGTATAATGATAACTCACTTTGGTAATATTCATTAGAAGTCATCGACAAACTTAACATGTTATCAGGTTGATATAAAATTGGAAGAAACTAATCTGTGAAAAGAACGGTTAAAAATACTGCACAAACTTTCTCAATCCATCCATCCTCAAAACAGTAATTAATGCGACGATTGTATAATGATAACTCACTTTGGTAATATTCATTAGAAGTCATCGACAAACTTAACATGTTATCGGGTTGATATAAAATAAGAAGAAACTAATCTGTGAAAAGAACGGTTAAAAATACTGCACAAACTTTCTCAATCCATCCATCCTCAATACAGTAATTAATGCGACGATTGTATAATGTAACTCACTTTGGTAATATTCATTAGAAGTCATCGACAAACTTAACATGTTATCGGGTTGATATAAAATTGGAAGAAACTAATCTGTGAAAAGAACGGTTAAAAATACTGCACAAACTTTCTCAATCATCCATCCTCAATACAGTAATTAATGCGACGATTGTATAATGTAACTCACTTTGGTAATATTCATTAGAAGTCATCGACAAACTTAACATGTTATCGGGTTGATATAAAGTTGGAAGAAACTAATCTGTGAAAAGAACGGTTAAAAATACTGCACAAACTTTCTCAATCCATCCATCCTCAATACAGTAATTAATGCGACGATTGTATAATGTAACTCACTTTGGTAATATTCATTAGAAGTCATCGACAAACTTAACATGTTATCGGGTTGATATAAAATTGGAAGAAACTAATCTGTGAAAAGAACGGTTAAAAATACTGCACAAACTTTCTCAATCATCCATCCTCAATACAGTAATTTATGCGACGATTGTATAATGTAACTCACTTTGGTAATATTCATTAGAAGTCATCGACAAACTTAACATGTTATCAGGTTGATATAAAATTGGAAGAAACTAATCTGTGAAAAGAACGGTTAAAAATACTGCACAAACTTTCTCAATCCATCCATCCCCAAAACAGTAATTAATGCGACGATTGTATAATGTAACTCAGTTTGGTAATATTCATTAGAAGTCATCGACAAACTTAACATGTTATCAGGTTGATACAAAATTGGAAGAAACTAATCTGTGAAAAGAACGGTTAAAAATACTGCACAAACTTTCTCAATCCATCCATCCCCAAAACAGTATTTTATGCGACGATTGTATAATGTAACTCAGTTTGGTAATATTCATTAGAAGTCATCGACAAACTTAACATGTTATCAGGTTGATACAAAATTGGAAGAAACTAATCTGTGAAAAGAACGGTTAAAAATACTGCACAAACTTTCTCAATCCATCCATCCCCAAAACAGTAATTTATGCGACGATTGTATAATGATAACTCACTTTGGTAATATTCATTAGAAGTCATCGACAAACTTAACATGTTATCGGGTTGATATAAAATTGGAAGAAACTAATCTGTGAAAAGAACGGTTAAAAATACTGCACAAACTTTCTCAATCATCCATCCTCAATACAGTAATTAATGCGACGATTGTATAATGTAACTCACTTTGGTAATATTCATTAGAAGTCATCGACAAACTTAACATGTTATCGGGTTGATATAAAATTGGAAGAAACTAATCTGTGAAAAGAACGGTTAAAAATACTGCACAAACTTTCTCAATCCATCCATCCTCAATACAGTAATTAATGCGACGATTGTATAATGTAACTCACTTTGGTAATATTCATTAGAAGTCATCGACAAACTTAACATGTTATCGGGTTGATATAAAATTGGAAGAAACTAATCTGTGAAAAGAACGGTTAAAAATACTGCACAAACTTTCTCAATCCATCCATCCTCAATACAGTAATTAATGCGACGATTGTATAATGTAACTCACTTTGGTAATATTCATTAGAAGTCATCGACAAACTTAACATGTTATCGGGTTGATATAAAATTGGAAGAAACTAATCTGTGAAAAGAACGGTTAAAAATACTGCACAAACTTTCTCAATCATCCATCCTCAATACAGTAATTAATGCGACGATTGTATAATGTAACTCACTTTGGTAATATTCATTAGAAGTCATCGACAAACTTAACATGTTATCGGGTTGATATAAAATTGGAAGAAACTAATCTGTGAAAAGAACGGTTAAAAATACTGCACAAACTTTCTCAATCATCCATCCTCAATACAGTAATTAATGCGACGATTGTATAATGTAACTCACTTTGGTAATATTCATTAGAAGTCATCGACAAACTTAACATGTTATCGGGTTGATATAAAATTGGAAGAAACTAATCTGTGAAAAGAACGGTTAAAAATACTGCACAAACTTTCTCAATCCATCCATCCTCAATACAGTAATTAATGCGACGATTGTATAATGTAACTCACTTTGGTAATATTCATTAGAAGTCATCGACAAACTTAACATGTTATCGGGTTGATATAAAATTGGAAGAAACTAATCTGTGAAAAGAACGGTTAAAAATACTGCACAAACTTTCTCAATCCATCCATCCTCAATACAGTAATTTATGCGACGATTGTATAATGTAACTCACTTTGGTAATATTCATTAGAAGTCATCGACAAACTTAACATGTTATCGGGTTGATATAAAATTGGAAGAAACTAATCTGTGAAAAGAACGGTTAAAAATACTGCACAAACTTTCTCAATCATCCATCCTCAATACAGTAATTAATGCGACGATTGTATAATGTAACTCACTTTGGTAATATTCATTAGAAGTCATCGACAAACTTAACATGTTATCGGGTTGATATAAAATTGGAAGAAACTAATCTGTGAAAAGAACGGTTAAAAATACTGCACAAACTTTCTCAATCATCCATCCTCAATACAGTAATTAATGCGACGATTGTATAATGTAACTCACTTTGGTAATATTCATTAGAAGTCATCGACAAACTTAACATGTTATCGGGTTGATATAAAATTGGAAGAAACTAATCTGTGAAAAGAACGGTTAAAAATACTGCACAAACTTTCTCAATCCATCCATCCTCAATACAGTAATTTATGCGACGATTGTATAATGTAACTCACTTTGGTAATATTCATTAGAAGTCATCGACAAACTTAACATGTTATCAGGTTGATATAAAATTGGAAGAAACTAATCTGTGAAAAGAACGGTTAAAAATACTGCACAAACTTTCTCAATCATCCATCCTCAATACAGTAATTAATGCGACGATTGTATAATGTAACTCACTTTGGTAATATTCATTAGAAGTCATCGACAAACTTAACATGTTATCAGGTTGATATAAAATTGGAAGAAACTAATCTGTGAAAAGAACGGTTAAAAATACTGCACAAACTTTCTCAATCATCCATCCTCAATACAGTAATTAATGCGACGATTGTATAATGTAACTCACTTTGGTAATATTCATTAGAAGTCATCGACAAACTTAACATGTTATCGGGTTGATATAAAATTGGAAGAAACTAATCTGTGAAAAGAACGGTTAAAAATACTGCACAAACTTTCTCAATCATCCATCCTCAATACAGTAATTAATGCGACGATTGTATAATGTAACTCACTTTGGTAATATTCATTAGAAGTCATCGACAAACTTAACATGTTATCAGGTTGATATAAAATTGGAAGAAACTAATCTGTGAAAAGAACGGTTAAAAATACTGCACAAACTTTCTCAATCATCCATCCTCAATACAGTAATTAATGCGACGATTGTATAATGTAACTCACTTTGGTAATATTCATTAGAAGTCATCGACAAACTTAACATGTTATCGGGTTGATATAAAATTGGAAGAAACTAATCTGTGAAAAGAACGGTTAAAAATACTGCACAAACTTTCTCAATCCATCCATCCTCAAAACAGTAATTAATGCGACGATTGTATAATGTAACTCACTTTGGTAATATTCATTAGAAGTCATCGACAAACTTAACATGTTATCGGGTTGATATAAAATTGGAAGAAACTAATCTGTGAAAAGAACGGTTAAAAATACTGCACAAACTTTCTCAATCCATCCATCCTCAATACAGTAATTAATGCGACGATTGTATAATGTAACTCACTTTGGTAATATTCATTAGAAGTCATCGACAAACTTAACATGTTATCGGGTTGATATAAAATTGGAAGAAACTAATCTGTGAAAAGAACGGTTAAAAATACTGCACAAACTTTCTCAATCCATCCATCCTCAAAACAGTAATTAATGCGACGATTGTATAATGTAACTCACTTTGGTAATATTCATTAGAAGTCATCGACAAACTTAACATGTTATCGGGTTGATATAAAATTGGAAGAAACTAATCTGTGAAAAGAACGGTTAAAAATACTGCACAAACTTTCTCAATCATCCATCCTCAATACAGTAATTAATGCGACGATTGTATAATGTAACTCACTTTGGTAATATTCATTAGAAGTCATCGACAAACTTAACATGTTATCAGGTTGATATAAAATTGGAAGAAACTAATCTGTGAAAAGAACGGTTAAAAATACTGCACAAACTTTCTCAATCCATCCATCCCCAAAACAGTAATTAATGCGACGATTGTATAATGTAACTCAGTTTGGTAATATTCATTAGAAGTCATCGACAAACTTAACATGTTATCAGGTTGATACAAAATTGGAAGAAACTAATCTGTGAAAAGAACGGTTAAAAATACTGCACAAACTTTCTCAATCCATCCATCCCCAAAACAGTATTTTATGCGACGATTGTATAATGTAACTCAGTTTGGTAATATTCATTAGAAGTCATCGACAAACTTAACATGTTATCAGGTTGATATAAAATTGGAAGAAACTAATCTGTGAAAAGAACGGTTAAAAATACTGCACAAACTTTCTCAATCCATCCATCCCCAAAACTGTAATTTATGCGACGATTGTATAATGTTAACCCACGCAAGAATTTTAATTAGGAACTTTAAAGGAGTGCGTTTATAACCGCATACGATTGTTTAGATAGGGAAATATAGAGAATATTATATTTGAAATTCCAGAACGTTTGAGGGTATAAAACGTAAACAAAAGCTCAACCCAACATAAACTATTTCTGTAAAGACTATGGGAATGCTGAGAGAACCTCAATGCTTACTTTACTTTATCCAACGCCATCCGTCCTTGACAGTTCGGCCATTAGACGACGGGCCTCCCAGTAGCGTGTTGCGATGTCATCGGGCATGTTCGTGAGGTTGATGCATGTCATAAGGTGAAGGGCGTCCATCCGGGAGGACTGGCAGAGAGGACAGCAGTCATTTGGAGCCAGGCCGATTCTGTGCAGATGGGCCTGAAGATAGTCGTGCCCAGTCGTTGTTCTAAAGAGAGAAACGGCAGTGGATCTCTCCAGTCGTCGGCCCTCAATTCTTTATCACAGGAAAACCTGGTAACATTGTACTGGGTCCCGGGAGTTGAGGGTAACCAGAAGGCAGACAATCTAGCTAAACTGGGCTCTGCATCAGAGTTTGTAGGACCTGAGTAGCTGTAGGAATATCTGTGTCTGACCAAGATGACCATAAACAGGTGAGTTCATGCAAAACACCAGCAGGGGAGGAAGCCTTAAGGGGCACTCACATAGTAAATTATTAAGGCCATCCCTTCAGGTAGTCCAGTCCTGAAAGGACAATATTGAACCGAGGTAGGGGACAACTCAGACAAAGTACGCGACACTGTCAGAGAGTGCACTTGTACAGGATAGGAGCTTATCTTCAAGAAGAAACTGTCTGTAGACTGTGCGGGAAACATGAGGAGATCTCGACTACATCATTTTCAATTGTGAGGCTCTGACCAATAAGAGGCGAAAGGTTTCTAAATTCCTGAGGACAAACTACTAACTCGTAAGGGAACAAACCTGCTAAGCTAGAATGAGGAGGCTTTATTTGTATAATAGGCCAACGGATGCGATGTCAGGGCTGGTTAAAAAGAAGAACCTTTAAATTCCAAATTAAATCAATCAAAGTCTATCTGGCAATGAAAATTGTTCAACTTACGTTTGTTACAAGAAATATCTCAATTGGTGCTTCATTTATAAATATTTTGATTTGCTCAGCGGAAAATATTTTTGCTTCTTTTCTCTGAATAGCCTTCTGATTTTTTTTTAACCGACCAATAAGATTGTAGGAACGATGTGTCTATTTGATATTTTATAAATGGTAGACTTGAGCATATAATAAATTAACAACAGGGAATATTTATCAGCAATCAATACATTCTCAGAAAATGAATTAATGGCATTTTTTCCTCCGTAGTGCATGAAATGAAATACACTTTCTCATATTTTCCATCAACTTCAAAAGCCGATTGTCTTAGCCAATTTAGCTTTTTCGATTGTCACTTGGAGTGAGGGGCATATTTTTGTTCGTCACTCATTCAGCAGTTAGTGTTAAACTTGGACCACCCGAACAACCTGTTCCGGTATGAAAGGAAATAATCATTTTCTTGGGTTGTCAGAACCACAATAGCGTAAACTAACCTCAAAATAGAAATTATTAAACAGTTTAACGGATCACAGTTAAACAAGTGATGATTAATTGACGATTCTGGAAACATCTCGTGTTTCATATTGGTTCATTTTAGCTTCTAAGCAACTTATGAAGAAAATGAACTAGAGTAGACGATTCTAAAGATACAGCTGCTCCTTCCTATGGTTGGCACTCGCTCCGCCAAACGAAAAATAACCTGGATTACCCTCGTAAAATTTCGACTCGGGTGGCACTCGTTCCTACACTCTATGGCCATCAGTACCTTCACACCCCTCACAACCTTACACTTTGTTAGGATATTGTCCTAAAATTTTCCTTAGTCTGTGTTAAGTTACCTCGTAAATCCCGTCACTGGCGAAACCATGCTCGAAATAAACTAGAGTAGACGATTCTAAAGATACAGCTGCTCCTTCCTATGATTGGCACTCGCTCCGCCAAACGAAAAATAACCTGGATTACCCTAGTAAAATTTCGACTTGGGTGGCACTCGTTCCTACACTCTATGACCATCAGTACCTTCACACCCCTACACAACCTTACACTTTATTAGGATATTGTCCTAAAATTTTCCTTAGTCTGTGTTAAGTTACCTCGTAAATCTCGTCACTGGCGAAACCATGCTCGAAATAAACTAGAGTAGACGATTCTAAAGATACAGCTGCTCCTTCCTATGATTGGCACTCGCTCCGCCAAACGAAAAATAACCTGGATTACCCTAGTAAAATTTCGACTCAAATGGCACTCGTTCCTACACTCTATGGGCATCAGTACCTTCACACCCCTCACAACCTTACACTTTGTTAGGATATTGTCCTAAAATTTTCCTTAGTCTGTGTTAAGTTACCTCGTAAATCCCGTCACTGGCGAAACCATGCTCGAAATAAACTAGAGTAGACGATTCTAAAGATACAGCTGCTCCTTCCTATGATTGGCACTCGCTCCGCCAAACGAAAAATAACCTGGATTACCCTAGTAAAATTTCGACTTGGGTGGCACTCGTTCCTACACTCTATGACCATCAGTACCTTCACACCCCTACACAACCTTACACTTTATTAGGATATTGTCCTAAAATTTTCCTTAGTCTGTGTTAAGTTACCTCGTAAATCTCGTCACTGGCGAAACCATGCTCGAAATAAACTAGAGTAGACGATTCTAAAGATACAGCTGCTCCTTCCTATGATTGGCACTCGCTCCGCCAAACGAAAAATAACCTGGATTACCCTAGTAAAATTTCGACTCAAATGGCACTCGTTCCTACACTCTATGGGCATCAGTACCTTCACACCCCTCACAACCTTACACTTTGTTAGGATATTGTCCTAAAATTTTCCTTAGTCTGTGTTAAGTTACCTCGTAAATCCCGTCACTGGCGAAACCATGCTCGAAATAAACTAGAGTAGACGATTCTAAAGATACAGCTGCTCCTTCCTATGATTGGCACTCGCTCCGCCAAACGAAAAAAAATTACCTAGATTACCCTCGTAAAATTTCGACGCGGGTGGCACTCGTTCCTACACTCTATGGGCATCAGTACCTTCACACCCCTACACAACCTTACACTTTGTTAGGATATTGTCCTAAAATTTTCCTTAGTCTGTGTTAAGTTACCTCGTAAATCCCGTCACTGGCGAAATAAACTGTAGAATTTTACAACATATTGTTTCATTAAATAACCTAGTCGTCGTCTCCCTACCAGAATTACCCTCGTATACACAAATAAATTCTCGACAAACGTGGCAACAATGTAAACACATAAACGACATAAAATGTGGTGAAAATTGAACACAATTATTGAAAGACGTTTATCTTCTCTGTCGAGAGTAGGGTTGGGATCTGATTCAGTTTCGTGGACGACAGCCAAATTGGGAAAGTTCCAGCCGTACTGTACAAGTTACTGTATTAACTGGAAAATAGTACAAGATAAGCTTCAGTTACAATTAGATGAAAGTTCTATAAGCAATTAGATGCAGCTGTAGAGGCCAATTAGCTGTCATGAAGCTTATACAATTTACTAATTTAATTATAACGTTATCTCTGGTGGTTAGATAATTAGGTTATTCAGTTTTGGATACTATAGTTGAGGGAAACTGTACTGACTGTGTTTTGGATATTGTTTCTAGTACAGGGTGAACTATTATTAACGTCGATTAACTTAGGAATCAGCTCATTGTATCGTATCATTTAATTGTCGTGGATGCTTTGAGTGATGCGCAACATACTTTTGCCATCAAAGCCTTTTTTTTTTAATGATGACAGTGTGGGAGGCTGTGCGTGGAGAATTTCATTGACGCGTCATTACACTTAACCTCACTTTGCGCGCTCTACAATGTTTTTCATTGTGCGCTCTTTTAAACTTACTGAAGATAAGCCATTTAGTGTAGATGTATTACTTATACCGTATGTATTTGTATATAAGGAGTTCACGCGCTCTTATGGACAAGCCACTACCGTCACAAAACGTGCCCTCCAACGGCGTTCAACAAAAAAAAACACTTCATGGAACCTTTGAAGCAATTTTAAATAACATTTTAATTCAATAACAACTTTGACATTGATTAAAAAATTATCTTGTTTGAATCCATTTGAATTAAATAATGGCTAAAACCTGAGCAAATAACATACCTAAGAAAGAAAACGGTAACAAAACCGAATCAGACAAAATTGAAGAGTGGTAAAGAGAGACAGAGAAAATCTTAAAAGAGATAGGGATCTAATTCAAGACTAGGATACAATCTTGTTGAGCACTTTGGTGAAATTCACAATAATGATTCGAATTTGCTTTTTTCGAAACAAGCAAATTCGAATCATTATTGTGAATTTCACCACAGTGCTCAACAAGATTGTATCCTAATATCCTCCGATGATGATAACCATGTTATCGAAATGTACATCAGGGCATTTAGTGGAAATAATTAATAAAGAACAATTAATCAGATAATTTTGTTTTATTTTAAAGTTTCTAGTGATTGTGGTTAGGGGCAACAAATTCGAATCATTACTGTAATTGAAGACTACGCGGAAGAAGGTGTAGATCCAGCGCGGTTTCTCGGGATTGCCAATTTTGTACTCACTAATGTGGCTTCTGACGGTAAAAAAAAAAAAAAAAAAAAAATCCAATTAAATATAGTAAAATGACAATAAACTATTATAATTATTGGTATCAATTATCATATAGATGAAATGTTGTCACTAAAACGTCCCGCGAAACACAAAATTCAATTTTCATTTGATTTTTTTTTTCTACAAGGGCGCCCATTACTCGAAATCGAGTCATATTTTGATATATTGTTGTAAATTTATTTCAAGTTTTATTTGTTTCCTCGTTGTTAAGTCCGCACACAATTCTCATGTACTTGCGGTGATAAACACGCCTTCTGTATAAGTTTCTGTTCCCTCTAATTGGAGGCATTGTTAGTATTAAAAGTACAGTGAGAAACAGTTCAATAAACTTAAAATACTTCATGGGAATAAATTACAAAATCTATTAATAAACTTTTACAAAACTCATTTTAAAATATTGTATAAGCCAGTCAAAATGAATTGATAAATACCATATTTTGTCAAAAACAAATAATCATAACACTTCTTTAACAAATAACCACACTTGCTTAGTTTACTATCAATTATTTTTGTTGATATCAATAACAGCTGATATTATTTGATTGGTATAGTTTAATACATATAATGTTTTTTTCCATAAGAACACATTCTACACTATAAAGCCAGATGTTAACAAATTCCAGGCAAATGTTTTTAATTCAAATGTTTATAAATTCCATTCAAACTTTTTAATTACATATGTTTATAAATTCCAGCTAAGTGTTTTTAATTACAGCTGTTTATAAAATCCAGTCAAACTTTTTTAATTACAAATATTTATGAATTCCAGCCAAATGTTTTTTATTACATATGTTTATAAAATCCAGTCAAACTTTTTAATTACAGATGTTTATAAAATCCAGTCAAACGTTTTCAATTACAAATATTTATAAATTCCAGCCAAATGTTTTTATTACAAATGTTTATACATTGCAACCAAATGTTTTTCATTACATATGTTTATAAATACCAGCCAAATGTTTTTAATTACAAATATTTATAAATACCAGCCAAATGTTTTTAATTACAAATATTTATAAATACTAGCCAAATGTTTTTAATTACAAATGTTTATAAATTCCAACCAAATGTTTTTAATTACAAATGTTTATAAAATCCAGTTAAACGTTTTTAATTACAAATATTTATAAATACCAGCCAAATGTTTTTAATTACAAATGTTTATAAATTCCAAACCCATGTTTTTAATTACATATGTTTATAAATTCCAGTCAAATGTTTTAAATTAAATATGAAATTTCAGCCAAATGTTTTTAATTACACATGTTTATAAATTCCAGCCAAATGTTTTAAATTATAGATGTTTATAAATTCCAGCCAAATGTTTTAAATTATAGATGTTTATAAATTCCAGCCAAATGTTTTAAATTATAGATGTTTATAAATTCCAGCCAAATGTTTTAAATTATAGATGTTTATAAATTCCAGCCAAATGTTTTAAATTATAGATGTTTATAAATTCCTCAATAAAAATTAGCAAGGGGTTAATGGTAAAAACTGTACGTCCCTTCTGCTTTCCTTCCCTTATGTTTCATTTTTTGAGTGGAATTTAGGTGGAAACAACTTCAAGCTGAACCTTAGCCTACACACCTCAAACTTATCTCAAACCTCAAACATGTCTAAAGTTATCATTATTTGGGGGGAGGGGGTGAAACACAAAATGATCGATAGACGGATAATGAAGCGTTTTCGGACATGAGAACTTTTTCTTTATTTCAACGCCCCGAATCATTCCCGAAGTTGGCACACATATTTTTAAACACTCTGTATAATAACTTACTTAAAAAAAAAAAAGTTTACAAAACACACATAGAAACCGGTGGCACCACACAAAAAAAATAGTAGGATTAAAAGAGCTTCTCTGTGTCTGTGGGACTAAAACGACTACCTTTACATTACAATATATAATGAGAAAATAAAACAGGAATTACCTATTTATTTAGTACACTCGTACGGTCGCAATCTTTTAGGGTATCACAACCGGAACTACCCCCTCTCGGATATTCCCGAGGGATATTTTAATATTTATGACTGTATTTAAACGAATTGAAGATTGAATTTCCGTTGATATTTTTCCGTGAATCCTTCCCTAACTCCAGTCACAGATACATACTTGTTCTGAATCTCAATGTTGTCTACCATCTGTGCTTTGAGTTATGAGGGACTAATTTCCTTTAACAAATGTAAAACTGTTCTTTATCACATTTTATAAAAACAAAGAAAATATGGGGTAGGTTATCTAAATTGTAATATCTCCATTTCCTCGACGTTATTTATGAATTTATCATGAGCACAAACAAGCTCGAAAGTTTTAGCATATATTAACCCATCGGGTTTGATATTTGAAATTTATTTTTACTGACTTTTATGAAATTAAATTGTATAAGCAATTTAGTAATTGCAAACATTGTCTTAATTTCTGCTGTTGCATTTAGGACGATTTATTTTCAAAGCCTGTTTATTTATTTAAACAATTAGCAAGTGGTCAGGTTTTGAAAATGAAGTTCATCACGGCCAACAGAAGTTAAGAAAATGATAGGTTAGGTTAGGTCAGGTTAGGTTAGGTAAAGTCAGGTTAGGTTAGGTAAAGTCAGGTTAGGTTAGGTCAGGTTAGGTTAACAAACAAACCTGAAAGCTGCGCGTGTATTCGTTTTAAAAACTATAGGGTCCCTCAAAATTGCCAACTTAGTACCCCTGAGAGAGTATTTAAATTGTGAACAGGAGTACGAGACAGTTTGTGCAATGTTTTCCCACCATTTATTTGTTACCAATCCATTTTACAATCTGTAATTAATGTACTGTAATTATACAACTTTTAATTTGTGATATCATTTTAAAAAACAGATAGCTTTGACGCTAAAAACATAACAACAAATGAAGTTCATCAGGGCCAGCAGAAGTTAAGAAAATGACAGGTTAGGTTAGGTCAGGTTAGATTAACAAACAAACCTGAAAACTGCGTGTGTATTCGTTTTAAAACCTACAGGGTCCCTCAAAATTGCCAACTTGGTACCCCTGAGGGAGTGTTTAACGAGACAGTTTGTGCAATGTTTTTCCACCATTTATTTGTTACCAATCCATTTTACAATCTGTAATTAATGTACTGTTATAATACAACTTTTGATTTGTTTTAGCATATATTAATCCATCGGATTTAATATTTGAAATTTATTTTTACTGACTTTTATAAAATTAAATTGTATAGGCCTACGCAATTTTGTCATTTCAAACATTGTCTTAATTTCTGCTGATGCATTTAGGACGATTTATGTTCAAAGCCATTTATTTACTTAAACAATTAGCAAGTGGTCAGGTTTTGAAAATGAAGTTCATCAGGGCCAGCAGAAGTTACAAAAATGACAGGTTAGGTTAGGTTAAGTCAGGTTAGGTTAGGTCAGGTTAGGTTAAAAAACAAACCTGAGTGAAAGCTGCGCGTGTATTCGTTTTAAAAACTATAGGGTCCCTCAGAATTGCCAAACCTGGTACTCCTGAGAGTGTATTTAGATTGTGAATGTACAAGACAGTTTGTGCAATGTTTTCCCACCATTTATTTGTTACCAATCCATTTTACAATGTGTAATTAATTTACTAATTATACAACTTTTCTTTTCTGATATCATTTTAAAAAACAGACCGCTCTGACGCTAACAACACAACAATTCTCTTTTATTGCCAAAGAAAACAAAGGATAAAGGTTAGGTTAGGTTAGGTAAATTTAGGTTAGGTTAGGTCAGGTTAGGTTAGGTTAACAAACAAACCTGAGTGAAAGCTGCGCGTGTATTCGTTTTAAAAACTATAGGGTCCCTCAGAATTGCCAAACCTGGTACTCCTGAGAGTGTATTTAGATTGTGAATGTACAAGACAGTTTGTGCAATGTTTTCCCACCATTTATTTGTTACCAATCCATTTTAAAATCTGTAATTAATATACTGTAATTATACAACTTTTCTTTTGTGATATCATTTTAAAAAACAGACCGCTCTGAGGCTAAAAACACAACAATTCTCTTTTATTGCCAAAGAAAAGAAAGGATAAAGGTTAGGTTAGGTTAACAAACAAATCTGAGTGAAAGCTGCGCGTGTATTCGTTTTAAAAACTATAGGGTCCCTCAGAATTGCCAAACCTGGTACTCCTGAGGGTGTATTTAGATTGTGAATGTACAAGACAGTTTGTGCAATGTTTTCCCACCATTTATTTGTTACCAATCCATTTTAAAATCTGTAATTATACAACTTTTCTTTTGTGATATCATTTTAAAAAACAGACCGCTCTGACGTTAAAAACACAACAATTCTCTTTTATTGCCAAAGAAAACAAAGGATAAAGGTTAGGTTAGGTTAACAAACAAATCTGAGTAAAAGCTGCGCGTGTATTCGTTTTAAAAACTATAGGGTACCTCAGAATTGCCAAACCTTGTACTTTTGAGGGTGTATTTAGATTGTGAATGTACAAGACAGTTTGTGCAATGTTTTCCCACCATTTATTTGTTACCAATCCATTTTAAAATCTGTAATTAATATACTGTAATTATACAACTTTTCTTTTGTGGTATCATTTTAAAAAACAGACCGCTCTGAGGCTAAAAACACAACAATTCTCTTTTATTGCCAAAGAAAAGAAAGGATAAAGGTTAGGTTAGGTTAACAAACAAATCTGAGTGAAAGCTGCGCGTGTATTCGTTTTAAAAACTATAGGGTACCTCAGAATTGCCAAACCTGGTACTTTTGAGGGTGTATTTAGATTGTGAATGTACAAGACAGTTTGTGCAATGTTTTCCCACCATTTATTTGTTACCAATCCATTTTACAATCTGTAATTAATGTACTGTAATTATACAACTTTTAATTTCTGATATCATTTTTTAAAACAGACCGCTCTGACGCTAACCAACACAACAATTCTCTTTTATTGCCAAAGAAAACAAAGGATAAAGCCCGTGTAAATAGAAGACTCGCCCAGCCGAATAAACGTAACCAATAATGTCAAATGTGTTGTGGCTGTGGACGGTAGAAGAGTAAAGAAACACTAAAAACAATAGAAGGCAATGAAGTACAAGACCCATGGTTGACGGAGCACGACTAACTGTGAAGCTATTGTTGTTTTGTTTCACCTTTCTCTCTCTCTCGGGGTCACAACCTTCAATCCAGTTGTTTGGAGAGTTATCAACTTGCAATTAACTGACGAATCAAAATATTAATTGATTTCCATTACAATATGTAAACACAAACTATCTAACCCATATTCAAAATTAAATAGCAAAACAAGTTATTTAGGAAGGATGTCATAAGAAGTTACTATTTAAAACGTAGATTTTAAAGACCCAAGTAAGGCTATTGGTTATCTCTCTCAAAAAGACAATTTTGAATTTATCATTTAAAAGAAAATTAGTACTTAGGGTTAACAGCAGGGTGGCTAATAAAGGAGATCAATTATTCAAGGACTTAATATAACGCGTAAGTCAAACAGAGGTCACTCTCGGCCTAATAACAACACTTAGCCAGCTTTGATGGACACTAACACAATATACAAATTACACAATTTTAGCTGCAAGTGGTGGTCGAAAGCGTTACGCGGGAGGAAGATATGTGTGGTCTATTTACTTCATTCATTATTTCGGCAAATTCATGCACACCCTTTTTAATGAAGCCACCTCGGGGTCATTGGACTTTTCTAAAACAAGGTTAACCCACTATTTTTAGGAGAAAAGCAGTAGAACACAGCGTGTAATCACACGGGTTTTTCGATATGCGCGATTACATCCGCAAAAACAGACCTTACCGTTAAGCCACTTTTCCAGACTGGTGAATTTGAAATCATCACGAAAAGGTGCTAAAACACTGCACGAACTTTGCGAGAAATTACATATTTATATCAGCCGTACGGTCGATTATTTGGTTTATACCGGTAACCCAAAAACCAGTATTTTTTTTTTAGAGACTCATTACGTTTTATTTGGCTCCATAGAGGCAACAAATAAGCAAAATTTGATAAAATGCTAATAGGTTTTTTACTGGTGGTAGTTACAATAATTCTGACTTTTGAAAAAAATCATTAGATATGATACATGCAACCATATCAAATTTGATTGATCCTCTAATTTGGGCTGTAAAGAAGTGCAAGTATGTCTATTTAGCTGTCATTTTGTATTTTAAACTAAACAAATTCAAATCTTTTGTGCGGGAAATGATAGACAGTTGTAATTTTGCGGATGGTTTGGTGTGTACTGTCTCGCAGGTCGACAAGGGTACGTCACTATTCTCCGCGATTTATTTAGTTTAATTTTCCCAAATGAAATGTCGGAGTAATATTAGGGCCGGTGAAATATGTCGGTCCGCGATAATTATGTACCGGGTGTTTCAGACCACATGGACACTATCTGTAGCGCCTAAACGAAACCAGAAAAACATTTCCTTCCAATTAGAAACCCCCCCCCTTTTCGACCCCAAAGAAATCAGGAAAATTATTTTCGACGGTCCTCGATGACCCAAAAAGGCACTTTTGGGGGGCAGGGTAGTGTTTTTGGAAAATTTTCAAATAGAAACATAGGTCGTGTGATACCTCATTTTAAAGGTCTCTCTTTTCTGAACATTTTGAAGCAAAACAAAATTTTGTTATCTTTTCATTACTGTACAGGGTGTGAAGAAATAAAATTATTTTCGTAAATGCCATTTTTTTTACAATTATTCAATGGTGCAAGATAGAACCAAACTTGCAATACAAAAAAAAATGTTTGTTTTCAAAAGGTCTCTCAAATGGTACAATTTTCAATCTAGGTTGCTATTTGAATTTTTTTAAATTTTTGTTCTATAAAAGTTATTAAAGTTTGAAATTTATTAAAAATTTGAAAACTACATAGAAGTCCATACTACTCCATATCTCCTGAAAGGGTCTGTTCTTGTAAAAGTAGGAAAAAAATTGGTTGCCCTATCTTTGTTAGGGAACTGGCAGTCACATTTATCGCTAAAAAAACTTTTAAAAAACATATTTCGTCACACCCTGTACAGTAATGAAAAAATAATTTTTTTTTTTTTTTTTTGCTCCAAAATGTTCAGAAAAGAGAGACCTTTAAAATGAAGTATCTCACAACCTATGTTTCTATTAGAAAATTTTCCATAAACACCACCCTGCCCCCCCCCCCTAAAGTGCCCTTTTGGGTTATTGAGGAGCGTCGAAAATAATTTTCCTGAATTAATTATTTGGGGTCAAAAAAGGGGGGTTCTAATTGGAAGGAATTTTTTTATCTGATTTCGTTTAGGCGCTACAGATAGTGTCCATGTGGTCTGAAACACCCGGTATATTTAAAAAGGTTAAACGACTTACACCGAAAGCTTAATGTCAAGTATATTAATCTTGGAGTTGGGTGCAGTTACGTTTATAACTATTGAATGAAATCCACCAAATCAATTAGCGCAACTGACACATTAACAGCTGAGAGCTGTGTTTGGTTGGACGAGGATAAGTAAATTACCTCACTCATTATGGACGACTGCGTTCTCCATATCTAAACTTATCCTAGGTTGACGTAACTCCAGGAAGCCGGTTGTATCCTTGTAAGCAACCCTCTATCGCGTTACAAATTAGGTAACTAAACAATGCACAAACTTTCCCACACGCTCATGTACAAATGACAAACAAGAAGATAATTTAGGGAGGGGACCCGTCATCAGAAGTATTTTATTATAATTGGCTGGAACCATTTATTATAAAATGTAGCCTATACGTTAAAAAAGACAAAAAAAATTTTTCGTCATCTCTTCCAAAAAAATAATGAACTGGGAGTTACAAAAGTTATAAGACAAGTCGGTTAGTTATTTTAGTTTTGGTGTCATAGCTTTTCGTGTTTGGCCACAATTCCGAATTCAATTCGGAACTATGGTACACGTTCCATTTCCGGTCGGGTTTAACATTTCTATAATTCGGAGCTGTGGAACCACACGGGAGCTACACCTTTTTCTTGGATTAGATCCCTCTCTTTTTCCTCGTTCCTACCATGTCTCCCTTGATTAACTCTTGTTCTCTTCCAACCATGTATTAGAGTATTGAGAGTATTTCTTCTTCTTCTTCTTTTTTTTTTTTTTTTTTTTTAAGGATGGATAACCGCCTTAAGGGATAAGTTTTTCGCCTTTAAGGGATTCCGGACCACCTACAATTGAATTTTTTTTTTTTTTAGTGCCTATTAATGGCCTTTTATTTAGCTTTAAAACAAGTCTAAATTTATTATTATATCTCAACTCTAAATGGGTGAAAATACAAGCTAACTCTAATGGGGCTGGTATGCATTAAATATGTAAGTAAAACTTTAAACATGTTTTTTCCGGAAATCATATATTTTATTCACAAAAGGAAAACATTTTCTCAAAATCTATCTAACATAATGATCTGAAATTTTCAGGGATTGTTTAAGGGACTATACTACAGGTTTTAATGAGAGCATTTTGTAATAAAAGTAATCATTTTTAAGTTATGACAGAGAAATGTGTCAAAAACCTATAGTTTCATAAAAAGAATGATAAAATGTATTTAAATGCTTGTATTGAAAAACCCTCATGTTAAATTGTGTATTTATGTATTACTAAAACACTGATAAAATTTTATTAATTTTTATCCAGTAGTTTCTGAGAAAATGTTCCTTAAAAGTTGTATTTTTAACATTATCGAGATAGGGCGTTCCGGAGCCCCTTAAATAAAAATAATAATAATAACAACGGACTGAAATACAATTTACAATGTCAGCGATCGAAGTTTATTTTAATTGTTTGTAGATTATTTCTACAGCGTAATAATCTTTTACTTTTAAATGCTGTCTTCAGTTATTAATCTTCGTATTCAACAGTTTTTTTTTTAAATAGGTTGAACCGATTTTGAACAAATAAAACTTACGCATCTCCCATACATAATATTTAACTTTCAAATCAACACTTTTGTCAGGGAAACGATCCAATTGTTTCGTGTGGTATATTTTAATCAAAATGTTACAAATCTTTGTTTTTAGCAAGTAGACGGTATGTCTTGTAACGGTTAGAGACTTCCAAGTCTTCCTGTTACATCAATAGTAATCACACACGTGTAATAATGTTCAATTGCAGCAATTCCTATTCAAGGTCGTATGTTAAGGATAATGTTTAAGACAATGTACACTCGCCGCACACGTATTTCATTTTATGAAGCTTATATTAACCGACAAATGAAACAATATCTAGGCTTAATAACAATCACTTTATGAATATATTTCGACAAGAACACTATATTTAGACATAAATTAAACATAAAATTACTATAATTGAATAAATTAACCATGAAAATAATGTCTTACGGACATTTTTTTTTTATTTATTTTTTTTTATCAAACGCGTTTCAACGATAATATCGTCATCATTACTTTTATCTATCTTTGGAAATAATTAAATACAAAATGAATAAAGGTCCACTAGTCATATAGAGCGAGTTATTTTTATAAAGTGGAAGCAATTTAAATTGTAGAAAGACAGGAATGTTACGTGTTATTTCCGACGGTTTTCAGGTAAAACGAGTTGATCTGTATCATTTCCGACGGTTTTAGGTTCCCCTAATAATTTGATCAACGAGTCCAGTTTACTATATATCTAACCTAACCTAACCAACTTGACATTATCACAACACATAACTCAATGATTTCAATCTGAAAGATTCTATATTCATACTATAGATGGCATAGACATAAGTTTACTCATTGTATTGTTTAGGGTTATAGTGACAAGCTGTTGACAGGGTATCTCTTGTAATAATAGATATGAGTCTTGCTTTTACTATGTTTGGAATGTGCAGTGTTGCCAAATGCATAACGGTAAAAAATCGTCGGATATAACCCGGTACTGACAAAAACGAGATTACAAGGGACCTTGATTTTACCTAAAGACCCTAATGAGGAGAAATCAATGAAAATACAATAAATCTTTTAATGGATATGGAATTGTTTGTCTCGCATCTCACAAGCACTGTTTCCTAACTTATACGCTACGCATTTCTCATTCTGTGGTTAAATCAAGTTGAAATTGCTTCTTAATATTGTATTTCATCATGGGAGCTACCTTCCATAATTTTGAGTTATCGAAAAACGACGAAATAAAAGGGTCAATCGTTTGGTAAAACCAGACGACTTAGGGTCCCAGAGGCATATAGGGATAATTATTTTTACAAAGTCGTAATCTTTTAAGCAGACTAGCGCCAACATATTAAATTCTTCAACATATAAACACAGCCTACATATTCGTAATCATAATTACATCATTACTGTTGAGACCGATGGTTCTTGGTGGAATTCCATGTTTAAAGATAATAAAACACAATTATTTATTTTGTAAAATCCACTTTTAATTAGTCTAGCCGACCAATGGTTTCTCCTGCTAATACAGCCTCGTCAATGCCTTAGCAGGCGAAACCATTGGTCGGCTAGACTAATTAAAAGTGGATTTTACAAAATAAATAATTGTGTTTTTTTATTATAATTACATCAAATTACCCCACACATCCCTAAATAAATTTTTTTAGCTCTCGACAATTTTTCTATCACAAGGCATTTTTTTTACATACTAACGACTGGATATCCGGTCTCCCCATCGGTTTTACTTGTTTGTTTTTAGAATGGTCTGAAATGTATAATTTTTTTAATGCGCCTCAAAGTATTCTGAAAATCTCTCCATTGACTGACAGTTTAAACATTGAATGTTTTATATAAATATTAATAAAGTATCAGTACACAATTCAAATGTATATAAATCCCCCACCTGACTATTCCGCTGTGAAGTTTTGCATGTATTTATTGATATTGAAGCAATTCAAATCATGGCTTTAAAGTGATAATCAACAGCGTGGGGAGGCTAAATATATATCAAATATTTAAACATTTTATGATATATTGCCTCTATCTGTAATTGTTATATGAACCACTTGCTGCTTTATAAGCATGCCTGGATGATGGCTTACTCGTTATACAGGGTGTTTCAAAATGAATAGCGGTGTTTTAACGCTTTATAATTTTTATTACATTAACCTTACCGCTATAAATAACACATCAAATGAACTATACCGGGTGAATAAAAAGTTAAGACCCCCCCTTCTAATATTTTTCTAAGTAAATATACAGAGATATCCTTTTGGTGGTCGTGCAATCTTAGCAGGAAGTTTCATTTTATGATTTTGAAAAGTATGACCTATTCTGATGAGATTGAAACAAAGAAGGGGCTGGTTTGTACTAAACCGTACTTCAAACTGGGAAAGTCCACAGTACTAAGGTCACTCATTGCAAACAAACATCTTATCAGTAGGCTTTACAATATGCATTGGAATCTTTGTCCTTTGCATTCCTAACTGATTTAGAACACAGAAAAAAAAATAACCCAGTTGTTTCAGAAAAAGTAACTTTACCTTGAAAACTAATGTAAGTGTAGACTTCAATAACATTTGACGGGCTACCATTTTTGATAGAGAAGATATAGCGAACTCTGGTTTTCACCATTCTTTAAGTTTTTTTAAACACTTCAAAATGAGGTGTCACTTGAAGGGGGTTTACATTTAAAATTTTTGAGTTTACCCCAAAATCCCCCATTTTTGGGGGACACTCAAAATTTTCAAAATCATAAAATGAAACTTCCTGCTAAGATTGCACGACCACCAAAAGGATATCTGTATATTTACTTAGAAAAATATTAGAGGGGGGGGTGTTGACTTTTTATTCACCCGGTATATTTTATGTGTATAGTGATTAGTATTAATTTATTGATGAATATCAACATGAAGATGCTGTCCGTGTAACTGTGAAATATGTTGGATCATATATAAAAAGGATTACTGTAAACGTAAAATAAATTATTTAATTATTATGTTTCACCAAATATTTGGTAAAAAAAGAAAAGGAACCTTGATAGTTGACATTAAAATCTAGAATTTAATCAAATTTGTTTACGCTGAGGGAATGTGCTTACGGACATGTGCGATTCACAATGTGTTGTAATTGATTGTTTACATCTCAAACCATTATATGGTTTAAATTCTCAAATACGTTTTATTTTGTTGTTTCGATTGATAATTTATAACAGCTGTTTTAAATAATTGTTAGGTTTACTTAATAGTGTTTACTTTATTTGTAGGGATTCACATTGTGTTGTCATTGATTGCATTTTTAAGTGTGACAATTGGGTCCGATTTTTTTATCTCGCAAAAGTTAACGGTTTATATGGCTTATTGTTAATGTGACGATCGGGTGGGAGCTTAAATATTCAAAGTTTTACAGAGTATAAAATAAAACGGCGACTACATGAAGACCGCGTGCAATCCGTCGAACACTTACTGGTCGACGAGTAAATGCCAACGACAAGGGACTGAATAGTGAAGTAAACCAACAAGTTCGATGCCAACATGAACCACAGACTTCAACATTATTATAAAATTACACCTTCATTTGATATTAACAATCCATATTTTGAAGAAGGTGATCTATCTGATGAATGTAGATATTGCAGTGCTTTGATGAAATAACTTCACAAATTATACATTCAACAAAACTTTATTTTACTTTGCTTCAAGTCTCTGCATTGTTTATTTATTTTATTTTTTTAACCTACATTGGTTTTGACTAAAGTGGCAAACTTGATGAATTTCAAATTGTATAATCTGTTTAAATGTTCGGGTATTTTGCGAAGTTTACTGTGGTGAATGTTCAATGAAAGAATATTCCCCAAAACCACAATAAAACACTAACAACACAAAGACTGTATAGTTATGTTAGTCTACCTTATGTACATTTCAACAGCACTGCTATCATCTTACACACTATTTAAGTTAGTTTTATAGTCGTATCATGTATTTAGAAGGCAGCAGGCGTTGCCACGCCCATTGACATGATGTGCTACGAGGCCAACTGTGATTGGCCGAGCGGATCGGGTTACAGGCGGGGGGAACGCCTCGCTGCAGTAGTAATTGTAGTTATTAAGATTAGCGTGTATTGTACCTCTGAAGATGATAGCAGTGCTATTGAAATGTACATAACTATACAGTTGCATTGTGGTTTTGGAAAATTTTCTTTCATTTTATAATTGTGACAAGCTTGATGATGTCTCTTTGCAGAGGAAATATGACGCAGCTAAATAAAATTCTAGTAAGTATTATTTTTTTTAAAAACCAATTAAGGTTAAATACAACAAAATATATATCAACAAAATTGTTTAAATTCGTAACTGGGATCTGGTAATGATTTGTTCCTGACAATATAAACATTTATAAATCACACGGTTATCTTTTAGAAATCTTCTGCTCTCATTTACAAGCAAAACACAACAATACAGTCTAGCCATTAATTAAACTAATCATTTATCCAGCTCTCTGTAGCGTTGTGCCGGCTTATCTTATTAACCTACTTAGAATTATGTCATAACTCTTAATGAATTAGTTTTATACAAAATAAATAAATGATGCAAAAACATTGTACAAACTTTAGTACCCTCCCCCCCACCCCCAACAAAATAAAAAACCAATCAAAACTATTTATCACCCAAAATTTCATTTCAACAGTAGTCAGTCAAAAAGTGAAAATGAATCTGGAGGCCATATTTAAATACGTTTGTTTTTTTTTTTAAATATGCCCTAAACTTTTTTTACTTATGTCACGATTAAAATCAAGATTTTAATGATGGCAGGTAATATATTTTTTTGTTTTTTGCCAATTACTCTCTAACCGTAAAACCAATTTTGAGAAATGACGTCTTTCATAACAAACCTATGGCCGATTTATTTGTTCTTTTAAAGATAACTCAAGAACTGGAATGTTTGGAGAGATAGCGACTGATACATTGGGTCCTTACAGTTTGTAAAACGAACAAGGACGAGCAAAGAGTATTATTGTTGGAGAGGACATCAAACTGTACACATCTTTAACAAAAATAATTAATAATATATTAAATAATTCAAAAGGAGACATAAGTTCATTACCACAGATAAAAGACACTTAAGAATAGTTATAATTTCAATTAAATTTCTACAAAAACATTTGTAACTATAAATATTAGCAATCTGGCAAGTGGCCAACATTCATCATTTTAAACAATACGATCTTGTGTTCGTAAACTATAAACCATAAAAAAAGGACACACCAATCAACTGACTCTTAATCCATAATTGATTCCTTCTATTATTCAGAATATTGTAAAATCAACATCCATTATGCCATACATTCATCCAAAGCCTATCATCCATATAGACATAAGTATCATCAAATAATTTTCTTAGTATTAAGTTGTTCTTTAAAAGTTTTATTTGAAATAATTACTTTCTTGTTATCACTTGAACATTTTAGTCATAAAGATAAAAAGGGCTTAGCCGAGACGATTAAAAAAAAACAAAAAAAAAAAAAAAAAAAAAAAAAAAAAAAACCGTACCTGAGTAAAACTAAATCTGTTTAGACCTGTAAAATAATTATCTTGTAAAATCATAATTGTGTTAATAAACAATAGTCATTTATATTATCCATCTCCATCTAGCGTTTATTTATAAAAATTATGCTCTATTATTAGTTACTCTTGAAATTTTTACTAGGCAGTTATAAAAAAAAAACACTTCTCTTCCTATCGAAATCCTTTTCATCTCTAATTTATCAGGTGAAGAGATTTTTCGCCTTCAAACAACAAGGAATCAAAAAAATAAAACTGCATGAAACAGGTCTTACTGTATTAACCAAAGTAACCTAGAAACTTCAACGAACTAAAACCAATTTAATATCTAAACTTGGCTATTGTATTGAAAACTTTACAAATAATCCCCCCGCAAGTACAAAACTTTCTTATTTTATCAACAACACAGTATTTTGGCCGACAAAACAACCAATACGCACATAATTCCAGTTACAACTTTATTATTAAAACTAAAGTTGGTAGTACTGTAACCGCCCACACCCATCCCTATCGAACGCCATGTTTAATTACATTGCATTATATTTGTTTCATGAAAGTTCACTCCATTAACAAGAAGGAGAGGTTCAAAGAGCTTTCACTCGGAGAGAATTGTATTCATTTAAGATTAATGAAAATACCAAAAGCTGAAACAGTGTTTCCCACTATGACAAATTAATCAGGTAAATGTTAAATGTTTGTTCTGGTGATTGTTTGATCTATTGTTAATGTCATGTTACAGACGTTATTCGCATCTGTTTAAGACTGGTATTGTAATGCAGGTAGACGTGGCGTAAATACATAGTATTTCTATGTCTTCGTATGAAGTACTGAAATTCTGAGATGTCTTTCATAAACAGAAATCCTTAGGGACTCATTTTAGTGAGTAAAGGCTTGGCAATATTAATGGAAAAAAACTGTATCGAGACATTTCATGTTGTCTTGGGCTAGATCCACCTCTTTCATCTCTCCTATCAGGTCTAATTTAACCAAATCTTGTTCTTTTCCGACTCTGATGCTAGAATATTCGAAGGCTAAGGTTTCTGTTGAAAGCGTCCTTTTTTAAAGCGATGATGACTGAGAAGTTTTTGCCTTTAAACAAAAGCCAAAAGTAGGATGACTTTAAACAGGTTTTTTTTTTTTATGAGACTCCTCAATACATAACCATGATATATAAAAATTGGAACGGTATGGATGAGTTTGGAACCTACTTGAGCGTAGTCCGTTTTGAGATACAGCAGTGAACAACTGGCCGGAACTTGGTCTGCAGCTATATTGAGCAGACCACGCTAGTCAACCACAGAGTCTAACCAGTCTTGTTGTGAAGTACTTTATTGTTTCAATTTTATTTTATAATGCAATTTCCAAATTAACCATAGCTGGTTAAATAAATGTATATGTGGCTTTCAGAGTTTTTACGTAAGCCCAACCCCCAATTCGGATGTGTTATTTATTAATATAAACAAGGCGAGATGACAATAGGCCAAACCCAAGTACAACTGTCTTGTTAACTAGTGTTAGTGTTGTGTGATTGTTTAATTAGTAATTAGTTTACGGTAATGTAATATTAATTAAATTAATCTCTTCAAAGCTGGGTACCCTATGGTGCATGGGCAGACCTGGGGGCGATTTTGACTTCAAAATAGGCTTAGGAATAAACAGTGCTTTATCCAAAATCTAACTAAGCTAGGGCTAGATGTAACGTTAGACATAAATAGGTTTTTACCAATCGTTGCAAAATTAACAATACAAACACAACAACAATTATTAAAAATTAGTTAACAAACTTAGATATAGTCTACTTAAACAGAAAGCTAAAATAAATGGTATGAAAACATTGCACAAACGTTGTCACTCACTCATTCGCAAAACCCAATAAATACAAACCAAAACCACCCGTCAACGATGTTTTTACAAAGTGCCTAAACTTACTTTGCTTGAACTATAAACATGTCCTCAAACTAAATAGTATTTGATTAAAATCAAGCTTTTAAAGAACATAAGAAAATTTAAAGCTGACCGCCAAAATGAAAAAAATGGCAGGTGATATGAAATTTCGTAATACCTTTAAAAAAAATTGTGTTGTGTTTTGTTTGGACTTATTGAATAAAACAGCTGTCACGTCTGTTCCAATCTCACCCTGTATATAAAATAGTAAAATCTAAGAAATTAAATTTGTCACATCCCGTCAGCTGCTGAAGTACTTCCTTGTTTTAGTTTTGACATTATTAACGTATAGTTGGATGTTGAAGACGTAACAATAGCCAACTCTACTTAGTCTGTTAGTTACAAACTTTGTTGACTGCTTTATCCCATCTATAGAAACACTTGAGTGCATTATTGGGACGATAGCTAAGCTCAGTTAACTAGCCCTACTGGAAATGCTTCATAACTTATGTAGGGTTAGAGTTGTGTTATTTTAGAAGTCAACAGGATCCGTTTAATCTTGTATTGGATAATGTTTACATCATCATAACTGTCTCCCGAAATTGTGCAAAACATTGCACAAACTTTCTCACTCATTGTGACGCTTTAGAGTCACGGTTACCGGTTTTTATCCTCTTGGTTGCAATCCAGGTCTGAGAGTAATCTCGATTGCAAACGTGGTTGCAATATAACAACTTGAGGCAAGGCTTTAGTTGTGAATCTCCTTATGGACAGGTGATAAACAACGCAACGTGTAACAGTGCCATCTGAGCGAAGGAAGACAGTCATAGCAACAGCTAGATAGGACATTGAGCACCCTCAATTTATTACGTTTAGTGCGAATTTTATAAATTATTGTCGGGGTTCATTTCGGTTATGGCATTCTCGTGATTATCGGGAAAGCCTATTGTAAATGCCCGATGTCGATAGTTACAATTACATTTCAAGAGATGCGTCGTAATAGAGATATGAGCCATAGACAACCTTTAATACATTCGCGTTTTGTGCAATTACTTTTATAATTAGAATGTTGAGTGGTGTTTGGTCAGACGGGAATAAGTGACTTACGACCTCATTGGGTATAGGTGACTATGTTTTCCATATCTAAACTTGTCCTAGGTTTTATCGCCATAAGCAACCCTCTATCCCGTTGCACAGACTTTCTGCACACGCTCATGTACAAATAGCAAACAACTAAAGAATTTAAGGGAGTGAAAATCACTACATCGCCCATCTCCAAAGGGGGGGGGGAACAGCTAAAATTAATTCTTACCATAAATTAATGTCAATTGGGTGGTTGTTAATCAAAAAGTGAAAATGAACCATGTACGTTGTTTTTGAAAAAAAAATTAAATAGGACTTAAACTAGCTTCGTGCCATAATCGAGTTCTATATTTCATTAAAACTTGAACAAAATAGTTAGTCATTATTTCCATATGACTATTATTTCCAAAAACACGTTCACAAAACAAAACTTGTTTGTATATAAAAACGCGAAACAGCTGTAGCTACTATTAAGAATAATGAACTACTTTTGACATTAAGGTATGTTAACTAATTAGAATCGTTAGAGACGATTTTAAGAAATTACATATTTTATAACAACACCGTCGCCTATTTCTTGTTTTTTACTGACGAACCAGAATTTTTGGAGAGATTTTGACCCATATGTTTATCCTTAGAGGGTAGAGGTAAAGCCAGTCAAATTAGCGGAACCGGCAGGCAGTAGTCTTCTGCTGGTATTACATTACAGTTCAGCATTAATACAAAATTTTGTAAAAATATTAAACACAGATTAATTCCGTATGTTGAATACCAGTTACGAGCTAGTTACTAGAGTACTGTTTGGTCAGACAAGGATAAGTGATTTATGACCTCAAAGAATAAGTCTATCTTAGATTAAGCTACATCCTCGGTGATATATTATTAAGTGATGACATTTTCCCTAACAACCGAAAATCACCTCATCACCCATCCAGAAAATCAAATAAAAACCAACTAAAACTAATTCTTACCATAAATGTCGGAGGGAGGGGGAGAGAGAGAGAGAGAGAGAGAGAGAGAGAGAGAGAGAGAGAGAGAGAGAGAGAGAGAGAGAGAGAGAGAGAGAGGGGAGAGAGAGAGAGAGAGAGGGGAGAGAGAGGGAGGGAGGGAGGGAGAGGGAGGGAGAGAGAGAGAGGGAGGGAAGGAGGGAGGGAGAGAGAGAGGGAGGGAGGGAGGGAGAGAGAGAGGGAGGGAGGGAGAGAGAGGAGGAGGAGGAGAGAGGGAGAGGGAGGGAGGGAGAGAGAGAGGAGGAGAGAGAGAGATAGAGAGAGGGGGGAGGGAGAGAGAGAGGAGGAGAGAGAGAGGGGAGGGAGAGAGAGAGAGGGAGAGAGAGAGAGGGAGGGAAGGAGGGAGGGAGAGAGGGAGGGAAGGAGGGAAAGAGAGAGAGAGAGAGGGAGGGAAGGAGGGAGGGAGAGAGAGGAGAGGAGGAGGAGGAGAGAGAGGGGGGAGGGAGAGAGAGATAGAGAGAGGGGGGAGAGAGAGAGAGAGAGAGAGAGAGAGAGAGAGAGAGAGAGAGAGAGAGAGAGAGAGAGAGAGAGAGAGAGAGAGCTTAAACTAGCTTAATGCTATTGCGTTCTATATTTCATTAAAATTTTAACAAAATCTGTAAAGATTATTTTGAGAAATTACATATTTTACAACACTGTGGCCTATATCTTGTTTTTACTAATGAACCGGAATATTTGGAGAGATTTAGACCAATATGTTAGGGTCCTTAGAGGGTAGAGGTGCTGTGTTTTTATTGGGGGTTGTAATAAAGTGACAATTTAACAGTGACTACCTTATAGCTCATCTACTATATAATACCCCATCAGCGTATTGTTTCCGGATATTACATTATAAATGTTAGAACCAGAATTTACAACCAAAGTTTCTGAAAACTAAGGAAACCGATTAAAGCAAATAAATTTTTGAACATTTTAATGTATAAACTATCATGCAGACATACTTTCATGACTAAAGTTAGCATCAGAATCGGAAGAGAACAAATCTTGGTCAAGGAAGATGTGATAGGAAAGATAAAAGAAAGGGATCTAACCCAAGACTACGTGAAAAAAAAAGTGTAGATTCAACTAGGATCTCTTGATATTGCCACGCTCAGTTTAGCATAATTATATCTACTCTAATAGCATCAGTATCGGAAGAGAACAAATCTTGGTCAAGGAAGATGTGATAGGAAAGATAAAAGAAAGGGATCTAACCCAAGACTACGTGAAAAAAAAAGTGTAGATTCAACTAGGATCTCTTGATATTGCCACGCTCAGTTTAGCATATATCTACTCTAATAGCATTAGAATCGGAAGAGAATAAGTCTTGGTCAAGGAAGATGTGATAGGAAAGATAAAAGAAAGGGATCTAACCCAAGACTACGTGAAAAAAAAAGTGTAGATTCAACTAGGATCTCTTGATATTGCCACGCTCAGTTTAGCATATATCTACTCTAATAGCATTAGAATCGGAAGAGAATAAGTCTTGGTCAAGGAAGATGTGATAGGAAAGATAAAAGAAAGGGATCTAACCCAAGACTACGTGAAAAAAAAAAGTGTAGATTCAACTAGGATCCCTTGATATTGCCACGCTCAGTTTAGCATATATCTACTCTAATAGCATCAGAATCGGAAGAGAATAAGTCTTGGTCAAGGAAGATGTGATAGGAAAGATAAAAGAAAGGGATCTAACCCAAGACTACGTGAAAACAAAAGTGTAGATTCGATTAGGATCCCTTGATATTGTCACGCTCAGTTTAGCATAATTATATCTACTCTAATAGCATTAGAATCGGAAGAGAATAAGTCTTGGTCAAGGAAGATGTGATAGGAAAGATAAAAGAAAGGGATCTAACCCAAGACTACGTGAAAAAAGGTGTAGATTCGATTAGGATCCCTTGATATTGTCACGCTCAGTTTAGCATAATTATATCTACTCTAATAGCATTAGAATCGGAAGAGAATAAGTCTTGGTCAAGGAAGGTGTGATAGGAAAGATAAAAGAAAGGGATCTAACCCAAGACTACGTGGGAAAAAAAGTGTAGATTCGATTAGGATCCCTTGATATTGTCACGCTCAGTTTAGCATAATTATATCTACTCTAATAGCATTAGAATCGGAAGAGAATAAGTCTTGGTCAAGGAAGATGTGATAGGAAAGATAAAAGAAAGGGATCTAACCCAAGACTACGTGAAAACAAAAGTGTAGATTCGATTAGGATCCCTTGATATTGTCACGCTCAGTTTAGCATAATTATATCTACTCTAATAGCATTAGAATCGGAAGAGAATAAGTCTTGGTCAAGGAAGATGTGATAGGAAAGATAAAAGAAAGGGATCTAACCCAAGACTACGTGAAAAAAAAGTGTAGATTCGATTAGGATCCCTTGATATTGTCACGCTCAGTTTAGCATAATTATATCTACTCTAATAGCATTAGAATCGGAAGAGAATAAGTCTTGGTCAAGGAAGATGTGATAGGAAAGATAAAAGAAAGGGATCTAACCCAAGACTACGTGAAAACAAAAGTGTAGATTCGATTAGGATCCCTTGATATTGTCACGCTCAGTTTAGCATAATTATATCTACTCTAATAGCATTAGAATCGGAAGAGAATAAGTCTTGGTCAAGGAAGATGTGATAGGAAAGATAAAAGAAAGGGATCTAACCCAAGACTACGTGAATAAAAGTGTAGATTCGACTAGGATCCCTTGATATTGCCACGCCCGATTTATCCCCTTAGGAGTTAGGTGTATTCAAATAAAATCAGGTTTAATTTCTTTAATGTCATACACATCCAGTCTTTAAAGAATGAGTTTACGTTAAACACTACAGAGAGAAAAGATATTAAACAAAACTCATTAGTTGACGTACAAAGTTGATAACTAGTTTAATAAACATGTTCAAAGGTTACTCAGGAAGTTCTGTCAACCTTGTTTTTTACTCCCTTACATAATAGTAATATATGCCTTTTTCTGTCAGGAATCCGTCTGTCGTATGTACAGCTCAAGCGTTTTAAAAAATTTGATAACATAACTTGTGGGCATATTTTGGTATGTATAATATAACGGCATGAGATATCTCTTTTTTTTACATTTTTCAAAGAACTCAAAATTTGGGGACTACTATAAGAAGAAAAAAAAACAAAAAATTACGATTTTCTCAAAGTTGGCTGGATTTATTAAAATTTTTTGCTTAAGTGGAATCTCTAAGCTCTGAAACAAAATATATTACTCGAAACATTTCGGTAAGTTAGGGATATAGGGGGTCCGAGGCTAGTCACCCTCATTGTCACTGTGCTCCAAATAGATCTTTTGTGCTACCCAATTAATTATGTTTCAGTCCCAGCCAAGTTTAAGCTTATTAAGAATCTTAACATGGTACTGGAGGACATGATCGTTACCTCTGCAGTGGTGGGAAATGGAATGCTGAGGTAAAGTAACCTTTTGTAGGTTAGAGATTCACACTCACACAACCATTGTTCAGCTGTTTCTTTATGTGTCAGGCAGAAGCGGCATGTATCCATTGCAGCCTTCCTCGTGTGTTTTAGATGGTAATTCATTGGACAGTGTCCGGACAGTAGGCCAATAATCAGCCCAAGCTCTCTTCTACTGAGGTACTTTTTAAATCATTTGTCTTAGAGTAGACTATAAATCTTTTGGCTTGTCTTAGATCATGGTGGATGGTCCAATACTTGATCTTTTGATCTTGTTCCCAGATTTCCATGATATTATGAAGATGTTTGTTTTAGCAATGACTACATAAATACTATAAGACACGACATGGCCATGTTAAATATTCTACGCTTATTCTTGAGTTGACCAATACCCGCTAGGGTGTGGAGCTGTCGCTCTTTGCTAGAGAATCTGAAGTTGATGTGACTGGCGCTAGGTGGCTCTACGGTCAAACAATGTTTCAGTTGCGCACTGATGCCACATATGGGACCAGAGATGCGAGGGAAGGTCGAGAATCGCTTATCTCAGCGCACGAACTGACAACACTGACTATGCTGTGTCAACATTTGTACAGTCTCAACCAAGTGGGATGCGTACAGTCAAGCACCTGCTGCTAGCGCTTTCTGATAGCTGTGTGTCAAACTTGTGACGAACAGCACCCGTAAAGCGTAGACTATTTCCCTATCCTATGTCGTGTCTTATAGTATTTATGTAGTCATTGGTTTTAGGCACCCCAAAGAATGGTTCGGGCCCAACAAAATCAGCCTCTGCACCCTCCTTGACTAGGCGATCCGCTTCTACAGTTCCTGATATCCTTTCATGTCCTGACGCACAAAGTAAGGAGACTTTGTCGTTTGTTGCCAGTTGATTAATTACTTGTACATCGCCAGACCAATCTCGACTCAAAAGTGTATGAACTTGGACAACAAAATCGTTTAAATCTGAGTAAAATTTGGAGACTAATAACCCAAACCTGTGTAAAAATCGCAAGTAAAAAATGTTACCTTTCAGGTACAATTGGCAAATATCAAACATAAACATTGAAAACTGAAATACAATATATTTTAACCAAATGTGTGATGAGGATTTATGCCACCAGCAACGCAGGTTTACGTTCTATTTTATTTAGGTTTTTAGAAGGCTACACTTAAGGAAAACTTAATCAAAACCGTTAGAGCCGATTTTTAGAAAATAATTCAGTTTTTTCTTATGGCAGCTACCTAATTTTGAGTTATCAGAAACAATTTTTTTTTTTTTAATATACAGGGTGATTTAAGAATGGAAACGACTTTTATACTGCATAACTAAGAGGTACTTGAAGGAAGAAACCAATGTGGATCTACATAGTTAAAAAAATTATACACTTCTGTAAGTTTGAAATTTTTCTCCGCAATCTTGGATCCGACATATTGAAAAAAACTTTACTTTTTTAAACAGGAAAGTGGACATGTGATACATGATTTTCATGTAAAATTTGACAAGGAAAACGATAGTGAGTTAAGGTTTTCGATAAATGCCTTCATGATGTGTCATAAGCATTTAAAGTTCCATGACGGAAAAATCATGTTAGCAATAAAACAGGGTATAATGTGCGGTCGAAACTTTACTATTATTATTTTTCCTGGCGAATAATTCCATTAACGAACTTTAAACCGGTCTAATAAAGTTAAATAACTAATAACTAATTAAACACAACATAACAATAAAGTAATAATAACAATAACAACACAACTACAAATTAAATGTCAACGTTATTATTTACTTTATTTATTACAAAATTTAAATAAATGTTTTCGATCATACATTACTAATACAATAAATTATGAAAGCTTACCATTCTACAATAAATCTTCAAAGTGCTTCCCCTCTACATATTTTCAATAAGCTAACCTCAACTAATATCCTATTATGAAAGTAAGCCTAGTTTACATTACGTTACAACACTGTAGCTTATTAACTATTCATTTCCCCTTGTAAAATTAATTTGTACTGGTTCAAAATTATTTTCTGGTTCATTATTGGATGTAAACTGCAGGAAAAATATAATAGAAAAGTTTTGAAAGTGCATTTTACCCTGTTTCATTACTATAACGATTTTTCAGTTATTGCAAGTTTATAACTTAAAAACGAAGATATTTATCGAAAAACAGCGTTAATTGTAAAAATTTACATGAAAATCACGTATCGCATCTCCATCTTCCTATTAAAAAAAAATCAAATTGGATTCAATATGGCAGATCCAAGATGCCGGACAAAAATTTAAACCTTCAAAAAATATAATTTTTTAAACTTTGTAAATCCGCAATTGTTTCTGTCTCACTCAGTATAAAGACATTTTCATACTTAAATCCCCTGATATGGCCAAAATATATTCACACACTAAATTTCATTAAAATCGTCTCAGAGGTTTTGGCTGTAAAGCACTACAAATATAATAGACAAGATCTAAAACCATGTTTATGGACTAAAGGAACCTAAAAACATACATATCCGAAATATACTCAGCATCAATTTTTTGACAAATTACATTCCTTTTTTTACACTACATACAAACAGTTTGTATTTTTATTTAGAAAGCCTAACCAAATCAATTGACATGAACTATTTGAAATTAATTGACTTTATGATAACGAAATAGAAACTATTTAGGCCTCATAAAATTACTTCCAATAACATCCATTAAAACCAAAGTTTCCAACATAAACTGTACTCAAACAAGTCTCATATTTGTGCACATTTTAAAACATTTCAAAGTAGTTTGATTGCTCGGAATCAGAGTGCAAATACTTGTAACTCGATGGGAATGTGGTTTATTTGTAAAGTTATATATGTAAGTGATAAAGTAAATGAAACCCTATTGAGAGCAAAGCATAGCCAAGAGCAGTCTACATTTCCTCTATTAATTTAATCAAATATATACCTAGAACTTAAATTATTATCAAAGGTATGTAATTTGAGGAAATTAATGTAATGTCAATTGTAAGAAACAAACCAACTTCCATCTAACTTGGTAATTCCAGTGAAACTTTTGACTTTGAAGAGGGAAACTTAATTCTCGATTATTGTATTGTATAATAAACCAAGAGAAGTAATTCATTGATCGAATATTAAACTTTTAAAACTTCAGAGCATTCCACTACTACAGACCTGTAATACAGTCGATTCATACTATTTATACATCTATTCAGAGTGTCCAAAAAGTATCAGAAAGGTGTTATACTTTTTGAATCATTGCAGATTAAACAATAAAACTTAGCATATCAATAATATACCTTAAAATCTACTTTTAGAAGCAATTATCAATTTTTCATCATCTTATGGGGACGGCCCGCAGGGAGTCAGAAGAAAATCTTAAATGAGAGCATAGGTCGAGTTTTATATCAAATTAAAGGCCCCTGTTAGGAGAATAAAATGTCGGAAATCCGACCTCAAAAGATTTACCCTCTACAAAATGGCTGCAGTTTAAATTTACAATGTTGAGCTTGTTGAACTGGCTTAATTTTCTTTCTTGGTATGACTTACATAAATAAAACCCTGACAATCCACACTGGATCGGTGTTGACCCCTAACACCTAGGGATAGACTACCCTATTCTATATAGACGGGTAGCAGGTGTCGCCATCGGTAAAGATGTGGAGTAAGGTATCACATGAGCAACCTCAGGATATTTATCACATGTTGCTTAGGGAACCTTGTTAACATGACCTCTAGTAGAAGGGAGCCTACTAAAATCGGGTCGTGCACTATACCCCACGGTGTAGTAGGTGCGCTGCCCCCAGTAGGTGATTCAGTGGGGGAGGGTATCGCCTAAGAGACCCGACAGTGACTCATCAAATGTGGCTGGGTGAGCCTTGCCGATATCAGTACCATGGGATATCAGCTTGTCCAGGAGTTTCGGCTTCTGGGAGCATGCACTGAGGAATCGTTTCGTGGCGGTAGTGGTGTGCTAGTAGTTAATTTTCTTCAGAATAGGGGTATGGTGATGTGCCGAGAGGCTCCAGGTCCACCTGCCCTTCTAATTCCTTGGAACTAGTCAAATTTCAAACTTGAACTCAAAAGACAAAATCCACACTGGTTATAAGGAACATTTTTTTTTGGATCATGAATGACTTTTCATCTCCAGTAGAAACGGTCTACGAGGAGGGCAGAGAAATTTTTTTATGTTAGCCTAGACCAACTAGACATCAAATTAAACCTAGACCAACTAGACATCAAATTAAAATGTTATTTGAGTAACTCCTCGTAGACCGTTCCCACTGGAGGTGAAAAATCACTCACTATCCAGAAAAATTGTTCCTAACATCCAATGTGGATTGTCGAGGTTTTACTTATGTAAATCATACAGAGAAAGAAAATTAAACTCTTTTAAACAAATCCAACATTGTAACTTTAAAACTGCCACCATTTTGTATAGGAAGAACCTTTTGAGATCATCATTGTATTCTCCTAACAGAGACATATGATGTAAAACTCAACCTATGCTCTCATTTAAGATTTTCTTCTGACTCCATGCGGGCCATTCCCATAAGGTAATGAAAAATTGATAGTTACTTCAAAAAGTATATTTTAAGGTATATTATTGATGTGCTACGTTTTATCTGCAATGGTTAAGAAGATATAACGCTGTTCTGATACTATTTGGACACTCTGTAAAATAATATTTTAATCTTTATAGGTAATTAAACTACAGCTATTAAAACCATACGCATTACTAAAACAGCTGTTTCAGGTTAAATTGTTGTAAAGCTTGTTTGACAGTTAACCTACTTTGCTTTAACTTGTAACAAAATGCTAACTAAGCAGAGACGTATCAATGTTATTCCATTAGCAGAATCTAGTACAATCTATCAAGTGGCAACAACTTTTAATCTGACCCATCAAACTTAACATGGTTTCTAAGCTTATAAAGAAATTTAAGGTTGCGGGTAGACTTGAAGACCAACCAAGATCCCTCCTAGAACCGTAACGAATAGACATCAACTATGGCGCATGCTGCTGTCTCGGGACCTAACCTTGAAAACAAGCACGAGTTAAAACAAGTATCCTTCGAATTTTAAAGGGGGGAGGAGAAAGGTATTCTCACATTGAATAATTGCAAAATGATATTACTCCATCATATATCGGAGGATGATTACGATAGGAGAATGGAATTTTCTGACAAACAAAATCAGGAACAAAACAACGTTTCCAGACATTCTTTGATGAAGTAAATTTTTAAGTGAATGGGGAAACTAATGGTGTGGCATATACGAAAGGCGTATTATTGGACCCTTTTTATTGACAAGCTAAAATCTTTTGACTACCTGAACATGTTACAGAAACTTTTAATACTAAATGTTTTCAATAAAGAAAGCCTATTTCCAAAATGATTCCAGTAGAGTCTATAACATTTACTCTCCTCACAACAGTCTCAACATTATTGAGTGGCTTAACAAACAATTTCCTAACAGTTGTATTAGACAACGAGGTGCTGTGAAATGGTCAGCGCGATCTTCAGACCTCTCTACCTTTAATTTTTAAATCTGGGAACACCTTAAGGCTATGGTTTATCAGAAAAAGGTCAGAGCCGTTGTTCATCTTAGATAACATATCACTGAAATGGGTGCCATAATAATGCCCGAAGTTTTGAGTGACGAAATTCAGATTGTCACTTTCCAATTGTTCGATTTTATATTGCTAAACCTTTCAGAAAAATATGTCTAACATATTTTGTAAATTGTGCATTGTAATACAAATTATCGGTACTTTCCCTTTATCTCGACCCCTTTTGAAATATTAAAAAATTTAATGCGAACATTTATTTTAGCAAATAGCATTGATGAAAACATTTATTTTAGAGAATAAGAACCACATCATCTGAGATTCTGGAGGCCAAAAAGCTACAATTGGTGCCAACAAAGCCTCGAAAACATTCTCTCCAGCAACGTGCTTGCGCTAAATGAACTCTGCAAAATGATGACATGCAGTGCCTCAGTGTCTGGTGTCTCTTGTTTCCCCATTTAGTGGATCCACACGTTCTTTTCAACAGTCAGATTGTGAGCTCCTGTTCTTGGATTGACAAAATTGTATTTATGTTTGACTTTGAAATGCTTAAAACCTGCCTTTCGAGTTCTTCAGTCTTGTAAGCTCGGCAATTATCTGAGTAGATCGTGGTTCCTTTGTTTATTTGGTCTTGATTTAATGATGTATATAATAACCCAATAAATCAGACATTCTTGAAAATGTAGAATAAGGTCTGGCCAGGTGACTATATATAAATATAGTGACCTGACCAGACCTAATAAAGCAATTCAAAACGGGTTGAGATAAAGGGAAAGTACCGTTTATCATTTTGTTTGTATGAATACTAGTGGGCCACCTGGTATATTTAGATATGAAACTAAGTAAGTAGTAGGTGTACCATGAAGACAGATCTTAAAACAATTGTTGGAAATTTGTTTTCTTAACAAAACATGTTTCTTACAAAGGGAACTCTGCTACTAAACAGCTGTAAATTTAATGTTGGTGTCTTTAAACCTGATATCTTTCTACCCCTTAAAGAAGGTAATGAGAACTGATTGTGAGCTCTTTGGCATGCCTGAACCTGTATGACAAACATGACACACTCGGCCGTTATAATTTCGAGACATTAGGGCAGTTTTGTTTTCTATTGTGCTGGAATAATGTTAAGTTTAAAAGTCGATCAACATGTCAATTTTAAATTTTAGTAAAAATGAAACTTTTAGTTAGCCAATGCACTGAAAAACACTGTCTTCACAAATGAAAAAAGCTTGTGGAAGCATGTTCAAATTCAAAGTTCTACTCATTGTGTCAATGGTGTAATTTTGAATATGTGACAAACTCCGATTTGAGCATTGAACTGATGATTGGATCGCAGCGCTGTAATGTGTTTTAACTAAAACATAAAAATCACAAGTCAGCGTTTTTCAAGTAATTATATTGCATAATTATACCCCTTTGTACAGTTTGTATAGTGACTTGGATACCATAAACGTGGAATTTATATTATCATATACTTGAAGGAGGAATGTTAGAATTTCCATTACATTATCAGTATACAGCAAACTGTGAAAACTAACCAATAACATTGCACGTTGTCAACCAATCACAGAAGAGCCTTAAAGGGGAGGACATCTTTGAAAGATGAAGCAGTATGTAAATAACTTTGTGAAATGGAGTTGATCTGAGTCAACAGAAGTTAACAATGCTAGGAATACCGAAGAATGTTCCCAAATTATGTACGTCATAGCATAAATATAGATTATAATAATAATTTCAGATACATAACATTCACCAACTAATGCTGCTTTGATAACCTAAAGAGTTTTTATTAGTTTATCAACAGACTTTAATCTCAAGTCGAAGACTGTTATGTCATTTGTTTGCGTCTACGAGTGTTCAATCATATAATAGCAACATATAACTGATATTTAAATTAAACCTAGAACTGGCACTCAATTTTCTATTTCTTAGTTGTTTAAAGGTAAAAATTTTCTCACCCATCATTGCCGTATTTAAAAAAAGGAAGAAAAGAACATAAAATAAAGACCCTTGAATACTCTAATAGCGTCAGGGTCAAAAGAGAACAAGAGTTGGTCAAAGAGACCTGACAAGAAAGATAAAGGAGAGGTATGTAACTCAATACTACATGAAAAAAGTGTAGATCCAGCTAGGATCCCTTAGGAATGTATTTTAATACTATAGATTACTTTCATGCTATTTTATTTATAGACTATTAGTTGTTTAACAGCAAGCTAATATACTGGGTGTGGAAAGAAAAGGTAACTGAAAAATAAATTGGTTTATTATTAACACAGCAATATTAAACTAAGCATTAACATTTCTATTACACAATCATATGTTTCCCTCCACAATCGACAACATATCCCATGTGCCTAATCCATTGCAGTGACGTTGTTGTTACATTGGTCAGGGGTAACATCTCCAAGAACAGATTCTATGTTTTGACAGAGCTGTTGCAGGCTTCTTGGAACCGCTGTAAAGCAATTTTCTTTTAACATTTCCTATAGATACGTGTCACAAATCGTGACGTCAGGACTTCGAGATGGATAAGGAAATTCTGTTCCTCGAGACACAAGCCCTCCAGGAAAAAGTACCCCCTAGAGCTAATCCATTGCAGTGACCATGTTGTTACATTGGTCAGGGGTAACATCTCCAAGAACAGATTCTATGTTTTGACAGAGCTGTTGCAGGCTTCTTGGAACCGGTGTAATTAAAGCACTTTTCTTTTAACATTTCCTATAGATACGTGTCACAAATCGTGACGTCAGGACTTCGAGATGGATAAGGAAATTCTGTTCCTCGAGACACAAGCCCTCCAGGAAAAAGTACCCCCTAGAGCTAATCCATTGCAGTGACCATGTTGTTACATTGGTCAGGGGTAACATCTCCAAGAACAGATTCTATGTTTTGACAGAGCTGTTGCAGGCTTCTTGGAACCGCTGTAAAGCACTTTTCTTTTAACATTTCCTATAGATACGTGTCACAAATCGTGACGTCAGGACTTCGAGATGCATAGGGAAATTCTGTTCCTCGAGACACAAGCCCTCCAGGAAAAAGTACCCCCTAGAGCTAATCCATTGCAGTGACCATGTTGTTACATTGGTCAGGGGTAACATCTCCAAGAACAGATTCTATGTTTTGACAGAGCTGTTGCAGGCTTCTTGGAACCGCTGTAAAGCACTTTTCTTTTAACATTTCCTATAGATACGTGTCACAAATCGTGACGTCAGGACTTCGAGATGCATAGGGAAATTCTGTTCCTCGAGACACAAGCCCTCCAGGAAAAAGTACCCCCTAGAGCTAATCCATTGCAGTGACCATGTTGTTACATTGGTCAGGGGTAACATCTCCAAGAACAGATTCTATGTTTTGACAGAGCTGTTGCAGGCTTCTTGGAACCGGTGTAATTAAAGCACTTTTCTTTTAACATTTCCTATAGATACGTGTCACAAATCGTGACGTCAGGACTTCGAGATGGATAAGGAAATTCTGTTCCTCGAGACACAAGCCCTCCAGGAAAAAGTACCCCCTAGAGCTGTTTGTTACCACGACCCAAGTTGCTCCATCTTGCTGGAATGTCTGTTTTTCACATTCGAGACAATGAAGGTCACAAACAACTGCAAATCAGATTGAAAACGATTGATCACTTGTTCTCTGTACACTGCAGCAGTAATTGTGATTGTCTGCCTATTGGCATCTTCAATGAAGTATGGTCCAATGACACCATATTTCGAAACTGCAGCCCAAACTGTCAATTTTTCTGAATGTAGTGGTCTGGGCATATTCATATGGTTTCTCCCAACTCAAAACAACTGAATTTTGTTTATTAACATGACATTCATCTGACCACCACCAAATTGTCCAAGTTATCTGAATTGTCAGATTACATTAAACACTCGGCCACAGTAATGTACACGTTGAGGGAAATCATGAGGTTTCATTTCATGAAGGATCTGTATTTGGTAAGAGTGTGCACCAATTACTTTAATCATGTGGCACATACTTCTTGAATCAATGTGTAGCTCTTTAGACATGTGCCGAATGCTCTTGTTAGGAAACTGTAACACTTTATCAAACACTCGACCAACATTTTAATGTGTCATCGTGCTACGTGGTCTTCCATTGTGATTCTTAACAGACTTTGTGGTTCTAAACATTCTAACCAAACTTAAGACGGTTTTGTTTGGAGGTCCCTATCTTTGATAATGTGTTAAAAACTTTACCTTTACAATTGTCAAGGACGGCCCACCACTCCGACCTTCTTAACTTAAGGAAGACCTCTTTCCTAACCCATCATCGTGTGTAAAAAACTTATTTTGAAATGTAAAATAATTTTGATCGAAACATTATTTTAATTACACTAGAGGTACAAGGGTCAACTTTAGCTTAATAAAATAACGATTCCACACTATCTGTTAACAGTAATAACAGTAAATAAACTTCTTATGTCAACAAGTTTGGAGTTATCATCTTTAATCTTATTTACTAATTCTAAGGAATTTTTAAACTCATTTTATTTCAATTTAAAAATATTCATCTGAAAAGTATTGCAAATTTAACCAGATTATATGACAGTGACTGTACAAAGGGTAGGAATATAATACAGTTTATTTAACTTAATTTTTCTGTCAGACAATCCAAATTTTATCCTTGTGGATAACAGGTTTCGACAGTCATCGTCAGATCCAAAACATCATGAAATCGTTCAGCCATATGAAAACATTGTTGCATTAAAACTGGTAATGTTGAGTACTCACAACACTTGAAAAAACTTTAGTCCGGTTATTTTTTTTATTAAAAAAAGTAATTTTTGTCTCCTGAATTTTTTTGTAAAGTTAGCGGTTGTAGAGATATTTGACATTATACGTAATATACAAAAGAACGTTCTGGTTTTTTGTACAGGGGTAAAAGGTTACGTAAGAAATATGTAAACCCAATTTGAGCTCAATATCTTTGCTATTTCCAAAGATATTAAGTGTTTAGTAAAAAACTCAAAATGGCGGATAATTCTAAAACTAAGTAATTCCGGACTTATTGTTTATTGGAACGTTTTTCCTTATTTTCACCAATAGAATAGCCTGGTGATATTTGGGACAATATTGTCTAGACACTCTGTATATTAGTATGGTTTACCTATAATTGTGTATTTTAAAACATTAAATGGTGGAATTAGAACAGGACCTCACTTCCCTCGCCCAATTATTGTTGCTGTCAATCGTGAGAAAGATGGGGGGGGGGGGTGTGGGAAGAAATCATGATCCAATAGGCCTACTATCAGCTCGGATTATAACAAAATCGTTAAAGCCAATTTTTTTTAATTAAGTTAATGTGACATCCTTAAAAACACTGGTTTTATAAATGCCTAAAAATTACTTTATTAATTTTAATTAAAATAATGTTTGCTCGCACCAAGGTATTCAGTAAAAGGTAATTTATTACTGCCATAAATCCTATCCCAGAGACAACTTCGGGATTTTATTTCCCCAGGGGATCACAGTTTAATACGACATCACTAGTTTCCCTGTAATCTCTGAGGTTGACTTTGTTTCCATTTTTATGCACAAAGTGTATGCGGAAACGGATGTAGGAGTATGTCCAGCTTTATATCTCAGTTATTTTAAAACCAATTTCGATGAAATTAATATGTGAAACTTTCAAGCAATTTTGTCTTGTTTTCATTTTTACTTTCTTAAATATATGACATATTGATGAAGTTATGTGATGTGGGGGGGGGGGGGTTGACGAGTTTTACGGACATTCAGTTTTGAAGGTCTCCTAAGTTTTTTAATTAATTTATATAACTCAAAATTGAGAGTAGCTGCCATAACATAAAAACACAAAATTACGATTTTTTCTAATTGACTATAACTATATGAATCTCTAGAGCACTGTGATGAATATACAATGAAAGTAAATCCCCCAAAACCACAATAAAACACTAACAACACAAAGACTGTATAGTTATGTTTATTCTATCTTATGTAAATTTCGATAGCACTGCTGTCATCTTCAGAAGTAGGCTACAATACACACTAACCTTAATCACAGTTGGCCTCATCACAACATCATGTCAATGGTCATGGAAACGACTGTTGCCTTTTAATACATGGTATGATATAAAACTAACTTAACATTTAAAATCATAGTATGAAAAATATATAAATAAATTAACTAGTAATAATGGTTGATAATAACGAAATAAAAATAAAACTAACTTAACTAAAGGAGTGAGATTTAATATCTTGGCTTCAACAAGGAGAACAATGAGGAACTAGGAATAAACAAGGAGAAAGATAGAAACTAGGTTCAAAGAACATATGGTACATATCAAGTATAATAGGGCGGAAAAATCTAGTGTAGCTAAACATGCAATCTCTACTATGCATGATTTGGGTTTGAATGTAAAATTGAAAAAGAAGTAACCAATAACAGATTGCCAGATAGCTTTGAAAGTATCTACATTTCTAAAGCTGAAGGTAATTTGTTGTTAAATGCGGATAAAGGGTCTATTCCTAATTCCTCATTGTTCTCCTTGTTGAAGCCAAGATATTAAATATCACTCCATTAGTTAAGTTAGTTTTATACACATACCATGTATTAGAAGGCACCGGGCATTGCCACTAGTGATGTGTGAGTTCGAATTAAAATACTCGGTGATTCCGAGTATCAAAATCCTCGGAAGAGTCCGAATATTAAAATCCTCGGTTTCGTATTAAAATACTCGGTCAAAATCCTCGTAACTAGGAACAAGGAGGAGGTAATGTGCGAGTCATAGCGAGTATCCTCGGTGTGCGAGTATCCTCTGACAACGATATTCGTTAGTGTTGTGTCAATTCCAAACAAAATACTCGGTGTTTCTACTTTGGTTACATTAGATTCTAAGCTGATTTTTCACTACACATTAATTAAACATTACGATTTTGAGTTATAATGATTTAGATTCGGTAACAAGTTCAATTTAAAATAACAATAATATTCATTTATTTCCACATTAACAAAAAGTAAATTAAATTATTATTTAATTGTTATTACTTATATTTAAATAAATATTTATAGGTTACCATCTTTATAAAAAAATATAGTAAATTAACTTATTTTAAATAACAACTAAATTATTAATGTTGGTAATAATTGTACTTACGTTTAATTACTGAATTTGTGTCGAGGCAGGATAACATTTAATTACGTATTACAAGTGTCAATCACATATTGTTAAAAAAAATTAATACTTGGTGGATCAGTCTAACAGATAGAAATATAACACACACACACACACACACACACACACATAATGCGCATAATCATTCTGCGCAGATACTCGATGTCGAATTAATAATACGAGTATTGAAATCATTCGAAGCCGAGTATTGCGAGTATCTATTTCACCCGAGTATCAACATCGCTAATTGCCACGTTCATTCATTGACATGTGTTACGAGGCCGAGGGGATCAGGTGAAGGGTGGGGGGAACGCCTTGCTAAAGTAGTAATTGTAGTTATTAAGGTTAGTAGTGTGTAATGTACCTCTGAAGATGATAGCAGTGCTATTGAAATGTATAATAAACATAACTATACAGTCATTGTGTGTGTTTTATTATACTTTTGGGGAATTTTCTTTCATTGATTATAACAATATTGATTAACTTTTGCTCGAGTGTAACATCTAAGGATCCAGTCTAAATGTATTGGTTGCCACCTTTAAATAAATGGTGGTTCGTGATTAATCGGTAAAAATACCAAAAAACAAATGTGCTAATATCAGGTTGTTATAAAAATACATAATTTTATCAAAATCAGCTCTACTTATTTCATTCAAATTTTAGTGAAATGTGAAGAGTAATAATAAAATACTCCCAAGCAAAATCGCAAAAAAACTAGGTTCACGAATAATCTCCCCAAAAAACAAAAATAAAACTTAACAGATGTCATTTAAAAGCTTGATTTTTATCAAATACTTTTTAAACTGAGAATACGCTGTATTCATGTCACAAATGAAGCAATTAAACCCTTATCCATTCTTCATGTTTTCATCGATTGATTTGATTATAGGCTAGGTTGTATAAAATAAAACATTGTGTTTAAATTACTATTAAGTGTTTTAAGAATGCAGTATATACAAAATGTCTCAACAAACATGAGATTAAAAAAGCTGGAAAAGGCGGGAAAATGCACTCATTTTAATTATAACATTCCTATCGGAGATAAAAATGATTAAAAACATTTTAACTTGGTCAGTCTGACTAGAATAGTTAAGAAATTAGAATATAGTTTTAAGAAATTGTATACAATGAGAACCAGAATCAATAATAAAACTAAAAGTTTCGCATCGAAATATATAGTTCAAAAAGTGAGAAAAAAGAAAATAAGAACATTAAATATAAAGAAGAATGAATCAACAAACAAATTTTAGCCTTACATCTTACGTTAAACAAAGTACTACTAGTAGATACAATAAATAGCATAATAGAAGATATTAAAAATAGACTAAATAAAGTAAAATATGGGAAGTTAAACACAAATTGTTTTTATTTAAAAAAGGGAGAAACAATAACAGAAGTGATAATAATGATTAAAAGAATAATTTTTACGAATGAATTTAGCAAAAATAGAAAGAAGACGAAATATTAGAAAAGGGATTAAAAAATAATATAATGGGAATAAATATTACAAAAGAAGTGGAACAAAACATCGTAGATATTGAGAATGCATTAAGTTATATATCTAATGAAGAAAAAGAACATTAAGTGTTTTGAGAATGTAGTATATCCAAAACGTGTTAACAAAAGTGAGATTAACAAAGCTGGGAAAGGCGGAACAATGTATACTCATTTTAATTATAACATTCCTAGCTGAGATAAAAATGATTTTTTTTTTTTAATGTGACAATAAAATTAATTAAATAACTGCTTTTTTATGAATTCTTTTATTAAAAAACACAGGTTTAAATTTGAAAAACCCATTTGAAGCCCCGTTTTTGTATGGAAAAAATGTTTTTAAAAACAAAAAGTAGTTTCATTTTACCAATAAATGTACCCCAATTCTTATTTCTCTTCCATTATTTATTTTTAAAAAATCAAGCGTCTGTATTTTTCCCTGTATAAAATATATTTTGGAGAAACGCAGAATCCAGATCTCACCATGACGATGTAATTATATCAAAACAATGCGATAAGAATTTAAACAAAGAATTTATTTATAAACATCGAACATGACTAAATACAAGAGAAAAGATAAAAAGCGGAACAAATTTAATGACATAACTTCTGAAAATATTTAAAGAATCCAAGGACTTTCTGCCCCTCGAGGCAACTCATTTTTATTTCATTAAAAAGAAATCCTCGCAGCTTCAGGCCAGGACTTAATCCTTCAGTTCGGGATCATGGAACAACGACCCACCGGGGGACTTGAAGCCTACAAAATCTCGTTTACTTTAATTACAAGATATGTTTACTTTTACTTTATTTAACCCTCCCCAATATATCTCCATAAGTAGCGGTTGTTTTAACAGTAAAGTGGAATAACAGTCATGTATTGCTCAAGACAAAACTGAGAAAATCTAAACTAAATTACAACAGTTTATGTTCAATGTCTGGTTAAATACAACTGTTTATGTTAAATACAACAGTTTATGTATTCTCTGTTTAAAGTTTAACAGTTTATGTATGTAAAATGTCTGGTTAAATACAACAGTTTATATTATGTAAAATGTCTGGTTAAATACAACTGTTTATGTTAAATGTCTGGTTAAATACAACAGTTTATGTATGTAAAATGTCTGGTTAAATACAACAGTTTATATTATGTAAAATGTCTGGTTAAATACAACAGTTTATGTTAAATGTCTGGTTAAATACAACAGTTTATGTATGTAAAAGTCTGGTTAAATACAACAGTTTATGTTAAATATCTGGTTAAATACAACAGTTTATGTTAAATGTCTGGTTAAATACAACAGTTTATGTAAAATGTCTGGTTAAATACAACAGTTTATGTTAAATGTCTGGTTAAATACAACAGTTTATGTTAAATGTCTGGTTAAATACAACAGTTTATGTTAAATGTCTGGTTAAATACAACAGTTTATGTATGTAAATGTCTGGTTAAATACAACTGTTTATGTTAAATGTCTGGTTAAATACAACAGTTTATGTATGTAAAAGTCTGGTTAAATACAACAGTTTATGTTAAATGTCTGGTTAAATATAACAGTTTATATTATGTAAAATGTCTGGTTAAATACAACAGTTTATGTTAAATGTCTGGTTAAATATAACAGTTTATGTATGTAAAATGTCTGGTTAAATACAACAGTTTATGTTAAATGTCTGGTTAAATACAACTGTTTATGTTAAATACAATAGTTTATGTTAAATATCTGGTTAAATATAACTGTTTATGTATGTAAAATGTCTGGTTAAATACAACAGTTTACGTTAAATGACTGGTTAAATACAACTGTTTATGTTAAATACAACAATTTATATTAAATGTTGAGCTTGACTTATGAGAAAAATTATACAGTATAACAAACACACAGAACACAATTCTCATAAAAAAAATACGCCTAAGTATCAAACAGTTGGTGGAGTTGTGGTTTGGTTGGTGTAGCTGGTGTATCACTGAAGAGGACGACCTTGTCGTTGAAACGTGTCTGATACTTAGGCGTATTTTTTTTATGAGAATTGTGTTCTGTGTGTTTGTTATACTGTACAACAGTTTATGTTAAATACAAAAGTTTATGTTAAATGTCTGTTTTGATTTTAATTTAATTCACTCCTTGAGATTTCCAAAGTTCCTTTTTTGCAATTACCAAACTGGATATCCTTACAGTTTCATTACCCCCAAAGATAATAAGTTGATAAGCTAGTAAACAGGTTTAGATTAGAAAAAACAATACATTACTGTATATCTAAATATATATGTCAATGTAAATAATAATTAAAAGAACACAAAATGTGCATAAACATAACTTATAATGATATCATAATTTACGTTGTAAATATACTATCACCTCAGATTACCACCTCATCAACCACAAGACCCTGACCACCAAAATAGTCATGAACACTTTAAACTTTCCACCATATACGCCATTTGAATTAATGTCCAATTTCATTCGTCAAATCTAACTATATATAACCACCAGAATTGTAACACATACAATTTTAAAATACCCAATGGATATATGTGTTGTTATTAAAGTGCAGTGCAAATATATATAATATATATATATATATATATATATATATATATATATATATATATATATAATATCAAAAGGAAATGAAGAAAAAGAAAAGAGGTTTCTACAGGCAAGGGAAGAAAAGAAGATGAGGAAGTTTATTGGAGAGGACATCAAACTATACACATCTTTAACAAGGGCTAAGAAAATAATCAATAATATAGGCTATTAAACAATTCAAAAGAAGACATTACTTTATCACCTCAGATAAATATAAATATCTGGTAAGTGGCCAGCAACAGTTTAACATTCATTAAAAATAGCTATTTTAAACAATACCATCTTATGTTCATAAACTATAAACCATACAAAATAGAGGACATACCAATCAACAGACTCTTAATCCATCATTGATTCCTTCTATTATTCAGAATATTGTAAAATCACCATCCATCATCCCATACATTCATCCAAAGCCTATCACCCATATAGACATAAGTATCACCAAATAATTTTATTAATATTAAGTTGTTCTTTAAAAGTTTTATTTGAAACAATTTATTACTTTATAGTTATCACTTCAACATTTTAGCCATATAGATAAATAGGACTTAGCCAAGACACTTTAAAAAAAAAAAAAGAATAGCCTACCCGAGTTTAAACTATTGTGTTTTACCCCAGTTTTGTCATAAACTACTGGAGAAACAGCTCTGAAACCTACTTTTTACAGTTTTTAAGGTCAAATTGCATATTAAACCAAATGTACCCCTTAATTTGGGTCCCAGGGATTTCAGCAGTACTGTATTTTAACAGAGGATTAGAAATCAGGACAAAAACTTTCGCTAGCCGTAACTAGCTACCAAAGCTTTCAAAACCGTAACTAGCTACCAAAGGTTTTTTTTCTTTTTTTGGCCTGAGAATGAGTTCATAAAATGCCGGTAAAACTTTGTGAATCAAATTGTATATATGTTGGGGTCACTGTAAACGGAACATGAATAAAATAAATGAAATTAATGATGTCATTTCACTAAGATTTGAATGAAATCGGTAAAGCAAATTTTGAGAAATTTGGTTGCGTCTTTTATAACAGCACCAGGGTCAATTATTTTACTTATTTAGCGATAAGTCACAAACTATTACGTGTGGAGAAATGGTGACCAATTTGTTTTGTTTGGGCCGTTATAAACTACAATTGAACAACATTTGATTGAGCCGATTATGAAAAACTTGTGAGTTTGTGTTTTTGTTTTTTATGTCACTATCTAATTTTGAGTTATCAAAAAATGAAAAAAGGGCCAAGATATGGTCACATATCGAATTGATTTAAATCAGTCGATCGGTTAGGACTGTAGAGCACATAACATACCGTATTCCAAAAAAATACTTTTTTAGACTTACGAGGACCTCAAAATGGAAATATCCGCAACAAAAATTGACATCAATTTTCTGCCCCATCACATAACTTTCTCTATACCAGGTATATGTGAGAAAGTAAAAGAATGAAGGATATTTATAAAATCGATGAGAAATTAGAAATATAAAATTTATTACAATAGTTGATCACAGATCTTGTGTCCCTTCATTTTAAGCATAAGTCCTAAAATTCAAAACAAACTATACATATGGTTTTATTGTTAACTGTTTAAAATTTACAAATACAACTCCTTTGAAACCGAAAGGCAAAGCTTTTGTTGGGATTAGCTGCTTATAGACAGCAATTAATTTGACTTTGTTGTTTGGATGGTCCGTGGTCGACAATTTTCCCATTATTTTACCTCCCAGCTTGGCATGTCGCATCCCGCGGGTTTGTCTCACCTGACCTGCACTTTCTGACGAATCATAAATTAACTTAATTTATAACTAAATAACTTAATTTAATGTTAATAATTTAAACCTATGCGGAATAGAGAAAGACGAATTGGGATTGCACAAGTGGTTAGACCAAAAGCCTAATCGGCCATTTTAGTATCACAACTATATATTAATTTAATAATTACGGAGTGCAAGGCCCAAAACCCCAAAGGGTCGTCCGACCCTTCCCTAAAAACAACTAGTTACTCATTTGGGTGGAGTCAGGCCATATTTCTATAAAAAACGCTCACAGGATGAAATGCAAGTCACTGCTCCGAACGATGCACTCACTCTGCTCTCTCCACAGCCGTTGGTCTTGCTTCTGAAGGAAAAATGGAGAGATTTTGTCTTATCAAATAATCGGCAACTCGGTACCTTAAATATAGTAAGAAGGAAGACGATAGTGATGAATAGTCATCACACTTTCAAAATTAAAACTATTTAATTTACAATTAATAATAATTGTAAAAAATTCAGTTAACTGCAATGGGCTATATTGTTCTGCGGTGAGTAATAAATCCAATTATCGGTTTACATTTATATATGGTAAATGTTTGATACTTAAAAACTATGGGAGGGCATAAAACGAATCGTAACAATGCATAAATATACCACAGCTATTAAATCTACTCATAAAATAATACAATGCACGTGGTAATAAATGTTCGTTTATTGTTAGTCGTGACAGGTTTTTCTGACACATTTTACAATTAAATGAAATAGGTTAATAATATTTTGTGTTAATTCGAGTTTAAAACTGCAGAAACAGATTCTCGACATGCACTTGTTTGTCAGACCTTTACATTAATATATGCAGATTTCCAGTTACACAAAATGAGCCATAACTATTACAGAACCAAGAATATCCTAGATAAAACTACTGAAAAAAAATTTTAATTTTCAGATTTTACATCCATTAATTCAACCTTATTCAATGAATAAGAAAGCCCAATTTACATGCTATATTCGACTAATATTCCCACTTCTATTACTGATTTCTACTAATTTTGAAATTGTTTTTTATTAACGCTCGTATTTTTTATCTTGCATAACATTCTGGAGCCTTATTGGATGTTTTCTTTAATTCTGCACAATACACAATATGGTGAGATGTTGTAAAAGTGAAAATTATATATATATTTTTTAAATTTTTATTTATTTGAAACTCTGATAACATTTTCAATGACTGATTTTTCTGTTCAACGAACTTGTCCAGTGGTTTGTAAAACAGAGACTATATACCATAATTAAGCAAAATCAGAACAAAACTGTGACCACTAGAGTGTTTATATATATACACACAAACAAAATAAATCACAGAATGAACCCTAATTTATTTATAAAAAAAAGACCCTTAAGTCTTAAATACTATAATAGCTCAGAAAAAGAACAAGAATTGGTCAAGAAAGACTTGACAGGAAAGATTAAAGAGAGGGATTTAACCCAAGAATACATGAAAAAATGTGTAGATCCAGCTAGGGTCCCTCAGGATTGTCATGCTTATAGTGAATCCCCTGAGGGGCTCAAATTTATTTTAATTGATTCGTCTTAACCTCGTAAAACTAATGTAAAAAGTAGAGACGTCATAAAGAAGCAACTATCTAATGAGTTTATGCTATAAATAATAATTTCAAATGACGATGGACCGATAACCTAGACTCAAAATAAAGCATCAGCAACGAAGAACAAGCCTTTGACCAAGCAATGAAGAAAGAAGAAGAAATTAATAGACTAATAAAAGCTTGTTTGTAGGCTACATGTAACATAAATAGCTTTAGGAAAGATAAAACACTTATAAACATTAAAAAAACTGTTGGCATTTCATATTTTTACGAAAAAACTATCTTATTTCTTACACAACTTTTAAACTTCTTACATGTAACACAAAGAACCAGTTACATAAATTTAATTTTGTCAATTGGGACACTCAATATATCCATTAAATATTAAATATTTCCCTCAAAATTCCAGTGGAACAGATCAGTTAAATAAAACTTGTTCAAACATATTTTAAATGATCATTTACTGGAGTAGATAAGGTTTATCTAAAAACTTGTAATACTCTATTGATAGGCAATGAGTTAATCGGATATGTGTCGACTGAATGAATCATTGGTTTGGAGAAATTCTTTAAATATTTGCGGGCGTGAGGTTTGTATTGTCAATTTCCCTAGAACTTTCGAAACAACTATTTGAAAAATAATTCACTTTCCTTCAATATAACCAACGCATATCCTTCCTTTTCCTATTCTCTTACAAACACATACTCATAAGTGAATATAATGATGCAATGAAATAATTCCATAAACTTTCCCACTTAGCTTATAAACATACATACCACCTTATGGTGTATGTGCACAACATATTACGGGAAAATATTGCAATTTTAAATCAAGCTTTAAAAAAAAAAAATCTCGCTGAATTTTCACAACTTCTCTAAAACCAGATCTTGATTTTACAGACATTTTTAGTTCATTGAATTAGCACAATGATTTAGGTTTGCATATAGTCACTCAAATTGAATAATCAAGGACAAAGCAATACACTTTAGAACTACACACGGTCAATCCAATAGTGAAACTATAATCAACTGCATGTTTTCAACCGTGTCAAAATTGATCATGATGAAAATTTGACTGTTACACTTCGCAAAGACCATAGAAAATGGAATATTATGTGTTTCTTTATATTTTGTTCTTGTTTAGTCTCGATTGCATTGCGGTATTTTATGCAGAGGGGGGAGAGGGGCTATTTTTGATACAATATTAAAACCTATCTATGTTGCTCAAAAGAAAGTAATTTCTACAATTCATTTGAAAATAAATTTTAACCATTCTCTTCCACTTTTTAAACAGACTATAGTACTTCCAATAAATTATCTTTATATATATATATATATATATATATATACGAAATATTGAAGATGTTCCTATATTAGATCTGGTAATTTTACAATTTACAATTTATTTTTTCAGATGAGATACATTTTAATTATTATTTAATTCCAAAACCTAGGTTTGAAATTTATAAAAATTCATCGACTATCTGGCACCAATTTTATTTAACCATCTTCCAGATTTTATAAAATCATTACTCCAGGTTGGGCAATTCCAAAGATATCTACATTGTTGGTGGCAAACGTTAGAGGATATAAGTTTCCTATTTAACACAATGAATTAAAAATAAAAAGGTATATTGGTAATTAAGAATATTGGAGTGATTGTTAAACTGTGTGTGTGTGTGCTTGATTTGTATCTAAATATGAACGTTATAAATGTGTATGTGGTTGAATATATATAATTTTATATAAAATACTTATAATGGTGTTGAAGTCACACTATATTATTACGTAGTTTTCCCCTTTTAATGTTTTCTATTGCATAGACTATGACCGAATATATATAGGCTAGTGGTTATTCCAAAACAGGTTTGTCTGTGGATTAACAAAATTCCTTTAGAAAATATATATTTTATTTTTTGTATCATGCACTAAGAGACTTTTTATTAATTGTAGATTTTTATTTTGTTTTATTATTATTCATTATTGTTTACATGTTAAAACAAATTTCCATGTATCTAACAAAACACAACTAATTTAATTATTTTCTTTTAAGGAATAAAACTATTATTATTATTGAATCATACAGTCAAATGTATGTCCAATAATTGTATACTGTTTGATAGTATTACTTGACACACAACATTAAATTGACGAAGAAAACCAAATTAAAATAAACTTTAAGAAATTTAATTATAACAATATTAGTTAAGCCTAACCTACTGAAATTATTTAAATTAAATAAATTCAAGGTAAATTAATTTCGTCCATGTTAGGCCTACATGTATTTTGATAATATATTAATATCTAATAATATTAGGTTAAAAATGAGCGACAAAAAAAAAAAAATGTTTAAACTGTAAGACAAAAAATTAAAATGTGCAATTCTTTTTTTTCCCCATTGTTGAAAATTATATTTTCGAGGGATTGCAAGCTATTTAATACTTATAATCATGTAGAAACATATATATTTCAAAATAGAACTACTTTACATTACAGTGCAGAAAGACTACTAGTAACCTAGCAAAGTTTTGTTTAAATATGTGCTAATGCAAATTTTACAACATTCAGTTGCTTTAAAATCGATTCCCCCTAAGTACGCATAAAATCGATCAAGTAAAATCATAGAAAACAAGGTAGAGAAACTGAAAAAGAAAATTTTAAACGCAAAACATAAAACCATTGCTAGAATAAGTTACTCACACAACCTGGCAATCACAGACCACAAAGCTTCGGGGAAATCAAAACAAACAAAAATTATTTTCCAACAATCGAAGCTGAAATCCAGGCCCACTTCATGTGATATTCATGAAATTTAAAATCATGAATTGCAAAACAGTATGACTGCACCAATGGGACCGTTTTAAATGGAACTTCCGTATCATAACCACTGTGGCAAGAATTATTTTGCATAATATAAAACAAAACTAATAATTTAACAGTTGGCCTTTAATAAACTCAGTAGGTCAAAGCTAAACTTTTTATTTTCCATTTTAATATTTAAAAAAAAATAATAAAAATTTAATAACAGTAAATTAAGATTCAAAACTCGAAATCGTAAAATTGTTAGGTTAGCTACTCCTTAACATAAAGAAAAAATGGATTAATTAGGCAAAACAAAAGATATGATGTAATAACACATAATACAGAATCCATATAATATGTAAATACTTAATTACATCATTGTCAAACTTCAACAAACACATTTCTTTTTATCTATTTAACATCTACACTTTAGTATGTATACAACTTATTAGACGACATGAAATCAAAAAAAAATCTAGGTTTAACCGATAATCATACTCTCGATTAGAAGGTCCTGACCACAGTGAGAACACACCTTAGAACACACCCTAGCTATCATGTGGTGGTTCACTAATTTAAAATAACCCCCCCCCCCTCCCCCTTGATTCAGAAATCTATCATTTTATGAATCCTGGACGATTTAGTGATACCATGATGCCAGTCAAAGTGTGGTGGTCTCTAATGTATAGACCTCTGATTATAGTGGGTACCTTGGTATGAATCAGGTGTCCCACACATTGTACATGAAGCATTTCCCCACTCGTATGACGAAAATTAGATAATTATGCATTGAAGCTTGCCTTAAAATTTCATTAAGAAAATCAGTTACTACCAACCTTATTTTGAAAAAAACGAGATGATACTAGGTGTTGCCAGACATTTTTGAAGTACCAAAAGACATTAATTTAGTAAAAAATATTAAATGCAGCTCTGGTTATGAAAGCATGCGTTAATATTTAAGAACTACGTTAGTCAAAGTCAAGTTTCTGAATGTATGATCGCTTGTTTTATTAGGTCTGGCTAGGTATGACTATATATATATATAGCATACATATTATAGCATTTATAGTCACCTAGCCAAACATAATTAAACAGTAATATGTTGTAATACTAACTTGAATAACGTAGTCATAACCACAGCTAGATTTCCGTTTGTAATAAACTAACCAAACCAGGATTTTGTACCGTTTTAAATTCTAGTAAAATACTTTGAGCTATTTCAATAGTGTCTGGGCTAATATGATCTCATTTTTTTCAAATAAGATAGGTAAGTAAACAATTTCAACTATTTTCTTAATGAAATTTTAAGGCAAGCTTCAATGCATAATTACCAAAAATGATAACTTTTGAATAAGGTGGAAGCTAATTAAAATGTGAAAAGTAGTTACTAAATGTTCAACCAATTATAACTACATCGAATTTGATACTTTTTAGATTGTCATTTTTCAGTGAAAAAAGGTGACCTCCGGAAGGAAAACATTATTTATTCTTAAGAAGAAAGGTATGTTGTAGACGATAAAAAAAAAAAAAAATCCGAAAATTAGGAGCCACCTTTAAGTAAACAATTACCAAAATACTTTAACAATAAATTAGTATAGTTATAAAGATAGTTTTTTCCTATTTTTGTCATCACACATATTTTAGCTTGAAGCCATTATGATATCTCCAAAGCTTAAGATAAAAACCAACTATCAATACGTCCCCCTGAAATGGATTGGGGAAGGTAAGAGAGCTACAGGAATGAATTTTTTATAACTGTCATTGTCTTTACAAATTTATTACAAACAGAAATGTCATTATAATTTGGCTAAAATGTTTGTAATTTATATTTTATAAATCCCACTACTAATAAAAATATTATAATAAAGTAAAACTGCAAGACAAAGTGAAAAATAGGACAAATGTCTGATGATAGTCTGGATATTATGAATAGACTGCTAACTCTGATGTTTTTACTAGTTTGACTTGTGAAAAGTTCATCTAGAAACTGTATATTTTATTTTAATTTAGTGTTTGGTGAAGTATGATCGGCCTATTAATATAATTATATATTTACTTGTGCATCCTATATTATTATATATACCTCCTAAATTTCTGGATCAAACACTATTGCGTAATATTCACTAACAAAGCTGTCACTTATATCACAGTTAAGATACTAGCAAAGCAGTATCACAGCTTTACAGAATCATAATTTAAATTATTATCTTAAATGCAAAGATGGATAACTATGCTCCCCTAACAATTTGTACAAACACATAATTATCACAAACAATACTAAAATGAGGTACCGGTACCTATAAATCAATGAAAATCCATTCTTCTCCTACTAGAAATAAAGAAAAGTTTTTGATAAAGGTAAAAAATTCTATATAGCCCTAATATTAAATCTGAAATTGAAGACTATATTTTTTGGTTTTATCATCTTGCTGACATGCTAACTTCGATTACTGTAGCACTTATTGTAACATGACTTGAAAACGTGCTAAATGATACCATCAACAGCAGTCTTTGGAAAAGTTTTCAATTAAAGGCCTATTGATCACACGAATCTTAAAACCAAAAACAGTTGCCGTCTCCAGCAAATTAGGTTAGGTTGTATTAAAAGTTAAATGAGCTCTAGGAGTTCATCTTAGGTATCTCTATTTTACGCCCATTTCTTTATTTATTTCTTTAAGGTGAAACAAAAAACAGAGCCTGTTTTTAAGCAGTCTATTTTTCAATACTAATTACTATTTTCACAGTATGACGTTCAATTAGGCTTACATCAGACTACGACACAATCTAGATTTTATTATAATACACATAAACAGCTAAAAATAAATAATGCTGCTGTAATGATTGCATCTACTGTTAAACCAACTGGTTTTTAGCTGTAGTTAGTTTATGTTACGTTTCTTGTCAATACCATTCTAACAGTTTTATTCATGTAATTAACAACTGAGGTTTATAACCTACTGTACTCAGCAAGCATTTGGTGTTTGAAATGGATAAGGTAGAATTTACTGGGTACTAAATCTAGCCAACTAAGGAACCACAGACGAACAGCTGCCTGAAATCTAGATGGCTTACTTCGGAAAGGCTTATGAGCTCAGTAATGGTAATTTAACAAAACAGAGGCATTTATATTAGAATTCTTAGATTGATTCTATAAGTATGAAAGAGTCATACGGTACATTATTATCAGATTTTGTTATTAAAAATTATGATTTCGTTAACAATTTACGTTGTATTCAAACAATCAGTTCATTTTTGTTGTTCGTAAGATACTTTTAAAGTCACGAAATGCATTATTGTAATAGAAAATAAGAAATATAAAAGTACGAATACAGCTCAGGTTATGAATTCCTACGTTCATATTGATAACTATGTTCATCAAGTCAGTGAATGTTGTGATCGCTTGTTTCATGAGGTCTGGCTAGATGACTACATATATACCAATATAGGATTAATTAGAAATAAGTTTGGTCAGGTGAAATAAATATTCAGACCTAATAAAATAAATATTTTTTACCATGACAAATAGCCTAGTTTTAATAATAAACGTAGAAAGATTACACATCCACTAACTTGACTAACGTAGTCCCACATATAGGTTTTCGAAATCAGAACTGGATTTAACCTAACAATGGCTATTTCCTCAGTTGCTTATTTGTTATTTGACAGTGAATAAATGCATTTTGGGATTTGAAACATGTCTAATAATATGATCTCATTGATTGAATGCAAGGTAATTAGTTAAAGATTTCATAATTTTTAATAACAAAATCCGATAATAATGTACAATGAATATTTACATTTCAGACAGCATTTTTACCTATCAGTATTTTTAAATAATTAATATTGTATTTATATGAGTAAAAATAGGCTTGTTGACTATTTAGGCAAATTTTAGATATAGAAAACTAGTTTAGCACTAGCAGTGAATATGAATTGTAGCCTAGGCCAAGGGTTTCAACAGACAACTAGAAAAACTGTAAACTATAGCCTAAACAATGTTCCAAAAAAAAAACTTAGTTCAAACAATTATAAGACTGTTTATTAAAAAATTAATAAATTCAAAACGAATACATAGGTGAGATAAATACAAAATTTTGAATATAAAGGGGAAAAGTTTAGGATTGTTGTTTTGGTTAACTTGTTGATAGCTGTCTTAGGTTATTTCAGAACTGCTTGACCTCAATTCACCTCTTTTAATGTTAGCTATAAATACCACTACGTATTCACTGACGTACTTGAAGTCTGTGTTATACCCGCCCATTTTGTATCAATGGTTATTTCAAAATAGCATTTAAACAAACGTTAGGAACAATGAATGTTAAGACATACAAGTATGTAGGTTAGACCTAATTCTACAGGCCTAGTACTAAAATTATATATTGTTTAGTAAACAAATCGTTTTTCTTCAATTAAATACAATTAACTCAAACACAATAATTACTTGATTAACATACCTTTCGCGATGATACTCATCAATTACAGAATCCGAATCAAATTCACTAAAATCGGGTAAAGAATCACCTTCGAAACTAAAATTTCCCAAAACACTTGTTCTGGTAGATTGCAGATTCATGTTGTTGACAAATCAAAATAGTGAGTGAATCATTGGAAGTGCTGCCACCCTGACAACAAAATCATTTTGAAGAAATGTAGGCAACAATCAAAATATTGTCACATGGAAGGTAAAAAATTCTTTTAACACAAAAATATCAGTTACTGATAATTAATAAAAATTCAAACAAAGACTTCCTTTTATTTAATTCCTTTAAATAATACTTTGATATATAAATGGAAATATGAACTTAATCTAATTTAAACAGTTTACGTTGGATACACTGTGACTTCACCTACATTTCAAAAGTAATAATGTATTGCACTCTATCGGATAAACTGAGAACTATCAATATTGGATATGGATGTTATTAGAATAATTATATTATGTTCATTTTAAAATGTAATAATTCCAAATAATACTGTATGTTAAACAAAAAACGTTTATTATAAACAGAAACTATTATTGACTTTCATAAATATAATAATATGACATATCAAACCTATGTGATTTGAAACATTCAATCACATTTGTCTAATATTTAGCTGATTCAAAATAGAGTATTGTTTTGTTATTTTGTATAAAAAATATGAAAATTTACTTGTAAAAACTATCAACCCAGTAATTAGATTTTATTGTCAGATATAATTTGAAGAAAACTGAATTTTGACACTGATAGAAAACAGTATTTGATATAAATATTTTATTAACTGTAACTTTTATATGCTACTGTAATATTTTCAGCAAACTCTTAATAATATGACATCAACTGTTTCTATAAACCAATAACAAAGATATCATATATTTATACATACCCAAATATAAATTGAATCACACTAACAGCTGCATTAAAATTAATTTACCAGATTGGTTGTGCCCAAAATTCTTCAAAGTTGAGACCAACTATTTATTCCTAATTCGGCTTGCCTGTTTCAAACCTGTTTGCCATGACTGTTGACATACCATGATCAATGTGTTATTCATACAAAGGTAAAGTCTGTTTCAAGTCTGCTTTGTATTTGTTGACTACATTGCTGTTGAAACTAAGAATCCCATCGAAAATATCTAAGTCCTAGAAACAATTGAGACATTCTGTACATGGTCGAAATGTCTTACGTTGTTTAAAATATTTAAAAATGTTGTAACTTGGTAGTAAAGTGAAGTGGTACAATTTTTGGTCCAGTATATTCAGATGTTATTGTGACTGATAAATGCATTTCACCATTACAAGTGCAATTTTCAAGTGGTTGGGCAAGCACTTCCAATCTGGTGGAAGGCGAAGATATTTTAGAAATTTCTTCAACTTATGGCATTCTGTCTCACCAAAGTGGTGGACAAAGGAAGACTTGGCTATATTAGATTATGTAATAACAACACTATTTTTGCCAATTTTGGTTTTTGATAAAGAAAAACCTGTAATAAGAAAGATGAAAAGTGAAGCAACTTCGAAACTAAAGAGATAGTGGGCTTGAATAAGCTATCCTGCTATACAAACTATTTTGGGTTTGGTTTTGCTCATGTTAAAACACTTTACAACCCATTCAGAGTAACTAGAAAAAAACTGGAGTTCGAAATACCCTCATGTGGTGGCAGTTTCATAGGATGAATGGAAAAGTTTAAGAACACTTGAGAGCCACAAAGACTTCTACAGAAAGTCCCTTGAAAAACCAACATACTTTAAGTAACATTTATTTAAGTGCAACAAATATCATGATTTCATATTAACTGCTAGACAGGCAGCATTTATAACCAGGGCCGGTTTTAGACATTTTTCTAGTGTAAGCGAACAACACTCCAGCGCCCCCCCAAACTTATTTGGTAGTAAGGTTACGTTTAATATACGAGTAAATATAAATGCTTAAGAATGTCCGAAACGTGCGAAATATGGATAAACATAGAGGCTTAATAATTATCAGCATGTATTAGACATACTCGCCCTTATTTATTGAATGTAACATTTAAAAAATTAAAACCAATTACATATATAAAAATACAAAGTTAATTAAGTATGAATAAATAAATAAATACAACAGTCAGTTTTAAAGAAATTAAACAATTTATTTACTCGTAAAATAACGACAAACTTAAAACGTTTACACTTAACACTGGAAAGAGATTTTCCTTGCTTTCATTTTGGCAAATTCGTTGAGAATGTAGTCAGTGTCCATTTGGTTTAACAAATCATTCTCAATGGCCATTGTTGACGGTCCACTCAAACGTTCCTGACAAACGGTGGATCTGAGGTAAGTTTTTATTAGTTTCAACTTGGAAAAACTTCTTTCACCACTTGCTACTGAAACAGGGAGCGTCAGAAGGATTCTTAAAGAAACAAAAAACATTAGGGAATGTGTCCATATAATCATTTTTTGTTATATACGACGCCCACCTCAAAATAGACCTTTACATACTGAAATGTGGAGTCGTCTTGATTTAAATAAAATTGAATTACACCGTGAGTTGGTTTTAATTTGGTTACCAACATACTTGGAGAACTTCCGGGTGGCAACATTGGCGCAAAAATGTCTAGCTCTTCGAACAGTTCAACTCCGTTTACGTCACACTCTTCTCCATCACTCAGAACATTGTGAAGTTGTATGCAGGCGTCTTTCAAAGTCTTCTTGTCCCATGTTTGAAGATTCCTAATGTCATACAAAAAACTAAAACTCTTGCTGTGGTTTTCCATTAGTTCAAACCTCTCTTTAAGGGAGTTGCTTACCCCTTACACCGGCCCTGTTTATAACAGATTTTTATTCTGTAGAAATTGGTGTGAGAGATCTGACTTCAAAATATATGTATTTAATCAGAGAGATTTATATGTATCTCAGAGAGATGGTTCTAAGTAGAGGAAGAAGTTGTTAATTAAGATGTGAAACAGAGGCACTGAATTCTGAAATGACTCAAGAGGGAAAATAAATTGCCGGCTGGTGAGGGGAGTGTTGTATCAACATAAAGACATTTTAAGTCTCCATTTCTTAACACTTGCCTAAGAACAATTTACGCGACATTAAAATAAATTTTACACAACACCTAATATTTGGGAACCATTCAAATTTTGAAACCTTTTCACATATGTAAGAAAAGCTGAATGTCATGGGAAAATATGAAATATACAAGGCATTTAAAATCAGCCCAAATAATTTAATCAATTGCTAATCCCATGAAATAATGTATATGACACAGCCATTGTTAGCTAGAAATTATAAGACAGAACATTTACCAAGATTAAGTAATATAATTCAGTGTGAATTATAGTTTAATTAATGTAGCTTATGCCTCCTTGACGATCGCGGCATTGTCGTTGAAACACATTTCAATTAAATGTGATGAAAAATATCCGTTTTTTTTAACAAATCCAGTTTGTCACTTGCAAAAGCCTCTTTTTAAAGCTTTATAGCGCAGCAAGTAATAATCCGAATGATTTCAATATTTTTGTGAATAAAGAAGAAACTCGAAATTTCCATACAGTTTTTTGTTTGTTCAATTGTTCCATACAAATTGGAAATATGTTCTATAGATTCTGAGCAATTAATTGCTACAAAATTACCATTTTTCAACTTTTGCAAAATCGTAAGGCCCCTACTTTTTTTAAAGCCAAAAAACGTATATTCGAATTTTGTATATTTATTTACATTAAAAGATGCAGAATATAATTTTGAATCGAAGTGTCACTTCAGAAATGGAAAATATTAATTAATTTTGGAGTTATTATCATTTTTTAAAACAAATTTGTAAATATTTTTTAAAAAATTTCGTAAGAGAGGTGGAAAATCTTCAAAAGACAAAGGGAGACAAACGATCTTCCCAATAGTATATTCTTACTCACTAAAAACCACCTTCCTTCCTGTTAGTACCCCTATCGTGTAGGACAAGGATTCAGAAATAGTTTTCCATGTACCAAGCTGCTAAGCTCTTTCCACAGACGTGTCAAGAAAATATAGTAAAAAAGAAGAACTTTATATACTGCGTGAAGAGCAAGGCAGATCCCAACTGGTACAGTCCAGGCAGGGAAAATCTTGTGACAGATCATGCAGTATTCCTAGTTGGAGTGTTGTGTAGATGAAAGATGAGATTACCTTACAAATACCTTGTTAGTTATTTTAATATGGGATTGCCCTACATGCATCATCTTCTTCTGCTGCCTACTCGAAACTGGAATAACCATGCAAAAGAGACATGCTGCATGCAACCGTGTACTGATATCTGCGCCTGCAACATGGACAACAAGGAGTTGCAAGCAATATCTTCTCCTGAGCTACTGAAGGTCTTGTCTCATGCATCTACGTTACCCCTACCACTTCTGAAACAGATTTGATAAACATAACAATTAAGAAAAGGTCACAGTGATAAGGATGTGGTGGGTATTACAGGGCCAGCAAATGGTCTGTCATGGGTTGGACAGGGGGTCAGTCGTTTGTGTTTATCAGATGTTCTTTTGTATGAAGTGAGGAAATCAGTGTAGATATAGGGTATGAGTGTGCCCGCTTGTGAAAATTTACTGTTAAATGTTGGATGTGTTGTTTGATAAAAGGCACAATCAAGTCTTTGTGTATTAATCTATGTTTGGTGCATACTGGTGCTTTAGTCACTATTCTCAAAAGTTTTGGAATAGTTGTAGTCTTCAGATGTGGAAGTCCCCAGCGTATCCCCAGATGGAAGCTGCACATATAAGTATACTCATGAGTAACTCCTTATATAACATGGTGGCCGTTCTCATTGAGAGAGAACTTGTTTTGTTGAGCAATGGATACAGCTGGAAGAGTTTTATGTTTGCTCTTTTAAGAGTGTTGTTTATGTGGGCTGACCATGACAGTTTCCTATCCAGTGTGACCCCTAGAAACTTAACTTGATCCAACCAGTGTATGTTTTGGTTGAATAGAAATAGAGGTGTGTTGAGTTTGATTATGCGTCTTTTGGAAAGCAACAGTGCCTGGCACTTTGAGACATTCACTTTCACTCTCCAGGTTCTGAGCTATGTCTTAAGGGTATTTAGTGATTTTTGTAGCTTACTGTGTATTATATGTGATTGCCATGACTGTGTAAAACACATTTGTAAGTTAAAGTTTATGCTAGTACAGCAGTCTGAGTATAGAGTGCAGCATATTCTTGAAATGAATTATTGTCTTCAGATATTTCATGAAGCCTAATAACTCACATCCTTCACCTTGCATGCCATATCCACCAAACCTGGGCTCCTGCATGATCTGTCACGAGTTTTTACCTGACTGGACTCTTTCAAGTCAGGTTTTTACCTAGCCCTTCGCGCGGATACATAATGTTCTGCTTTCTTCCCATTTACAATCTCGATATGCCCATGGAAAGAGCTTCTCAGCTTGGTGCATGGAAAACCTTTCCTGTTTCCTTGTCCCATGCGATAGGGGTACTAACAGGAAGGAAGGTGGTTTTTAATAAGTAAGAATCTCACACTATTGGGAAGAGCAAATTTCTCCCTTTGTCTTTTGAAGATTTTCCACCTATCCTGCGAAATTTAAAAAAAAAGTGAAGCCTAGTTGATAATACAGTCACTAAATAGCAGTTGCATTTTGTTTTTAAATAAAAAATGTGAGAAATAATATTAAAGTTTTAATTTTTAATAATAGAATTCAGTAGATATAATGTTTATTTAACATGTTTTCCTAATAGAATTTTTGACATTTAAAAGAAAGTGCCTTGAATTTTATAAAACATGAAATTAAAAATATTTTATGTTTATTATATAATTGTTTTTATATATTATGGAGATGGCTTGTACATGGTCTCCTAGCTGCTGAATAAATAAAAATAATAATAAAAGGTGTTAAGATATAAATAAACATAGATTTCTGTGAAGGCTATTGCAAACAGTAGGAAACTATCTCACTAGACTCATGAAGGTGGTTGTATTAACTGAAATGAAAGTGGATGACCCAATTTCAGTTCTGATTTGCTCTAAGATAATACCCCTCTTTCCTCATCTCACCTTCCTATTCTGCCTTCTTGTCTGTCCTAGAGGATCAAAAACAAAAAGCTCATAGAGGCCAAATGTCATTTCAGTGTACATATTAGAATATTTCGTAGTGTTCAGGTACACATAGTTTATGAACACAGCTGCAACAATACAGATTGCAACAAAATTTTCAGGTGTTTCTAATACAGATAAATTTTTCTTTTATAAAATTAAGAGATGCCTTTTCAAGGGACACTGCTTCATTTTGATACCTACCACCACTCCCAAAACATTCTTTCTAACGCTATGAGCCACTTTTTTATGCTTTCACCACAACTGTAAATCTTTAACTCTGATTAATTTAAAATATCAAAATAAATTGTTTATAGACTGGGGCAAGAAATAAAGAGGATAAAAATTACAATATTTATTAAATAAAATTAAAACAGGAAAAAGACATCAGTTTGTATTCGATTCCTACCATAAAATACTGTATAAAAATTATCTGGTCTTCTTTTTGCCTGTAGTTTTAGCTTCAGAACTTGGATAAATAAGAAACATAAAGAGAGAGGAAGCACACAGCATGAAGGCTATTCCAGTTTGAAGCTAAAACAAAAAAAAAATAGTTCATGTAAGTAATTATAATCCAGTTATTTCTATAAACTATGACTATCAACATAGTTTAATGGACATTTGTCATCTTTTTTATATAAAAACTAATATACAATAATTTGAGAGGATAAATCAACTCCTGTTATTTTTTTTTACTCTCCCCTACGAGCGATGATTAGTTTAGGTTATGTATTAAACGTTGAAAGAGCGAACAAAATGTTGTTCACACCGATAAACCATTAGGTCATCACTCTGTTGGCATACAACCCTTATTCGGTTAGTTGACCAGTTGTTTACCTTTCCTTATAAAGTGTTGTTCTGTAAATTATGGTTTTTCTGATCACATTTAGTGATCCTGGTTAATCTTAGTTATTTTGGCTGTTTAGGCCCAGTTTTAGCGGGTTGTGTATGTTGATAATGGGTGGGTTTAGTTTTTATATACACAAACAATGGAAAATGTCCACTTAAACAAAATCAATAATATACAAAATCCATCTTTATCAAATAACTTTAAAACCAAAATATGACTGTTAATTTATTATTGGCTAAAGGTTTAAAAAAATAACCAAGAATAAAACATTACTAAAATATTGTTTTACACCTGAAAAAAAAAAAACATAAAATACAGGATGTTCCATAACAAATTTCAAAGTTGGCCGCCATATTGGAAAACAGCGGCAATTTTTAACATTTTACTAAATGAATTTTTAAACTTCATTGAAAAGAAAGGAAGGTTCCCCGTTTAAAGTACTCAATCATATTTATAATTCAAAAGTTAGCTATTATAACATTTTAGGTGGGATACCCAGTGTATGTGTGTCTGTATATAAGTATTGTAACACTAACCATAATTTTAATTAATAGAATTGTACTTAAATTTAGCATGTAAACTAGGATTTAATGCAAGCATAATAACATTTCAAAATTATGGCAGTACATTTTCAGTAATTAGGTTCTGTAGGTAAAACCAAGGACCCTTATAATTTCACGTGTGCATCTGTCCGAATGTAAGTTGCAATCAGTCTACACAGAGAAGACAATAAATCTTATAGATTTTAAATTTTGCATTTATTTTGTATTGTCCCGCTTAAAGGAAAAATATAGTGCTAATTAAAATATGACGCTTTATTTAGGGGCAAAAAAGTTTAAAATTGTATATTTTGTGGGGTATCAAATAAAACTAGAAGTTATTCTGATTACAAATATCTATGTTTATTTAACGAAGAAATTAAAATGTAACACTGGGCCGCTTAAACCATTCAAAAAGAAAGGAAAATCTGGAAGGACATACTAACCCTACAAAGAATGGTTATGTCAATGGTTTTCTCAAATGTTATATAAAATAAAATATTTAATTACCTTAGGTCCGTCTTGTGACTTCGTTGTTGATTGCTTCTTACATGTTTCGAGGCCGTCATCAGAAAAAATACTTTGTTCACTTTGAAGAACTCGTCATTGATTATATTAAAAAACACATTTAACACAAGAACATACACTGACACAAAAATAAAAACACATTAAAGGAGCTTGTCTGACATTGTGTGCTCTATCGTGTCTATAGGAGTACGGCCTCGAAACATGTAAGAAGCAATCAACAACGAAGTCACAAGACGGAGCTAAGGTAATTAAATATTTTATTTAAATTGTGACTTGGAACCAAAAACATGCTTATCAAATGTTATGTCAAGAGACGGGGTGGTTAACCTTACCTTCGATGTAAGCAGTTGTACCTGAGTTAGCTATTTACAAGAAAAGAATAAATACACTATTAATTTACAATTGTTTATTTATATGTAGATATATCCAAAAAAAAAATTATGCGCCCTTAATAAAAAAGAATTAATTTTAAAATTTGTACCCTTATTTTTATTAAAGAAAAATATTTAGAAATATATATATATAACCCTACCCTCCCTTTTATTATTTATATTAGAAATAATTATAATTTTACAAGAAAACTGATTACAAAATACATTCAATGTTGAAACGTACTTAAATACAGAAGTACCGTTTATATTAATCAATACAAAAAACATTGGTTAAACCTAAGTTCATACTAATACAACTTAACACGTTCGCTACCAACTGACACATATATGCGGCGGCCGGGTCACTCCCACAGCCCACAAAAAAATTCATGAACTTCCCTGTAGACTGGTCCTAATGGTTGTGATCTTCGCCACAGACTGAGGTAATGCTGTATGTCAGTGTTGCCAACTGTCCAGTGACGTCAGCGATAGTCCTAGCTACAGACCAAGCGCCGCATATATGTGGCGGACTATCCTGTAGACCATGCCTAAACGATCTAACCTTTAAAATAGACCGTTGCGAAGAAATTTCTCATTTACTATGAAGAAACCAATGCCGCAGATCTGCGGCGGCAGTCTATTTTAATGAGCCCAGCCGCCGCAGATCTGCGCCGTTGGGCTAGGAGTAGGACACGCCCGCCGCAAAATGGCGGCGGCAGTCTGTGGTTACGATTTTTTTTTTAACATTGTGGTAGCGAATGTGTTAAGGTATATATGCATATATTATTATTTATGTAGGTAACAAAATATGTTTTGTTGGCCAACCTTTATATTTAAGAAATTCCTCTTAAAAAAAAATAAGAAAATTGAAACTTATGACGTCATTTTTTTAAAAATTTCTGTTTTAATCTTATGGCATCTGTATCAAATTTTGAGTTTTATTAAATTTATTAACAGCCGTTAACAAAATTAAATTGCATGGCCAAGTCATTTACCATTATCTTATATCAGTCAATTATTGAATAAATAAAACAATGTTTTGAATGTATTTTTCCGCCACCTAACCTATGATTATTTTTCTTATTGAAAGATGCTACTCACATGTTATTCTTAATACCGGTTTCGGGCCTTGCCCATCATCAATTATGTCTAAATAAAAAGACAGAGCAAAATATAACAAACAAAAACAACATTGTTCACTCTGACTGGAGGTCGTTTAAAGAACACAAAACACGAACACATAACACAAAACAAATACGACAGCGTCAATCATGGAGATTCAAGCGGCACTCAAAATTGGAGCTAAGAAAAATTTTAAAATGTAACAAGTCTTGAAATTTGGTTAACATATTCTCGTATACCATATTCGTAGAGTACTACACTTGTCTTATTACGGATGACAGACACACAAACATCATTCTAAAAACCCCATTTGTACACTTGGGATCTTAAAACTTGGGATATATCCACAATTTTTTGACCCATCGCATAATTTTCTCTATACTATGTCATTGTAAGATTGTAAAACTATTGTAAGCTGTATTTTGTATATTATTCCATGTTTAACAATTTGTCTTCTTATACATTATTATTAACTTTACAACTCACCATTAACATAGGTTTATGAAGAGCCATGCCGTACAAGAACCAGAGGAATGTGACAGCTGAAGCTGCTACTAAAATAGGGAATGGCAAGTTCTTTGTGCTTTTAGACTGTATGACCACTCTCTGGAAAACAATATGAACATCATAAGAATGTAATATGTAAAGATACGTAAGTGTTAAAGTAGTACAACTCGTTTGGTGATACATTTAGATGAAGCAAAAAACACATTTCTACATAGTATATGAGTATACATTAGCGATGTATTTCCCAATAGGCAGACTAGGTGCCTAAAATTTGAAAAAAAAGGAAAAAAAAGAAAAAAAAAGAGAAAAAAAAGAAAAAGAAGAAATTAAAACTAGAAAGCAGAACATTAAGAAACGTTTATTTTTGTATGGATGGGAGACACTGGCTTACCTTGGTAAGTGGTCCTTGGTACACAAACAGGAATACAAACAATAAAATACTAAAGTTCTGAAATATTTCGTAAACACTGTTCACTTTGTCAATCAGTAGAGAGTATAAAAAGAAAACTAAATATTTCAGAACAATAGAATTTTATTGTGTGTTTTCCTATTTGTGTACTACTAGGTAAATACTAAGGACCACTTTCCAAGGTAAGCCTGTGTCTCCTATCCATACAAAATCTAAACTAATCTCTTTTTCTATTTGTTGGACACTGTTTTATTATTGTTATTATTTATAATAACCTAAATATATAACATAAAAGTTCAACACCTCTAAACTTAACCCTTCGTACGCTACCATGAAAAGAGTAAAAAATCACTCTAGCGCTTAGTTAGGCGAAAAATTTTAAAAAAATATTATTTGTTAAAGTTTTATTTATTTTTTTAGTTCTATAGGTTTGTTACCTCTAAAAAACGTATATGATTAAATTAAAAATGTACGGTACTATAAAAATAGTATAAATTGATAGTGAGTATCAACTGTTCGGTGTTCACTGCCAGCCAGCGAAAATATCCGATTCCAGCGTACAAAGGGCAACTGAATGCGCGCGCACGTGACAAAACAAAGGCTTCTCTTGTTTGTCAACAGCTGTGATGCGTCATACAGCCAACAACACGTCATCTGACTACTCAAGGAACATTGTCACAGATTCTATCGGTGTTTTGGTGAACTAAAATAAATAAAAACCTTCCTAACGGTCAAGAGCGGAATATTCCGCTTAAAACCGCGTAGGGTTATATACGAGTGGCGGAATATTCCGCTTATCGCGTACGAAGGGTTAAAGGTAACAGATAACTTTCATGTGACTGCTGTTGCACTATTCAAAGCCACTATAAATCCCTTTACCATATAGCAAAACACCTACATAAACAACTTAAATTTAAGAAAAGCTTGTATCATTTTCTTGCCTGTGTGGGGTTTTGTTCTGTATCAGAGTTTCTATTTTATAGAGAAAAGTATAATTTTTAAAAAAAGTTTAATAATTGTTAAAGTTATACTCTTTAATATTAATCTACAGAGAGTGTTTGACCAGAGTAAGTGTATACGTTATGCTGATGATGTCATGTACCAAAAAATGAGAAGCATTTGAGATAGCTGTTTAAGAGTTAGAGAAGGAAGGTATGAAGATCAGTTTGGAGGTTAATACAAAATACATGAGAAGGGAGGCGATGAGCAAAAGATTATGTGATCGGTGGTTTTGTGTTTGAAATGGTGGATAGTTTGAGGTGAACAGTAAAAATCATATTAGTGAGAAAATTCAGATAGGGAACAAAGCATTTTATTGCAAACCTAGAGCTTTTGAAATCTTAACTGATATAGTGTGCAACAAAAATGAATACTTAAGAGCAGTCATTACATATGAGTCAGAAACATGGAACTTGTTAATGAATTATGATAGGAAACTAATAATTGTTTAGAGAAAAAGAATCATCATGCTGTTTTCAGGGGAAAAGTTTGGTGAATACGTAGTAATAATGAAATTGGAGAGATACTGAATTGGGAAAACATAGTTCAATTTAGTAAAAGTTCAAAGACTGTGTTGGATGGAGTATGTTGAGAGAATGGTTGATGGGGGCATCCCAAAGAAACTAGGTTTTCGAAGAAAAACACTATTTGTTTATATATTTTCAAAACAATTTCTAGCCCTTCTTGTCGGACCAAGAAGTGGTCTTCTCAAAATGTTGTGTTGAGGCGTTCGTCTTTGTTTGTTTCTTCTCTCTCGCAGTAAATACTGTCACCTTTACCCCAAAAGAATTCACACTCCCTCTCCGGAAAAACAAAATTTTCAACAATATAATGCATATCATTTTCATCCTCTATTCAGGGTTCATCATTTAAACTACTCCCGTCACTAGTTTCCCTGTCAGCATCAGAAACCAAAGGATCTTAATCCGAATCATCCACGTCTTTGTCACTTTCTTCCTCTACGTTGTTGTAAAGGAGTTGCAAAATATGATCATTGAAGTCAGCGTCATTCACTCTTATATCCTGGGAATGAGCCATGTCAAACACAAAATACAGTATAACAAACACACAGAACACAATTCTCACAAAAAATACGCCTAAGTATCAGACGCGTTTCAACGACAAGGTCGTCCTCTTCAGTGATACACGAGCTACACCAATCAAACTATAACTGATAACATTGTTTAACTATAAGTTATAGTTTGATTGGTGTAGCTCGTGTATCACTGAAGAGGACAGGTCACTGAAGAAGAAAGTCAAGGTTCAAAATTATATTTTTGACAATAACTTTGCTATTTGTCTTCATAGAGATGCAAATGCAATATATTTTAATAAATTATAAGTTTAGTAATACACAAGATATAAACAAAAAATTATTTAATATGGTCGCCATTTTTACAATAATTAGATTTTTCTGACTATAGGATTTTCATTTCAATAATATTTTATATCAGCACATTATAGTCCTCTATACTAAATTTTATATTCCTAACTTAACTTTTTTGGTGGGTATTTATAGTTCTTACATACAGATTACAACTACATCGACGATTGATGGACGGTATGTCGAAAATCACTTTTTTGCTTCCTGATGTTATGAATCGTGAATATCAGTTAAAAATTATAGTAGAGATTTTTGCAATTACCAAATTTACGATATACTTTGTATACTGGGTAATAAAATTTGGTTAACTGTCCAAAAAGTGCCAAGAGTAAAATCTGTATTTTTATAGCAACCAGTAATGAAACATATAGATTTACATTCTGAGATTATGGTAAACCCCTCCTTATAGTTCAACCATGTAACGTTTCAAGGTAGAAAATAATTGCTATTGACCAATAAATGAACTCCAAATTTTGTTTTCCATTACTGTTAATTTAAAATACCCAAACTGTTACTATAATTATATTTAATAGCTAAACTTACAAGTCTGTAAACGTGATACACCAGAATTGCTATATTGAATGCTGCAAGTAAAGTTCCAAACCTCCATTCTACGACTTTTTTGTCCTCCATCTGAGCGTAAGCAATGAAGGCAAACATCACTGAACCCCAGAAAGCACAAATTCGTTTTAGTGGACTCTGAAATCACATTAATTATTAGAAATCAGGTTTAAATTAATTAAGCAGTGTACAACATTTGCAAAACCAAACGACCAATGTGAGATAAATAATCTCTGACCTAATGGGTAAGAGAGCCATAGATTGAAATCGACGGAGAAAAAACAAAAATCTGATAACATATATTATGTTTATCACAGGACAAACCAAAATAAACGGTACAAAAACATTGCATGGACTTTATCACTCACCCATCCCCAAATAAAAACCAACCAAAACTGTTTGTTATGAACAATATTTAAATACCATTTAAACTTGCTTCACTTACGGTATGGCATAATCACATCCTCAGGGTAAATCCTATTTGATTGAAATAAATCTTTTAATGACAACGGTTGAGGTTCATTTTTCTTTGTTTTCAATTTTTCCTAAACCATCATTTTTTTTACCTGCGATTCTTGTATTACCAAACAGCACCATTTTATGATGTTGTACTAATAACTAATGAATCAAGATTTTTGGAGATATGACGATACATTTTATTTGCTCCTTAGAAGCTATACTTGAGCAAAAATTGATCAAAATCATTAAAGCCGATTTTGAAAAATCATAATTTTATGTTTCATTCTTTGGCAGCTACCCCCAAATTTTGAGTTACCAAAAATATCACAAAACGTTTCGAGATATTGTTAATATAACCACATACTAAATTTTATTAAAATCAACCCATACATTCAGGCTGTAGAACAGTGTACAAACGACAGGTGACAGAGACACGTCATTCCAAAAACTTTTTTGGGACTCAGGGGATCCTCAAAACTAATAAATCCACAAAAAACTGAACAAGGATTTTTTGACCTATCACATAACTTTCTCTATATTATATTAATAAATTATTTTTTAGAATTAATCGTCAAAAATGGTTAGCCTAGATTAAGATTCGCCCAGTGTACTTATATAAATTTTAGCATACAATCTGATGACCCAGCAACGCATAATAAAGTAGATCCACGTACCCCCCAACACTGCTACTTCTGCAATGTTTACGAGAAAATTAAAATATATTACTACTATATCGCAAAAAAAAGTCTATACCATTTAATACATGAGAAAGAAATGAAATGAAAATTTTCTTCAATACTGAATTGTTTTTAACATCAGCAATCATTTCAGGGATATGAAATTAAATTAATTTGAAATGGAAAAGATTAAATATATTGTTTTAGACACATTTAAAGAAAGTCTATTATAGCTAAACCATAAACTCAAGCGATGTAGAACAAATATCCAAGAAGCACTGTGGCGATATACACAATAAGGAAAACAAGATATTCCGAACCAAAAAATATTTTGTGGTTCCGGGAATACTTGTTTTCCTTTTAACTTCAAGTCATGCTAGATTTTCATTTGCATTTAATTTATATCTGAATCTTAGTATGACAAGCTGTATCATCAGCAAACACGATTATAATGTCCTTGAATGGTCCTGAAAACAGGTTGTTAATAAATATAAAAAGTTTTTTTGTACTTATTACCAGGAGAGTCAGGATTTCACCTCATTCATACATCATTCCTTTTCAATCCAATCTTAGGTTTTTGTAAAACAGTGAGATTCTTCGGACAATGTTGTCCTGTCTTCACTCCACAGAGTTTAAGAACACAACCCATCTCCTTCTCAAAGCGGGGAAGTCAAGTATGTCCTGAGCTGTCTCCTTAGCTTCCCCACATTTCCTACACACAAGTTTTGGTACATGAAACACTATTCTGTGAAGATGACTACAGAATACCAAGTTGACTCCAATCAACAATTCAACCACTTTTATAGGTCTGACCTGTTCAGCTTCAGAACTTCCTCTTATTGAGTCTAGAAAGACCCTTGAGCATCCTCTTAGACTGTACATTGCTTCCAGTTCTCTCCCAAAGCCATTGAAAGACACACCTAATAAAATGGTGTCACCTAATTTTTCAGGTCTGTCACAATAGTTATTGTCATTCTGGCTTCTTAAAAAGAACTTAGACGTCATTTCTAACTAAAACTAACCTAATTGCTAACACTCTCAGTTATTCCCTTATGTTCCAGGAGCCACAACAGGTTTATATCACAATCCCACACTATTTTGGAGGTATAGCTGTGATTTGCCAAAACCAGAAATGCTCCCTTATTGTCAAAGTTTACATAAATGGTCTTTCCTCGTATCCTTTAACTATATCCTCACACATTTATTCAGGGCAATTATTTCTGGTGGAAATAGAGTTGCCAACTTTCCCAAACACTCTCTCTAGGTATCACCATAAACATCTGATTCAGTACACTTGGTGGTTTTAGATTCATCCGTCTACCAAGTTCATTCTCTCATATAACTAGGTTCACCTTAAGGCCACAAGTTTCTGTCAACACAAGTACCTGAAGCTTGTTGTAGTCAATACAACAAGTCATTGAACCCTGTGCAATTGTGTAACTGTTTTGTAAAGTAAAAGAGGAATAAATTATTATTATATTTCCAATAATTCTACTATGAATAAATAATTGTATTTAAAACTTACTTTGTCTCGTGTATAAAATATGTATATAGATATATAAGTGATGTTTAAAGAGAAACCTATTAAATTAGAAATAACCATCGGCCACGCTGCTATAAGAGCGCCTTGTTGCAAATTCATCACATTCCTGAAACAGCCATAATAAAAAAAAATTGAATATAATAAAGGTTCACAAAAATTGCATATACATTCTCATATTATCATATGCAAAAGGACACAAAGACTTACATATTTTAAATAAACAGTCACAAACTCTTTCATATAACCATACACAAAACCAAAAACCAACAAATTCTAATTAGCATATTGCCAAAACTCAAAATTCAGATTTTCTCAAAACTGAACCCAAAAATAAACCATCAAGGATATACTAAGGAAAGAAGAGATCATAACAACCTACTTATGGGAAAGAATATTAGGGCTAAAACAGGCCAAGGAACTCCTGGGGAATTATAACAGGAGAATGTTGAGAGCGTGTATCAGACTAATTAAGGATAAACTGAAAACACTTACAGAGTTTCGGAATAGAAAATTATGGGACCTGCAGATTCTGCCAAAAAAGGGAGGGACTCGACACAATCTATTAGTTGAATGTGGTACAGTAATTGTAACTCTTTTTAAAAAAGTTGCAAACTTTTTAATTTTTAATATTAATTTAATTGATTTTATATTTGTTAAGCGCCAGTCTGTACATAAGTACAGACACTTATTAAACAGAACCATGGTATCATGAATTCTAAGGAATTTCCATTATCAGCAAACCACAGGATTTTTGATATACTCATATTTAATAATGGATAATACCATATTAATTCTATGAAATACATACACATCAATAAACAGATACATATCTTATAATCTACAATGGTTCACAGTTTATAACTGTTCTACCTGAAATACATACACATCAATATATATTTGTGTTCCGTTTATGACGACTGTCCTTGCTGAAATTCATACGTATTTATAAATCATTGGCAGTTGGATGATTATAAGTTACAATTTATTTCCCAAAGTTTATAATTGTCTTTTTTTATATTATTTATAAGTTCTTTTATTAAAATTTTTGAATAATGTTCTACACACGATAAGCTCAAATCTTTGATTCCTTAGTTCTTTCAACACAGAAAGTTTATTTTGCAATTATTACACAAATTATGCCTAATAGACTTATTTTGAACAGATTTGTTTTACATGATAGCTTTCTCTAATTAACGTGTCTTTTTGAGATCATATAAACTTGGATGTTTTAGGTAATGAGTTTTTTTTTTTTTATTATAACATTAACAATAACGTATGCATCCTATACCAAGAATGCCAGGCACTGAATTTATTGAAATTCAAAATGAAAACTGTAATTTTTATACAGGTAAATGAGACGTTCAACCTGTAGATGGAGAGAGAGCCAAAGATGACTTCTTTCACCTGTAGAAGAAGAGCAAGTAAGTGTCCCAAAACTCGACTGTCCTCTTCTATTCCTAAAAAGATTTTCATTGGTCACCAGTCCAGCCAACTACCAGCGTTAGGATCAAATTCCCCTATGACCGAATTCGTCAATGCACAAACTGCACTGATTTTATTTCACTTTACGAAATAAATATTCTTTTTAACAAAATTTCCCTTTTTTATATATATATACAAGATACGAGATCTCGTATATATTTACAAAAATCATACAAATGTAATGTTTACCTACAATTATTGTTTAACATATTTTCCATTTGTACACCTCACTCACCCGTTGTCCAGCAACATTAACCAATTTTCAAAACTTGTCCACCTATCTATACAGTATTACAATATGTGATTGTGACACCTGACTGACGCAATTAATTACGTCATATTTAGCTACACCTCACATATTAAACATAGTACCAACCCGACATCAAACCCAAAAAATGTGGATCGTTATGTAATGCACAAAACTAAAAGTCTGAGAGGGTACCAGATTGATGTATTGGAGTACCTTTGATCATGTGCTGCAGTTCCTAAAGAAGTTGGGCTCAAGGGGCTTCTATAGACGGGAGTTTTTGGGCCACAATATATCTCTAGAGTTTACAGTGCACATCATCTCCACATTACTACTTTTACTACATTTTTTTTTTTTTTTATAACAAAATAGAACTTTTTAAACAACCATAGTATATATGCCACTGCAGTGTTATTATTAGGGAAGAGAAGGTAATTTTACACTTACCTTGCAATACTTTCTATAAAACTGTCTATTGGGATGTCTTTTGTACTTCCTTTCTTTATAATAGCCCAACATATAAACCTGAAACAAAATAAACCTTTAAAATCAAACTTTAAAGAATTATAAATATGGGTATATATTTATTCTCTGTTTGAAGTTATTTGTTAATGATGGAAGTTCAATTTTATTATTATACATTTTTCGGACATTTGCCATCAATCATAAAACTAATGGACAATCCTATCAGCCAATCAAGTATAGAAGTAAGGCCATTATGACTCCCATTATTAAATATAGAACTAAAATTTGATTATAATATCCCTATTACTAATAAACAAGCTGAAATTTTACCTGTTAAATCGCCACAAGGGGTTGTAACCCGTTCTCGTGCTAGGAAGGTTACTACAACTAACAATAGGTCACTTCCCTAATAGTTTGTCACGCTTTCTGGACCACGTCACTTGTTGCTGTATCTTTGATACAACAACACGTACTTGCCGTTAGTTGTGTGTTTACCGTGATTGTGTTTTTTGACTTCTCAGTTTCAGCTCTGAGATGCATGCTTAGATATTAATTTTGGTGGTATTCTTATTTAATTTTACTTCTCACATAGGCTTAGTTTCTAGTTTCATGTTTCTTTAGTTTTTAGTCACTTGATAACGGGAATTGATTCTTATTCCCGAAACGTCGTGTTTTGAATTTTTAACACACAAATGATGGCAAATGTCCGAAAAATGTATAATAATAAAAAATATATATTTATATTTCAAACAAATTTGTTTTATAAATTCCTAGTAATGTTACTTTTATTTTCTCACATATACGTAGGACAGAAAAGATAATTATGTAATGGGTCAAAAAATCAATCTCAAATTTATTGCAGATATTAATTTTTAGGTAAATTTAGTTCATAAAGTGATTTTTTAAATGATGTCTGTTGTATGTGCAGCGCTCTACAGATCAAATGTCTAAACTGATTTCAATCAAAGTTGGTATGAGTCTATATTTTGGTCATATCTCAGAACATTTACTTAATATTTGATTTGGGAATATTTACTGAAAACTTTTTCCAAAAACATAATCAGTATAAACAAAATACAACTGTAGAAATAGAATAGTTTTGATATTTGGTATTTTTGAAACTTCTCATATAGATGAATGTTTGATTTTGGACGACATTGAGGATAATGGGTGGTTTTTGTTGGTTTTCATTCATGATAGGAAAAATCATCAGCCTAGATATTTCACTATTTTAGATGAAGGATTTTTTTTTTTTTCAATCTGAGTAGTTTGTACTATAAATATGTAACGCTTAAACCTTCATACATGCAGAGCAACAGAGTTTTCATAACATATCACAAAGATAAATGTGTTGCGTAAAACGTGGGAGTTCATAGAATAGTTTACGTTCCAAAAGAAATTGTAACATTCCTAAAATATAATTCTGAACAATTCACTGAGCAAAGCTTAAGAAGATCATCAAAAACAAATCTTGGTGAAAGGGTGAGGAGATTTGCTGACTCTTGAAAGACATGGAGGATGGAAATCTAATGTTGGTGAAGGGTATATCAAAGAATATATACGAAATAAAGTTAATATTTACAAGAAGTTGTTTAACACGTTGACTGCTAGCATCCACGATCGTGGACTCAGGGGGGCACTGCCATGTGCACGCGTCTACGATCGTGGACGCCATAGTTTTGTTGCTTAGATTCACCAGTGTGTCTAGCATTTGTGTGGTGTGGACGGCTGGTTTTGCTCATGTGGGGAGATAGTTTTCTTCCATTTTTTGCGATCGTAGTTTTCAGTTCCGTGTTTCCATGGTAACATATGTGTTATGTGAACTTCTCCAGGTGCTCACATCCAGATAGTGGACATAGACTAAAATGGCCTAAAATACATTTTTTTTGCCCAAATTGTCTTCCTACATGTTTTTCCATCATAACATATCTGACGGTAAGTAAAAATAATTTAAAATTTTTTTAGCATATGCCAACCAATATTGCATGAATTTTAGCTGTCAATGTGTTAATAATTCAACTGTATCAGGTGAATCGTCATATGAAGTAGTTCCAGTTAAAAGTAACCTTGAAAATATGGAAAGCGGAAGTAATGTTCGTGAAGCACAACATCTATAAGTATAAAGATTCTGATGGTACCAAATGCATTATTCACCTACGGATTTAACATTTGTCATAATACTAGTTGTACCAAAAATATTTACTTTGTTAAAAATTAAAAATTGTACTACATTATTAGTTTATTACTTTTTAATCTTTTATTGTTGAATTAAATAACATTTAAATTTCATAAATTTTACCACAATAAAATAATAAATAAGTATAATGAAAAATAGCTTACAATACTCGCTCAGAAAATGTTTTTTACGTCCTTCCATGATTTACCAAACCCGATTATACCTCACACAGGAATTGTCACGTGCACACAAAAAAGGCCACTTTCTACCCTCGTAATGTAATATACTATTGTGATTACTGTTTAAGTGTATTTTTATTAAATGTATTTTTTGTAATTATGGTTGTTTTTTTTTATTGCTATAATGTTTTGTTTTTGTAATGTAAATTGTTATTTATCTTAGATTGTAAAACATGACACTTGCTATAGAATTTATTTTGTTAAAGGCAAGAGAAATAATAACAATAATAAAAAACTAGGTAAAGTTCTACAAAAGTATGCTACACTAATTTATGGCAGAGAATCTTGGTTCATAGAAAAAAAAAAAATCAAAATCAAGCAACAGAGAAGACAAATATTTTTTTCAAAAAATTTAGGATAATTTTTTAAATATATCTTTAACAAAAAGTTCATAAATTTAAGACTAACTCATATTTCACCCTCACTCTTAAATCAAAACCCATTAATCAGTGAGAAAACTACCCCACGTCAAACTACCTTTGATGTTCAAATTATACTTACGCTGGAGCCAATGCTAGCCCAAATGTTGCTACTCCTGCAGCTGACCCTATCCAAGTGGCATAGTCTTCTAACACCATTCTGAAAATACACAGTTGTTTTAACCAATCTTTACATTTATTAGTGAATGTATAACATAACTGTTCTAGTTATTGGATCACACGTATGGATATTTTGTCAACTAGTTAGTATACTCAAAGGAGTAATTTAGCACCATAAACGGTGTATATACATTTGAACAAACTGTCTCATTCACTCATCCAAAAAAAGCAAATAAAAACCAACCAAAACTATTTATCAGTAATCATTGTTAATCAGGTTAATTATTAACACTTATCCACAATATACCTGGTGTCCCACGAAGAGGTCGCTATTTTTGAATGCAACACTGTACAAACATGATATTTTATAGTTATGTTACATAGATATGTAAAAAAAAACAACAGCGAATTTCGTTTTTTGATGGTCAAACAAAATAAATGGTGTACTTACAAAAATAACATAAATCTTCTAAATAGAACCACTTCCTCCCACAATGCAATGCAATTGAAATGTGCACTGCAATCTGTTGAATCTCGATCAGCTGTTGTTTTTTAACACACAACAATGAAACAAATTGGTAGTTGTGTTCAATCAGTTTATGTGTGATAGCTAATTTCGACTATTGGTTTTAAAAGTTAATATGAAGTGATAAGGTGTTTTCAAAGAACCTACCCAAATGTGGTTCCTCCATCAAGAAAATCAATTTATAAATGGAAAACTATGCTACTAGAAACTGAACCTGTTTCAAAGAAATACCACAGATTTTCTGACACAGAAAATAAAAAAACTTGCATGAGCTACTTTACTGAAACCTACAAATAGGCCTAATTCACTTAGAAAAGTTTCATCTGCTACTGGGATATCAAAAACGTCAGTTCAAAGGTATGCCAAGAAAAAAAATTTTTTTGACATACCTGAACAGGATGTAAACATTTTACTGAACAGGATCTGTAAACAGACATAATTGTAATTATTATAACACAGAAAATCCACATATCTTACATGAAGAGAGCTTAAAATCAAAGGGTATAACTGTTTGGGCAGCTGTCACCAAGGATGGTGTTTTATCTTATGACATATCCTATCAGACAATGACTGGAGACAGATACGCATCAATATTAACTGGGCACATTTCACTCAGCCTGCGATGATGGACTTTTTTCTAACAGGATGGAATTCCTCCTCATTATGCTAATATGGCCAAAGCAGTTTTAGATCAAGATCTTCCCCACCGTTGGATAAATCGTGGTAGCAACTTCATAGACTGGGCTCCAAGATAACTAGCTTGACTGTTTGCGATTTTTTCCTAAGGGGTTTTTGAAAGAATATTTTATTCTCACCCTCTTGTAACAGATGATGAATTAATGAAACTGATCGAAGAGGAATTACTGTTGATACCTCAGCAATTTTTCAATTGCATTTATGGCACTTTTTTGTTTTATGTACAGCTATTGATGGACATCAATTTGAATAAAGGTCAAATTTGGATCATTAATAATTTATTACTGCTAATTTCCATATTATCTGCAAAACAACTATTTGCAATGATTATGCAAATAAATCATTTTAGTAAAAATGTACAATTATTTTGTTATTCCACCATTTTGTTTTGATTGACCATAAAAAAATGAAATTCGAGGGTACGTTTTTACATATCTATGTAACATAACTGTAAAGTGTCAAGTTTGTAGAGTGTTCCATACCTCCGGCATATTAATTAAAAATAGCGACCTCTTTGTGGGATACCCATACATTATGAATCACAAACACCACACATTTTTGCTCTTGACTGTTTTACGTGTATATGTAATAAAAACATCGGTTCTGTAGTCAATCAAAAAGAGAAATTAAATCATGGACGCTGTCTTAAAAAATTATTTATATATTTAAAAAATTACCTAAACTTGCTTTCCTTGTGCCATAAACACATTCTTAGAGTAAATCGTCTTGTATTAAAATTAAGCTTTGATGGCTGACAATGTACATTTTTGTTTTACCAATTATTCCTCCACCTTAATATTTTTTTATTTCCAATATTAGGTGTCAATAATCTTTACATTTCACTAAAATTTAAACGAAATCCAGAGAGTCAAATTTGATAAATTACAGAATTTATAAAAAAAAAAATTATCTATAACTCTCGAACCCACAACTTTAGGGTGATGGTGACCTTTTGTTTGGGTCTTTAAAGACTATACCTGAGTAAAAATTGACCATAGTTGTGAGAACCGATTGATAAAATCGTAATTTTGTTTCTTATTTCAAATTTTGAGTTATTACAAATATTTATAAAATTCCAAGACATGCTTAAATATGTTCAAGCACCAAATTTTATTAAAATCAGTCGATGCATTTAGGCTGTCGAGCATTGCACATACAAATTGTAGACAGACAGAGATTATTCAAAACACTTTTTGTGGATTCAGGGGATCTTAAAACGGATATCCAAGAATTCAACATCCAATTATCGAGCTATCACATAACTTTGTCTATACTATGTATGTAAAAAAGTGAAATAGTGGTGATACCTCCCCCCCCCCTTCTATATTTTTCCACAGATTTATCGAGATGGCTTTATCATGCAAACTATTCGTTATAGACAAAAGATACTAACTATTGAGACACAAGCATGTGAATATTTTTCGGTTCAATCTATATAATTCGAGAGTCGACTTTTTTATTTTCTCAGATGCACTTGTTATAGAGAAAGTAATGAGATCAGCCTAAAAATAAATATTGAGTGTTTTATGGATATCCTTTTTTAGGTTACCTGAATCCAATAAAGTGAAATTGTCTGTCTGGCATCTGTACAGTGCTCTACAACCCAAACGTGTTGTAACAATAGGGAAATTATAAAGTTACAAGATCATACATCCATAACATAAATATCACCCAATTACATATTCATTATTATCACGAACCAAAAACAAAACCGATTCCACAGTAGAAATAAATATCATTCATATTTTGTATCTCCATATAATATAATTTGCACAGTAATAAAATTCACATTATATGTCACAAGTTAAAAAGAGAGAAAGAAAAATTATCAGTTGGAAAGAAAAGAAAGCCTCTATAATGTAGATGGGGGGAAAAAATTGTTAGATTCTATTCAAAGCATCCAAAGAGGCAGCATTATTGTTATAAATCCAGAAATACTAAGTGTTTTAAATAATTATTTCAGTGATAAAGAAAAAACAGCTAAAATATAACATTCGAACTTGTACCACTGATGACTGGATAATATAACTTTGTTTATCCCTCCATGGAATCGATTCAAAATAATAAATTCACTTTTCATCCAGATTATATCTAATGAAAATTACAACTCTCACAATTCATTAAAAGCCATTATAACAAACTGTGAATGAAAGAACTTTTATTAACATAAGCAATACGCAAACAATCCACTTTGAATGATATTCACCAACCACTTATCCACTTCCATCACACCTTTTATTAGTTCTTAATATCCTAATTGTTTAGAATAAAAATTTTATAGTTTTAATTTATGTTGTGCACCCAAAAGTGTATTAAACTTTTGAATCTTGAGTTTAAGAAAGCTTGTGCAATGTTTGGTACAGCTTATTGAATTTAAAATACAATGTATGTACAACAAATCAGACAGACAAATATACATAGAGAGATGTCTACTGTATATATATATATACAATCACTGTTCAACAATCACAGGTCACATGTCTAGTGTAGAGTCCATATCAGACAATTACAGGTCACATTTATTTGAAAATAACTCGTGTCATGGATTATATTTCAATAATATCAAGATGAATATTTTTAGTAATATGACAGATTTTTATTTCCAAGTATTTTTCCACCAACTTTCATTATCCATAACATATCTTCCAAAAATTGATATTCTTTATTGATTTAGAAAGAATATTTATGTTTATCAGCATTTTTTAATGTATGTTATAATAATATTTATATTAGATTTAGTAAAATCTTTCCATACAATGATGTAGTCTTTCCCTATTATGTTTCGCTGGATCAATGTGACCCCTGATGATGATGTCACTTTGATACAGCGAAATATGTAGGCAGAAAACTACAGAATTGTATGGAAGAGTTGGTATATATAAATAAATTGTATAATAAAATTTACTTTATAATGAAACAATAATTTTTTTTTTAATTTGTAATAAAAATATGTAGAATTTAATATATCAATTAAATAAAGTTAATAAATTAGAAAAAAATGAATATATTGGTGGTTAAAAGAAAAGAACACAACAAATATAAAAAAATACAAATAAACATTTATTGAAACAATAACTTTACAATGATATAATAAATAAATATACATTTATAACAACGTAAATAGAAATATGTTTTACAAAAACATTCAGTCTTTTGAGTCAAAGTTAAAATATTTACAATAATATACACTTTTTTATAACTTTCAGTCCACTTCTTCTATTGTGGGACCTCCAGGTCTAGGTGCCCCTGGTTGTTGCCCTTGTCCTGCTCCATGTAACTTTGCCATGATTGAAGAACACTGTTTAGACAATTCCTGGTATCTGTGTTCGTACTCTTCTTTATCAGCCAAAGTGTTGTTATCTAACCACTTTATTGTATCTTCACAATGATTCTTCACTGAAGATTTATCAGACTCACTTAATTTGTCTCCCGCTTCTTCCACAGCTTGTTTTACAGCAAAACAATAACCTTCGAGTTTATTTTTTGCTTTAACCCTTTCTTCTTGTTTCATATCTTCTTCTTTGTATTTCTCAGCTTCATTTACCATTCTCTCGATTTCTTCTTTTGAAAGACGTCCTTTATCGTTCTGTATAACAATGTTCTTCGATCTTCCGGAACTGTTATCTTTAGCAGAAACATTAAGGATTCCGTTTGCGTCCAAGTCAAATGTTACATCAATTTTCGGTACACCTCTTGGAGCCGGAGGGATTCCTGTTAAGTCAAATGTTCCAAGGAGATTGTTATCCTTTGTCATTACTCGCTCACCTTCGAACACTTGAATCGTAACAGCTGGTTGGTTGTCCGCATATGTACTGAATGTTTGGCTTTGTTTGCAAGGAATGCGAGCATTTCTTTCAATTATTTTAGTCATCACTCCGCCAGCAGTCTCAATACCGAGTGATAGTGGTATTACATCGACGAGTAGTACATCTTGTATTGCAGAACTTTGATCTCCACTCAGAATAGCAGCTTGGACGGCAGCACCATAAGCAACGGCTTCATCTGGATTGATGGAAAGGTTAAGCGATTTTCCACAGAAATAATTTTGTAGCAGACTTTGGATTTTTGGAATGCGTGTTGACCCTCCAACTAAAACTACATCATGAATTGAAGATTTATCCATTTTTGCATCATTGAGTGCTTTTTCTACTGGCTCTAATGTTCCTCGGAAGAGATCGGAACACAGTTCTTCAAATCTAGCACGAGACACTTTTGTATAAAAATCAATTCCTTCATATAAAGCATCTATTTCAATGTTTGCTTCAGTGCTTGAAGATAATGTTCGTTTTGCACGTTCAGCTGCTGTTCTTAACCTACGAACTGCTCTTGGATTGGATCGAAGATCTTTTTTATATTTTCTTTTAAACTCTTCAGATAGATGATTGACTAAGCGGTTGTCGAAATCTTCACCACCAAGATGTGTATCTCCTGCTGTAGATTTTACTTCAAACAAAGATCCTTCATCGATTGTTAGAATAGAAACATCAAAAGTTCCACCACCAAGGTCAAAGATTAACACATTTCGTTCACCTTTAAGGTTTTTGTCAAGACCATATGCTAGAGCAGCGGCTGTAGGCTCATTAATAATTCTAAGCACATTCAAACCAGCTATGGCACCTGCATCTTTAGTAGCTTGCCTCTGCGAGTCGTTGAAATAAGCAGGAACAGTAATGACAGCATCTCTAACAGTACCACCAAGATAGGCTTCCGCAGTTTCCTTCATTTTTGTTAAAACCATGGAACTAATTTCTTCTGGTGCAAACGTTTTAACTCCATCTTTAAATTGTACTTGTAATTTAGGTTTACCAGAGTCTCTCACCACTTTAAAAGGCCAATGTTTCATGTCTTCTTGTATTTTGGAATCATCAAATTTGCGACCAATTAACCTCTTTGCATCAAAAACTGTGTTTTGTGGATTCATTGCAACTTGATTTTTAGCTGAATCGCCAATAAGACGTTCTGTATCAGTAAAAGCTACATAACTGGGTGTTGTTCTATTACCTTGGTCATTGGCTATAATTTCCACCTTTCCTTGCTGCCAAACTCCAACACAGGAATATGTTGTTCCCAAATCAATTCCAATTGCAGGCATTTTAGGTGACATTATAATTCACTATCGTTAAACACTTCACTATAACACACGTTCAATAACGTATTCACACTTTGTTAAACGCTATAAGACGTTTTCACTTCACTTTTTGTTCAATACTGAGGTTATACGACAACATGGTTTGTTTATATACAATCAGCTGTTTCTATAGAAACTTCGAGAAGATTCTAGTACTTGAATACATTGGAATGATCTAGAGCTATGTTGTGATTGGTTGATAGTTCCCCCCAAACTGTTCGTGACGTTGTAGACGCTTCGAGATAATTCTGGAACAGATATGACTCAAGCTAGTCCCAATAATTCATCCGTCTCAAACAGCTGTTACAAATAGATTGACATTATACACATGAAATTGTTAACAAGTGTGTCAAGGTCAAACACACGCTATAGGTGAATACTGTCAAATCTTCTAGAAAAGACAAATTTCTTTAGTAGACGATAAACAATGTTGTTTATTGTTTGTGCTACAATTTATTTATTTAACAAAAGAAATAATTTTTCATCTATATTGCAAAAATGTAGCGAATTTTAATTTACTGTACCGAATTACTTTATTGTTATGGTGATGATTTTATCAATTAATGTAGACTATAGTAAAAATATTTTATAATGAAGCTAAAATAGAAATTTATAACACATTGAACTAACTTTCTCACGAGCTTTTAATTTTAAAACTTGATGAAATTTGTATGTATTTTTCAAAAAGTTTTTTGTTTATTACCATCAACAATTCTGTTTAAACAACAAAAAGTTGTATTATGTAGTTATGTTAATAATGGCAAAAGTTTGATTGAACCATAACAATAATATATTATCTATGTTGAATTTTTGCGAAAATATCACTTTGAGGCCTCCATGAGCCCAAAAAAGTGTTTTTTAGAAATATGTCTTATCTGTCTTGTACAGTCCTCTATATAACCCAAACAAATGGATAAATTTTTATTAAACTTAATATGTAGACATGTTCTGGCCATATTTTAAAGGCATTTTGTCGTTTTATCAATAACTTAAAATAATTAGAAGTACCTGACTTAACACTAAATCAAATTTTGTTTAATCGACACCAACGATCATGATCAATATTTTCTAAAATTTAGTCACTAGAAGCTAAATTTGTATGAAATTTTCCAACAAAATTCCGAACTTGGGAGATTGGTGAAAAGTAAAAAATCGTCCATAGAGCTGTTATAAAGAAGTCCAATACCCAGTTGAAAAACACAGATAAAAATTTGGTTGGATATAAAGCTCGCAGTTGATTGTAATCAGTCTAATTAGTGTTTAGTGGAGAAAATGAAGCATTTCCACTATCAATTTTGCCCGGAGTAAGACGGATCGAAATGCGGTTTTTTGCCTTCGATTCAGGAAGTCATCTAGAAATTTTGGGACCACTTTAGATCATCCAGAAATTCTTAATTGAAAAATGCATTCTCAAAAGCGCATCTTTTAAAGCGATTGAGAAAAAAAAATCTTAACTTCGCAAATGAGCCCAATTTCGCTACTCTGGGGTTTTAGGGGTTGCTGATCCCAAATATGACGTTCAAAATCAACCCCGTGTACTTGGAGGTAAGAACGGCTGGTGTCTACGTCATCTTCACGAGTTTTCCGAAATTGATTGAAAATGAATCGGTAATCATTACTCAGGGGTTTTTTGGGGCGCTGATCTCGAATATTCCATCGGCAACCCTCCTCCGAGCACCTGGTGCTCTGGGCGCCCTGGTTATCAACATCATCCCCGGGAGTTTTATTGTAATGGTTTCGAAATGCAATGTTTCGTATATTTTTAGTTCTAATAAGGGTATGTGAGAAAGTTAATCCAATATTTATCGAAGATTTTAGTTTTAATATACAGTACCTATATGGTTATGTGAGAAATATTAAATGCTGAGCTTAACTTATGAAAAACATTATACAGTATAACAAACACACAGAACACAATTCTCATAAAAAATACGCCTAAGTATCAGACGCGTTTCAACGACAAGGTCGTCTTCTTCAGTGATACACCAGCTACACCAACCAAACCACAACTGGTTTGGACGACCTTGTCGTTGAAACGCGTCTGATACTTGGGCGTATTTTTTATGAGAATTGTGTTCTGTGTGTTTGTTAATATGTGAGAAAGTTTGTGCAATATTTCTGCAATGATTACTAGTCTATCTATGGAGTCTGAAAACGTTATAAAACAAATAAATAAAGCGTGACGATTTTTTGCTGACGCGAATCACAGGTTTACTCCCGGCTAATAGAAGTTTTCACTTCAAAAAACGATATCAAGTTTTTTGTGGATACAGCATATCTTTTTGAGATCCACTGAGAAAGTGGATTTTGGAAAGATCTCTCTTTGTGCTAGCGACAGTCGTACGTGTAGTGCTCTACAGATTTTGGCCACGTGACAAATCCTTTCTATTTTTGTTAATTAATTTTTTTTTAAATATAAAAACTAAGATTTTGTAAAAATCGGCTCTAATAGCTGTTTTAATCAAATTTTGATCTAACAAAACGTATTGGTCGCCAAACCCTACAAACAAACAAACAACCAATTCATATCTGTAAAAAATATAGGCAAATTTAGGCCCTAATTAATTTGGTTTAAACACGGCTTCCAATAGATCATTTTCACAATTTTAGAGACAAACAAGGAACTGAAATGTTTGTTCATGAATAGGTTACCGGTTAGTTTTTATATATTTTTGGGGACGGGTAAGTGAGAAAGTTTGTGCAATGTTTTTTCACCATTAAACATAAAATATGAAAGAAAAAGAAAGTACCATAAAATTGTGCACTAAAATAATCTGTAAAGTTATTTTGGTAGTAACTGAAGTGAACTATGTAGAGGTTATTAAAGGATAACCAAATAATTGTGTCTACACAGCATGACGCATCATTCACATATCATTAAAATAATACAGTACATTCATTGCAACTGCATGAATGATTCGTTTCCTATGAATCAGAATTGCCATAGTATTCAAATCCTTCATTTATTTAATTTATACATATTGTACACTAAAAATAGTTAATTCAATATGTTGCAATATTTTTAAAGAAGAAAACAATTCTTGGAATGATAATAATATTTTATAAATTTCTTATCCAGTAAACAAATCGAAAAAAATCGGACCACGGTTGTAGGGCTGATCACATATCGGCCTCAGAAAATAGAAAAAAGTGATTTTCTAGATCCCGTCCGTCCGTCGTCGGTACTTAAGGAAATAAAAATAGGAACATGAAATTTCTTATAGGGGACTTTAGCGTGCTCATATAGAAATTACAAAAATCGAATTAAAAATGTCAAATTAAATATTAAATATGTTGAATATATAAATGTAAATGTAAATGTAAATATAATATATAAATATGTAAATGTAAATTGAAATATATTAAATGTCAAAAATATTAAATTTAAACAATTTTTGTTCATTTCTCATGTGTTATTCAACAATTAATTGGTTTCTAGAACAGTCATTAAATTATTTAATTCATCATTAAACTTAATCTTTCATTAAATCATCAATTTCAATTTCTAGAACATTCATTAAACTCTCAATAATTTAAAGTCCAATTAAATATTTATTTGTAGATTAAACTTTGGTTTTTTGTCTTTTTGTTGCTTTAATTTATTTTACGTTCTTTCTGATTTAATTACAGTATCAAAATATTGTTATCTTTAATATTGCATGTGATATTTATGTAGTGTTCACATTTAAATATACATATAATCACCTGGCCAAACCTTTCGTAAGTTTATTGAAGTTAATAATTTGAAATTAGATCATGGATAAACATGAGCTTTAAAAGTGAAGTGCCGCCAATCTACGCCTAAAATTTTTGCGACAAATCATAAAATGAAAGTATATGAATCTCAAAGCTGAAAAAAAATGGAATTCTGCTTCCCTTAAACCAGTTTGCTCTTTATTGGCGCATGCGCATTAGCGCAACTTCTGCTGCGGTGGCGTTAATACGTAAGTACCTCATAGTAGTAGTTCAGATGAATTTTATTAAGAGTAGTCATTGAGTTATCAATAATTTCAAATCCATTATTTTTCAAAATAACACAAATCGCCCGACAAATGGTAAAAGATGCGTTTCCGGACCTATGTTTATAGGAACTTTTTTTTTTTAATTTTGACCCATGTAACCACCACGTATATATAAAACATACGGTTTAAAACTATACCAATCAAATATCAGCTGTTTTTAATATAAACAAAATAATTTAATAATGAACAAAAGTGTGGATACTGTTCTTGACAAACCGTGATATTTATCATTTCATTTTGACTGGCTTGTACAATGTTTTTAAATGAGCTTTCTTTTTGTTTATATTTCACACAAATTTGGACGGAATCGGTAAAGCGGATTTTGACGAATCAGGTTTTCTCCCTCCAATTGGTCGAGTTTTTTCCCTCCAATAACTCCAGAACTTCAAAACGAGATTTCCACCAAAATCCTGATCGATTTTGTGATAGGGCTACCCTAGTTGAGTTAAAAAAAGTAAATTGTGAAATAATGTCTCGCATGTGCAGTGCTCTACAGCTTATCGCATAAACAAATTATAATCAAATTTTGTAGGTGGGCATATTTGTCATCATCTTGAGACATTATTTATTCCCTTTGTTCTATAGCCTAACTAAAAATTATTGCAATTAGTAAAAAACAGAAAAATTACGATTTTTTCAAAATCGATAATTCGGATTTCCTTTATATTTTAGTGCACCAAAATCCGTGCGGAAAATCGCACTTTTGCTTTTCAGGAATTGACAAAAACCAAAATGGAGCTTAATTGAAAAGCTCGATTTTAATAAAATACTATTTAGGCTGAGAAAGCATTTATTGCACGAATCAAGCAAGTTCATATCTTTATTTTATTACATAATTATTTTGGGCAGGGTCAATGTTTCATTTTCTTTTGTTTTTAATTGACAACAATCCAACTGACTTTTATGTGAAGATTAGTTTTTATTTCGTTTTAGGAGATGATTGAATGAGAAAGTTTATGCAATGTTTTTGCAACGTTTATTTAAAAATGTATAACATCGTTCAACAACTATGGAAAACAAGAAACAACATAGGCCTAATAATAGTTTTAGGCCAAAAAATGATTGAATGCAAACGTTCATTTTTCAAACAAGAAAGTCTAATATCATGCTTTTGAATTCCAAAGGAATTATTTAATTCTAGAAAATGTTCTATTATTAACTGACTAATACTAAATGACAAAAGAAATGGAATTATCTGGAAGATATTACATCACATACGGTTAGAGGGGGTCGTATCAACCAATCACAACGTAGTGCTAGAACTTGCTAGAACATTCGAATGTAACCGCCTTCTCGAAGTTTCTATAGAAACAGCTGATTGTATATAAACAAGCATTGTCGTCGCATAACCTCAGTATTGAACAAAAAGTGAAGTGAAAACGTCTTATAGCGTTTAACAAAGTGTGAATACGTTATTAAACTTGTGTTATAGTGAAGTGTTTAAAGGTAGTGAATTATAATGTCACCTAAAATGCCTGCAATTGGAATTGATTTGGGAACAACTTATTCCTGTGTTGGAGTTTGGCAGCAAGGAAAAGTGGAAATTATAGCCAATGACCAAGGTAATAGAACAACACCCAGTTATGTAGCCTTTACTGATACAGAACGTCTTATTGGCGATTCAGCTAAAAATCAAGTTGCAATGAATCCACAAAACACAGTTTTTGATGCAAAGAGGTTAATTGGTCGCAAATTTGATGATTCCAAAATACAAGAAGACATGAAACATTGGCCTTTTAAAGTGGTGAGTGACTTTGGTAAACCTAAAATACAAGTACAATTTAAAGATGAAGTTAAAACGTTTGCACCAGAAGAAATTAGTTCCATGGTTTTAACAAAAATGAAGGAAACTGCGGAAGCCTATCTTGGTGGTACTGTTAGAGATGCTGTCATTACTGTTCCTGCTTATTTCAACGACTCGCAGAGGCAAGCTACTAAAGATGCAGGTGCCATAGCTGGTTTGAATGTGCTTAGAATTATTAATGAGCCTACAGCCGCTGCTCTAGCATATGGTCTTGACAAAAACCTTAAAGGTGAACGAAATGTGTTAATCTTTGACCTTGGTGGTGGAACTTTTGATGTTTCTATTCTAACAATCGATGAAGGATCTTTGTTTGAAGTAAAATCTACAGCAGGAGATACACATCTTGGTGGTGAAGATTTCGACAACCGTTTAGTCAATCATCTATCTGAAGAGTTTAAAAGAAAATATAAAAAAGATCTTCGATCCAATCCAAGAGCAGTTCGTAGGTTAAGAACAGCAGCTGAACGTGCAAAACGAACATTATCTTCAAGCACTGAAGCAAACATTGAAATAGATGCTTTATATGAAGGAATTGATTTTTATACAAAAGTGTCTCGTGCTAGATTTGAAGAACTGTGTTCCGATCTTTTCCGAGGAACATTAGAGCCAGTAGAAAAAGCACTCAATGATGCAAAAATGGATAAATCTACAATTCATGATGTAGTTTTAGTTGGAGGGTCAACACGCATTCCAAAAATCCAAAGTCTGCTACAAAATTATTTCTGTGGAAAATCGCTTAACCTTTCCATCAATCCAGATGAAGCCGTTGCTTATGGTGCTGCCGTCCAAGCTGCTATTCTGAGTGGAGACCAAAGTTCAGCAATACAAGATGTACTACTCGTCGATGTAACACCATTGTCACTCGGTATTGAGACTGCTGGCGGAGTGATGACTAAAATAATTGAAAGAAATGCTCGCATTCCTTGCAAACAAAGTCAAACATTCAGTACATATGCGGACAACCAACCAGCCGTTACGATTCAAGTGTTCGAAGGTGAGCGCGTAATGACGAAGGATAACAATCTCCTTGGAACATTTGACCTAACAGGAATCCCTCCGGCTCCAAGAGGTGTACCGAAAATTGATGTAACATTTGACTTGGACGCAAACGGAATCCTTAATGTTTCTGCTAAAGATAACAGTTCCGGAAGATCGAAGAACATTGTTATACAGAACGATAAAGGACGTCTTTCAAAAGAAGAAATCGAGAGAATGGTAAATGAAGCTGAGAAATACAAAGAAGAAGATATGAAACAAGAAGAAAGGGTTAAAGCAAAAAATAAACTCGAAGGTTATTGTTTTGCTGTAAAACAAGCTGTAGAAGAAGCCGCTGGAGACAAATTAAGTGAGTCTGAAAAATCTTCAGTGAAGAATCATTGTGAAGATACTATAAAGTGGTTGGATAGTAACACTTTGGCTGATAAAGAAGAGTACGAACACAGATACCAGGAATTGTCTAAACAGTGTTCTCCAATCATGGCAAAGTTACATGGAGCAGGAGAAGGGCAACAACCAGGGGCACCTAGACCTGGAGGTCCCACAGTAGAAGAAGTGGACTGAAAGTGTTACACAGTTTAAACATTGAAAATATGTGAACAAAGACTGAAAAGACTGAACATTTATTGTGAATTGTTAATTTGTGTTTTGTTCCTATAATTGTATTTGTATATTTATTTTGTCATTTTAAACTTATTTTTTAAATAAATGTTATTGGTTATATTTGTTGAATTTTATTTAATTGCATCCTTTTCTTCTTATTTTATAAACTCTACTTATTATGTAAAAACAATATTATTAAATTCAGAGTTAATTAATTTTTAAAGAAATGTGTTAATTACCTGTGAATATTCTAAATATAGGCTATTTATTACCAGTTTTTGAAGGTTTAATTATACAATAAAACTGTACAAAATATGCAGACAAATAACATCGATTTTTTTTTAAAGAAAATTAGCTGAAATTGTGAAATATTGAAAGTAAAGTCAAGAAAATAAAAATAAAAACTGATTTAAAAAATAATAAAAGCTTAGGGGGTACTAACCCGAGGACTAGAAATATTGGTTAGGTGATATTTAATTTACATGATATATATTTGTCTAAAAATGCTAGGTACTAAAAATGACATAATTCTTTGTGTTGGGATCTGCAAAATGGCAAAATCTTTATCTAAAAATATGAAATTTATACTTAACGAATTGGAATAATTTGGGACCATTTTTGGCTTACGGTGTATAATTACCGGTCTAAAATAATTGTCCAACTTGGTATCTAGGCTAGTAAATTGTAAATATTCCTAAAAAGATGTGACATAAAATAGAATAAATTTGTGATTTTCTCAGTGTTCTATTTACAAATTTGTTTGAATAAATCAGCTTTTTGTATTAAAATTTTTTTTTATTCCTTCCACTTTATTTAAAAAATATTTTAAGACAAACTTAGTATATGTAATTGTCAATTCGCTATAAATTGATTTTTCTTTTAAAGTGTTCATAGCATTAATATGTTACAATGTTTATGTTTACAAAAAATATAGGTGTACAATGAGCACTTTTTGGTACAATAGCACAAACAAATAAACTAAAATAAAATATTTATTTGGCCTATTTCTATAGTTATTATAGAGTATTATTTCAGATCCTTCTATGATGGTAACTGTAAACTGTATTTTAAAATACTTGTGAATTACTTGTAATATAAGTTATTGTAATTATTATAAATTTAATTTTAATTTTTTTATGTGACTCTTGCTATGCGAATTATGTTTGTCAACAGCAACAGAAATAAATAATAATAATAATAACTTGGTTTATTGTACCAAACAGTGCTCATTGCACATATCTTTTTTTTTTTTTACCGATAACTTAAACTGGCATTTTTTAAGTAATGGCGATCAATACATTTTGTTTGAGTCCGGTATTGTAGTCTCTAGGTTAGGTTAGGTTGTAGTCTCTAGGTTATTCTTGCAAAATCGTGACAGCCAATTTTGAAAATATAACTTTGTGTTTTGAAGGTACCACCAAATGTGAATTATTTTAAAAATGGGAAAAAAATTCCAGAGATATAACAAAAATATGCCCAGATAACAAATTTGATTAAAATCAATCTAAAGATTTGTGCTGATAATACATGGCAGATAACCGAAAACAGATTTGGCCAGTATATCTTAAATTAGTGAATTGGGTATGAAATTACACAGCTAATTTTAAACTTAAAAAGACCTATAAAATAAGGAATCAGTAAATCTCCTACTAAATGAGCACCAATTTTGAAAGTATGAATCCCAACACCAATGTACTCAGAAGGTGTGTTTTTCATTGTAATAACAACTCCGTACAGTATGTTCAAAATGAATTATGATTCCATTTTATTAGATCATTATTTGATGTCACTCGATTTCTCAACATGAAATATCTTGGACAGTGTTAACCCTCACATATGGAAAGAGTGGGATCTAACCCAAGATTAGAGAAGAAAGGTGTACATCCCATATAGGGTACTTCAGGATCACCACATTTGCACTCTCTATATGTGAACCCCTAAAGAGAATACAGTATATATATACACACCTGTGTATAATGTATAAATATTGCAATAAATTATAATATATAGTATTATTATTTTCACTCAAATCTTTAATCTTTTTTGTTGACAAAGAGAGGAGCCAAAATATTTAAAAAAAAGCTTTATTTATATTTATATGTTTGTAATTTGGTGAAACCATATATATATATTTCATTTCACTGCATTACATCTGATTGGATAACATTGAGACTGTTGCAGGTAGGCAGCTTGTCTTCAAATAACACAAACTATATATTAACTTTTTTTATAAGTATTTTTATTATATTATTGGCATTAAAATATAACAATCTTACATGATACCAAATTCTTATGTCACCGATATGTTTAGCCACGATGCGGAGTGGAAACCAAATAAACCTATTGAGAATTCCGATTAATTAAGCGGTGTAACTTGTCGGAGACCTAAATAAAAATATTATGGAATGATGTAAGTTTATTATTTTATTTACAAAGTATAAGTTTGGTAATCGTAAAAAATTTTTGACCTGCGTTTCATGGCTTCAGAAAACTGAAAAATTGATATCTGAAATCCAGTCCATCTATCATTGTTGTCTGTATGTAAGCATGGTAGTGGCCACAAAAATTAAGCTAAAAAGATAAAATTTGGTTAGGGGAGGGGACTATTGTGTGATCATATATAACCCTACTGAAATTCAGAAAAATCTAATTGGAAATGTCAAAATGGGAGCTATTTAAAAAGTTTTTGTTCATATCTCATGTGTTATTCTACTTAAAACCAAATTAAGTAAGATAATAATTTGATGATTTCAATTCTGTATGTAACGGTAGCAACCCCACCTTTCTACAGTGACAAATAGCAAAGTTATTGTCAAAAATACAATTTTAACATCACAAGAAAATGTGATATTCGTATAGTTACAAGATTCAGCATGGCCAAGTTACCAATACGAGCGTAGCCAGTGAAGCCTCTTACACTTATGTACATTTCCAAGGCCTGCTTAGGCCGAATTGCTGACAAGAGCGAAGCGAATATATACACATCTACAAGACTGATGTCAAGAAATTAGTTATCACAAAAACACAATAGTTTTGTACATAAACACAATAGTTGTTACAAAAATTAAGATAGCAACATGAAATTTGGTATAGGGAACTATATTGACTTTGGCATACTGAATCATATATATTAATATATTTAAAAATGGCAAATGGCACTCATTTTAAACAGGTTTTTGTTTATATCTCGTGTGTTATTCAACTTGTAACGTGTACTAAATTAGATACAAATTTCCGGATTTCAATTCTAGATGTAATACAAACCTCACATCTCTACGACCAAATAACAAAATTATTGTCCAAAATGTAATATTTTCTAACACTGACCTGCCATGTGATATTCGTTACTGAGATCCGGCAGGCTGAGTCATCGATGTAAGCAGTTAGAGGTTCCTTGACATATGTACAACTTCAAGGCTTTCCAAGGTCAAAATACTTACACGAGGGAAATAAATGGAGACATAATTACTAGGTTACTGTAACAACTGTTTTAAACAAACTTACCCTACTGGATAAGACCCTTTGATCTACCAATACAAGGTCTAAGAAAACCAACTTTGGGCGTTACAATGAGATGATCTGCTCGTATTATATTGTGTGTGGGGTTGTGTAATTACCATGATGGCCCATCAACTGTAGTGACAGTTTGCTCGTATATATGTTAAAATTTATTTATTGCATGTTTAGGGGAATTTAAAATGTATGGCTGTGTTTCAATAAATAAATAATAATGTTAGATCTAATGAATTAATCTTAGAGTGATCCTTACCTATTTTTAAATCTCAGTTCAAACCTATAAACTTGCCCAAAGCACTTCCACTGGATTAATCTGACACTCTAAGTGTGCATGGGAAAGGTTATCAAAATAAACGACCTTAATTATCTACTTCCTAAATTATAAAAATAATTGTCTGAATGTCTCCTAATAAACTAATATTTGGTATAAACAAAAGAAAATAGTTAGGTGTTGATTTTATTTACAAGACCAAGTGGATCACAATTTTAAATGGGATTAGTTATCCTACTAAAATAATTCTTTATTTGACTTATTTCTACACAAAATAATGAACAACATAAAATATAACTGAACAACACTTTATATTTTGGTTCATTTCAACCTTTTCAAAAGTGTAAAAGTATACTTTTATTTATTGTTTTTCATACAAATAAGTAACATAAAAGTTTATGTGGAATAAACGTATAAAAACTGTGTGTACAAAAATACAAAAAATGAGTTTATGCCTAAAAAATGCAGTAGATCCTAAAGTAAGCAATTTAAACTAGAATTTAAAAAAAAGGTTATATAGAAATGGATGTATGTATGTTCCAGCATAACTCTGTAACACCTGGAGCAATTTCAACCAAACTTAGTACAGATATGACTTACAATCTGGATAATATAACTGTTAGGTAAGACAACACTAGCCTTTCTAGGGGTAGGGGTAGGAAGGGGCTGATATGTAAAAATAATTAAAAACCCACAATATTAATTTTGAATACATAGTTTTTGAGGCCGCTGAAATAAATAGTGACACTTTCAATTTTGCCCAAGTCCAAGTTCAGCCCCCATCGGCATTAGGAGTGAGAAAGGGTCAAAAGTAAAATAATCGAGATTAGTGTCAAATTTATAGTTTTCAAAGTTGCTATTGGTATAGATGTGACTTACAATCTAGACAAAAATACCGAGGGAGACCCTAGGGATGGGACTGATATGGGATGAAATCTATAAATAATAAAAAAACTACCAATAATTAGTGTTGAAACCATAGTTTTTTGAGGTCGCTGAGATGAAAAGTGATACTTTTGATGCCATTTAAGTCGAAGTTCAGCCCCAATTGACATTGGGGGTGAGAAACGGTAAAAAATAAAATCTCTAAAATAATTGAGATTAGTGTCGAATCCATAGTTTTCGGCGTCATTATTGGTACACTATATGACTTACAATCTGGAAAAATATACTGTGGGGATAAACACCCCTAGCAATCGTAGAGATGGGGTGGGAAAGGGTGAATATATAATTGTTGTTGTTGTTTCCAATGGCAGACTATGTGAGAATCAATCCATGAGTCTCCTGGCACCCCAGTACAATTTAGGAAAAATTTTCGAAATCTGATGCTCAGAACCAAGCCTGGGGCACCTCAAAAGATGTTGCCTGTTCCATTGGCTCCCCCGTTTGTCGGCACAATCTATTTCTACGCCTTGGCACGGGACATGATTGTTTGGCGGCCTACTTGAAGAGGGTCCATGTCCTGGGTGACTATATAATAATTTATAATAATTAAAAATGATCAATATAAGTGTCGAATCCATAGTTTTCTGGGATGGTGAGATCAATAGTAACATTTTTGATGCCGTTTAAATTTAAGTTCAGCACCCAAAACATTAGGGGGGGGGGGTGAGAATAGATGAAAAATAAAATGTCTAAAATTATCAAGATGATCGACATCCATAATTTTTTGTGTCGTTAAACTGATTGGTGATAGTCCTGATGATATTTTTTAAGCTCAAGTTTAGTTACTTTGGTTTTACACTATAAATTGAATTAATTCCCCCCCGTCTATAATAGAAGTTTGGAATAAATAAATACCCAGGAAATGGGGGGTAATCAGCTATTATGTTACCTAAAGGGCTCACTATAGTGTTTATAGGACTGGCTAGAAAGATGAGAAAAAAAACTTTTAATATTTAATTATGAAAGTTAGTATAGTTTATTATTATAGGACATTCCTTTGCGTATTTCAGACTGTAAATTATAGATAGATTATAATAGAAAATGATGTTAAAGTGCAGACAAGCCAATCTTTTACACTTTTAGAAAAATGAATATATCCATTTATGTGTAAACAAAACAAAAAAGAAAGTACAAACTTAAGGTGGCAACCAAGTGCCCTATGAGCCACTGAAGTGGTAATACATTGGCTTTTACAAATGAGATAAAGAAATGATAATACAAACAAATTCCTTGATACATTATGTATTATTTTTTAAAGTTAAGGTATTTATTTAAAAAAATATATATTGTCAATGAGCATCCTATGGAGCAATGTATTTTTGTGTTCAAGTAATGATTTTGAGAGACACCCAATGTCAAACTGTACAATGTATGTCTTCGATTACACTTCCAATATTCACCATTTATTTTGCACAAAGTGTTGTGATTTCTTTCTTAAGCTGTATTCTTCAAGAAACCTCAGAGATAAAAATCACTTAGAAAAATCAAAGAATTTTGTAAGACAAAAATCTGTTCTGATGGCACACTGTAAAAAGCCACCTTGAAAAAATTATAAATTTCATAATAAATCTGTAATAAAAGAAAAACAACTAAAATTGTATAGAAATTTGGTTTAGTATATTATGTTAAATTATTTCCACCTTTGTGGCTTTATCTTGTTATCCAAAAATAAAAACAAGTTGATGGGCGATATTATAGTACTTACCCAGCCCTATCACATTATGTAATACAATCAGATACTTTGAATGTAATACCTAAAAGTTTCTCGGGCCTTGAGAAGGAAATTTTAAATTGTATTGGTAGATCAAGAGATCTTATCAGTAGGGTTAGTTTGTTTAAAACAGTTGTTCCACAGGTTTTCTACATTGTAATTGTGTATATCATTACTTACTTGACATCAGCTAGACCCTGATGTGTATATATTAAAGACTCGCTTTGTTTATATAATTGTCTTTGTGGGTATCAAAGTTGTATACATATGTAAAAGAGCCTCCACTTGCTACGCTCGCTGTTGTTGGTGATTCCGCCCTGCCGGATCTTCGTAATTATATGAATATCACATTTTCTTACGAGGTTAGGATTTGAAATTACATTTTTTTACAATAACTTTACTTTTGATCATTGTGGAGCAGTGGGGTTGGTAACCATTACACGTAGAATCTGCAAATTTTCATCTAATTTAATGTGTTATATATTGAACAACACACGAGATATGAAAACAAACTGTTTGGCCACCATTTTGATATTTTCAAATAGATTTTTATGAATTTCAGTAAAGTTCTATATAAGTATACTATACCAAATTTCACGTTCCTAGCTTTATTTTGTCGCCGCTATTGTGCTTAAAGACAATGGCAACTACAGGCATAATCAAAAATCACATATTTTTTAGTTTAATGAGAGAGGCCACGAAACGTTAATATCATTCAAAACACAGTGGTTCAAATTTTTGATAATTCGTATACTGGGTAGGCGTAAATGGAAAAAACAGTTGGTGTACAACATGATGGATCTCACGAGGCACTTTATTATATTTGCTAAACAGAATTTCTATTATAAATGGATTACCAAAATTTAATTAAAATGTACTCCTAAATTTCCAATTTATTGTCAATAGATTTTGTGGACTTATTATTAAAATGTTTCAATATTATTTATATTTGAGAATGTAACAAAAAAATATTATTTGTCTAATGGAAACCTAAAGTCACTCTATATCTATGACATTTTAAATAATATCATTTAAACACATGTTTCTGTAAAGTATTAGGTTTCATATACTTATAAATTACTAACAAACTTTGCACAATACCTCTGTAAACTTGTTTAGGAACACAATTAAGATTGTACAGTTGCAATGACAAGACCACCAATGAGAATGTTGGTTTATTGATAAAGAGATAAAATGAAGTACGGAAGAATACTTTACAAATTATCTACAGAGATAGTGAAGTCTTAAACCTATTTTATAGTATTTGTCATAATTTTAAGAAGTGTTTATCTTGCACAGAACATAACCATGACCAAAGATTAAACAAATAAACATTGTAGAAACCTGTTTATGCAGTCTTCATTTAGGTTTGCAAAGCCACAGGTAGTTTTTCTCCAAAATGAATCTATTATTAAATGTAAACTTATGCTTCCTAATGTTCTATTAAATTTATTTGAACATTGCACAGAGCCATAAATTTTATTTTCAAGGGTGATTTTTATTTCTTATTCTGACACTACCATTTGAATCTTAAGCTTTGTTAAAATCAACCACCAAACATTTAATAACGAAGCAGCATCGTTTTAAAACTAGTTAAAATATTTTTTGAACTTTTGACTTTCTCACATTATAGGTATTTATACTAGGAAAAAAATGTTATGTGATGGGTCAAAAAAATAAATTTTAATTTTTTTTGGTGATATATCTGTTTTGAGGCCCCTGAGCAAAAGAACGTGATTTTTGGGTTCTATAGCCTAAATGTGAGTAGATTTTAATTTAAAATTTGGTATGTGGGCATATTTTGGTCATTCTCAAGATGTTACTTTTATTTTTCAATTGAAGGCTAATATATACTTGATACATTACCTGTTTTTATCCATCGTGTGACTTTGTTTGTTGATTTATCTTCTACGATGCGTTTCTGGTATATATCAAATATATTGCTTTAATATATTTTTTTTAAAAGTGACTTGGATACCAAAAGAAACGAAGAAAAGATATAGTTGTGATCTTTTAAAAAATGTCTGTTTGTGAATTATCGGTAAAAAAATCCCCAAAGAACTATGGATTATTATAAAAAAACGTAATTTCTCAAAATAGGTTATACAGATTTTATTCAAATTTTGGTAAACTGTGAAGATCAATGAGTCAAGTTATGTGTGCAAAATCGCAAGTAAAAAAAAAAATAATAAATAAATTATGGCTCAGGAATAATTAGCAAAAAATCAAAAATTACCTCGACCAGTGTCATTGAAAGCTTGTCATTTAAATCACATATGATTTATAGCACAAGCAAAGCAATATATGTTTTTGTTAAATTATATTGTATAAAGTTTTAGTTAAATATTTGTTTACATACAGTACAGGATTCACGGTTCATTTTCACTTTTGGATTCACAGCTACTGAACTGACATTTTGATGACCAATAGTTTTGTTGGTGGGTTTGTGATTGATTTCAGTGAGTGAAAATGTGTGTGCAATTTTTGTTTGCAGTTTTAAAAAATTTGGACCTGTAAAAAAGTTTTAGGGAAATTGCATTCTAAAATTAATAAATGGTTACTAAAAATGTTTTGAATTTTTGAGTACAATTTAACAATAATTCTACGATAATGATTGTATGTATACAAAAAATGTATACTACAGCTAAAGTGTGTGCACAAAAAGATTTTTGGATTCAGACAATATGGGTATATAATATATCAGGTAGCCATTAAGGCCAAAATAACTCTCTAAATGACGTCATAACAGATCAGTGACAGTCACTGCAAGGAATGAGACAGCTGATAAAGCAGTCAGAAGAGGGACTTAAGGGTAAATTACACGTGGCGAGTTTACTACCTACTAGCCGACTAGTTAGGAAGCCGGCAAGTCGGCGAGTGCGCTAGTTGACGATTACACGTAGCTTTCCACTCGCTCACTATCCAACTAGTTGCTGCACAGAAACCACTTGTGTTCTGTTTGCTTTGCGACATTTACTTTTCTCATTTTCTCTACATATTAATTCGTTTTTTATGACTATAGATAAAACAACAACCCCGGCTATAACCAATTCGTCCGACATTTTCACCACCAATGGCTTGCCACTTGCCGCTTTTTAACTAGCAATTCCCTTTACACATGGCTAGTTTACTAGCTAGCTTGCCCAGACGCCGGCGAGTAGCGAGTAAAGTAGCCCGGTCTTCAACTTTTCCCCCAGCTTTTTTACTAGCCGGCGAGTGCGCTAGTATATGATTACACGGAGCTAGTTTACTATCAACTAGCTAACTAGCCAGCTACTAGCTAGTAAACTCGCCACGTGTAATCGACCCTTAAGAGGGAAAGATGTTCTGATTTGGACAATCACAGATGGAGTGAGATGGTGAGAGGGTAAAACATAAACACAGTATTTCATTGGCAGCCTAGACAGACATCTCAGCAAAGAGCTGCTGTATCTTAGCAAGCCAGATTTTTATTTTATTATAAATAAGTACAACATAACTTCTTACAACCGAAACTTTGAGTTATTTATTTATGAAAACAGTTTGAACCATCAAATCCTTGCTCTCTATCCCAGCTATATTATAAATCAATATTTTTTAAAAATAATTCAAAACAATTGCTACTTGGCCTAAATTATACACCAAATTCAGTGGCGATTATAACTGTTGGTAAACTGCACACTAAACAGCAATGGTACTAACCTGGAAAATAAAGTGAATCATGTTCTAAATAATATTAAGATGAAAATAGAAATCAACCGAGAGAAATTATTAGGAATACAGGAAGGAAATACTGAGGTTTCGGATAATGAAGGAGTCCAGTTGGATGAAATGTAAACGATGAGATGGGTTGAGGGAGTTATTGGACAAAAGAAATGTAATGTTAAGATATGTACAATACAATATTAGGTCCTAAATACATTTTTACTTATATTTGTAAGTAAAATTACTGAGATTATAGCCTCGCTTTTAGCATTTTTTTAAGCAATATTTTTTAGTAGTTACAGACCAAATTTGGAAACATTGATTTTACCATTACTTTGGTTAAATTTGTTAATCAGAGAAAAAAAAAAACAAAAAACAAAGAGTTTATAAAATACCAGTAATCTTATACATTTGATGAATAATTAACAAAAATAATTATGCTCTTACCAAGTATTGCAATGTATTGCAGTTATTGTAAGTTTGTGTTGAAACACTATTGTAGTAAGTAGAGTGAAATAGCCTTCTCTCTTTTCTCAGTTTGTTTCATGAATTCAACATGTTGCGTTTCCTGAAACTAAAAAGCATACATTTTTATGATGAATCTACAACTAGCCTACTTTAAATATTACTCAACTTTTACATAAATAAACATTTAAAATCCCCCCCCCCATACAAGACGTTAACTTTTATAACAACGAGGACCCTGCTATAGTCAGCTATTATAAGTTAAAGTAGTTGATCTAAAGATCAGAAAAGAGTTCTGAAAAGTGGTTTTAGGAATGATGACTGTCTGTGGTGTGCTCTTCAGCCCAAATGTGTGGATGGATTCCAATCAAATTTTATGTAAGCATATTTTATCCATATGTTGGGAAGTTCTTCATTAGTTTGATGATAATTTAAAATTTGGGAATAAGTGCCATAAAAAAGAGAGAAAAAAAAGAATATTTTTCTCAAAACTAGCTTAAATTATTTTGATAAAATTTTTCTCTATGAACCGAAACAAAATGGAGTGTTTAACTACCTATTCAAAAATACTGGTTCATGAGTTATGGGTGTAAAAAAAAAAAAAATACTAAAAATTATGGTATTATTTATTATAAAAAATACAATTCCTCAAAATAGACACAAAATTTTCTACCACATAAATTGAAACGGGTGTTAAAAACAATGTTAAGAATGGAAATTTTATTTGAATTTTGCTATCAAACTCTTTATTTTCAAATAATAAATAAATGTAAGACTCATTTATTTATTATTTAATATATAAATATTCGGAATGGCGAATAAAAAAATCTTTATTTTCAGTACAATTATTTCTTATAACTGCTCTAATATCCCCCCCCACTGCAAAATAACCATTAAAAGCTCTATATTTTGGACTTGTTATGGCTTTACCATCAATCTCAATTTTATCAATTACATAATTGAAAGTATCAGATTCTCCTAATAGACTATTAACTATTTTCCACCACTCTTTAGAATTATTTACAACTTTTTTTCAAATTCAGTTAAAAAATACCTAACTTTTATAATTTAAATTTCTTTCTATTTTATTTATAGTACAAAATAATACTTTCTCTACTTGTTGTTATTTTGAACATTTGAACAACCTTTTTATACATTTCAATATTATAAATGATTTTATCTAAAACCCTCTTGAGAAATCCATAATTACATTTTTGCCATGAACAGTATAATTACAAACTTCCTTACTGTTATCAAAGCATATATTAAATATTGACATGAACTGATTGGAAAGCTTTATCTGCTGATGGTTATATAATAATACTCTTCCAATCAGTACATTTTATTTACTCAACAAATTTTGAATAACTGACCTCGTACTATTCTCTATCAATTCAAACGCCAGACTAAACAATGTTATGACAACTTGAGATACTTGATTATTTAATATAGTCTTAATAATAAGTGGCCAATTACAACTAATGTAATCATTTAAAAAACAAGTTGTTTGATTTATCAAAGACTGGAGCACAAAATTACACGTAAAAATTAATTATAGTCATGAGAAGTTGGTATGGGCTGAGAAGTCAGTTCCAGAACACAACTCCGGGCGCGGATCTCATACATAATGAAATGCTGAAGCATCTACCGCTGCCGCTCTTGGATGAAATCACCTCCTTTTTTAATGAGAGCCCTTATAATTCCACTGTTGAAACCAAAAAGGGAGAATGAACTCCTACAGACCAATTTCATTGCTGTCCAGTCTGAGCAAACTACTTGAAAGAATAATCAACAACAGACTTACTTGGTGGTTGGAGTCCAACTCCATACTGGACAGACACCAATTTGGCTTTAGACCTCAAAGAAGCACCGTGGATTCTCTCCTGAGTTTTTGTGAGGACGTGTACTTGGGTTTTCATAATCGTGAGGTAACAATAGCGGTAATGATAGATCTGGAGGCTGCTTTTGATCGAGTTCCCCCTACAACTCTTGCCTTACAGTGCGAAAAGGCCAGTCTTCGCGGCAAGCTGCTGCGTCTTATCCACAGCTTTATACAAAACCGCAAAATCACCACCAAAATCAACAACATTACCTCATCTCCTAAAAATGTCCAAAATGGCATCTCTCAGGGGTCAGTTTTAAGCCCGACTCTTTTCAACATTGTAATGTTTGACTTGGAAAAACAGCTTCCACCAAATGTAAAAATTGTTACCTACGCAGATGACATTACCATCTGGTCCAGGTGCAGTGATGCAGATGCCGCCTTTGAAAACATCCAAGGGGCAGTGGCATCATAAATCAGTGGACAACAGCAATCGGCACCGAGGCTGGACGCACGTAGTAAGAAGTAAGAAGTAAGTAAGTTGGTGAATTAGTTAAAAAGTCAATATTAATATCCAGAGTGAAAATAATGTTTTGTTTATCTAGAAAAGTAAGCAGATCATGTATGTTCTCTACAACTCGAATGGGACTAATTGTAATCAATTGAATAAAAATATGTCTGTCAACAAAAGATAACATTTGTTTTTTTTACAACCAAAACTCTTACTTTAACTATTTACATATGTTAAATTACCACCAGTCCTATAAATATTGTAAATTACATCCCTGCATATTGTAGAGATAGGTTTCATAGTCATTTACCCAAAGTTCTGTGAGAACTATAAGATCACATTTAACTTTCGACTGTACATACGGTAACAAAAATATCAACATTTTCCCTGACACTCCTAATATTCTGATTTAGGAAAAAATATTCTTTTTTTTAAATAGACATTAATAATATTTTGCGTTATGTTAACTCAAAACAAACTAATATTTAATGAAAATAAATGAAGTTCTGCAATTTAATACAATTTTAAAACAATAATTTAGCTATGTTCCAAACATATTTTATGAGATCCAGATCATCTACAGATTTAATTTGAATCACTTCCTTTCCTAGTAAAATTTTACCATCTCAAGTTCAAAATGTAAAATCTTTTTCTTCTCCTTGGACATCATATACCATTTATGACGAGCCGGGTACAAAGATTTATTGACATATATCCATGAGTCCATAGACAGTCTCATAGATCATTAACGTGTCAAACTTGTTGTTTTAAACTATGTTAATGGAAATAATGAGACGATTATTTAATTCCACAAAACAGCTTTAATTGCGACATATGTTTCGCCGTTAGGCATTTTCAAGCAACTAAATTGAAAACAAAACAAGTCTAAACTAAAAATGTGAGACAAAAGGAAAGGTTAGAGTAAAAAACCATACTTCCAACTTAAATGAACAAATACATCTGAACTCATCACCACTATTGAGACCTATTGTGTAACCTTTGTTTTCTAAAACACTCCCACTTCCATCCCACAGGTTAGATCATTGACCTTTCTTTTGTCATATCTCAACCTCTTTACTCTAACCTTTCCTTTTGTCTCACATTTTTAGTTTAGACTTGTTTTGTTTTCAATTTAGTTGCTTGAAAATGCCTAACGGCGAAACATATGAAGCAATTAAAGCTGTTTTGTGGAATTAAATAATCGTCTCATTATTTCCATTATCATGGAATTCCATCATGTACCGACTGTTGTAACATTAAATTGTATTAAACTATGTTGATAAACTGTTAATTAAACTGAACGAATGGGAAATTTGGACAGTTTAAAATTTCATTCCAATAAAGAACACTAGTGGAAAATTCAATCTTCACACGAATGAAAACAATGTAGACTTTATTTGTACACAAGACGTTTCAATGACAACACTATCCTCAGTTGTTACAGACACACAAACCCTCTTGACACGGAATTTTTCATTGAAAAAATTGTATTGTATGGATGTTACAATGTTATTGTCGGTAAATGTAGGTATTCTAAAAATGCTGAACTTGTGATTACCTAACTCTTTATTATGTCACCCCCAGCAATCCTTTTGAAGTTTTCTTCAAATTAAATTCTTAATTACACAACATGGGTTTCACACATTATTCGTCCATCGTCAGGCGATTAAAAACACATAGTTACAAACATTCAACACGAAAAAACAAACAATACAATAACATTCACAGCATTTGAGCACAAATAATAATGTTTTCTATGCATGTCACCATGCCAGCGTTACAGTGTGCGCCAGAAAACTACATAAGGATTGTTGGTGATAAGTGACATAATAAACAGTTTTTTGATAAGAATATCCAGTTTGCTCTAGATTACCAATTAATTGTAATTATAATTTCCTTCTTCAATAGTGATATCTAGAAAAGTGATTTGATTTTGTTGCCCTATTTCCAAAGTTAAATTAGTCACAATTTGGCCTCTTTTTATAGTATTGCATTGTCTTAATAAGATTTGTATGTCTAATAACGATTTTTGTAAAGCACTTGTAACAAATTGCTATAAATTATGGATATGATGTTAACCTCGGTTAGGGATAAGAAATTAGATGTATATTAAATAAGTATAAATTATTTTAACCCTTCGCACGCTGAATAAAATTTGCCTTATTTCACCTCAACGCTGAAATAACTTCAAACAATTTTTTTTTTCAAAGTTAATTTTTGTTTTCGTTTTGTATGTGAAAGGTTAATTTTTAAAAAAATGTCTTCATTGGTTTTCGGCTACATTTAACATTTTTTTATTACATACAACAAAATAGTAAAAAATTGCAAAAAAAATTAGTTTTTAATTAATTTTTGTAAATTGGAACAGTTATATTGTGAAATAATATATAAAAAATACAAGGTAATGTTAAAAAAACCAAAAACAATACTTCTTCAAAACAATGCTCAAATATAAACACGAAGGTTGTCGCCTATCAGACTAATGAGACTGCGAGTATAGCCGTTATCATCTCTGTAGAAGCTATAGAATGCGTGCGCCGCCGGGCAATTCCAGACAAAATAGCGTCCCCCTCCACTGCCTCGAGGCGTAGAACTTTCAAAAAAACGTTTTTCTATTCCTGAATAGACAGCGGACATGCCTCTGCATTCTACCGGAACTTTGGTGAACTAATCAACTAACCATAGGCTAAAATATATTTTTGCGACTTTAATCGTCATCCGCGTTTGGGTCAAAGTCTACCATTGCGGCTATACTCGTTTGCCGCGTGGGAAGGGTTAAGTCATAATGTAGTCAGTAGAGAATAGAGTTGGGAAATAATGTAAACAGTTAGGAAACCGCTGAGCTTGCAGCCACTACATGTAATGTGGAACACTAGAGGTACATAAGCAAAGATTGAAAAGAAAAGGTGGTCAGTCAATTTGTGAGTGGACCAAGCTAGGACTAGAGACTGTCTGAGAGATGAGACATTGTCTGGCCAATGCCAGAATCCCATCTGCACAAGGAGTCCGGAAGGGTCATGATATATCGCCAGTGGGGTCAACCAATATTGGTGAGCAAGCTCTAGTTATGGTATTTGTTCTATTAAAATAAAGCCCATATAGTAGGATTGACTGAATTAAAAACAAATGTCAATAAATTTAAAAAAAAACAATGTTAAATCTCTTGTAAAATAATACGATATAACAAATATCGGCCTTGTAAATGCTATAACGGCAAAACCAGGCTTGATAAGACTCTATAAATTGTAGAATTTTTCTAAATATTGTGTTTGATTCCTTTAACATGGAGTTCTACAAAGTACCTTCAGTTGTTAGTATAAATCTACAAAAGTAGTAGAAAAAAGTGTTTCATTCATTTGGCGAGTCTACAATTTTTCACCATTTGCTAGAAAACAGAAAATATGAAATGAGCGATGAAAACAACGGAAGAAGAAATGATTGAGAAGTAGGGTATGCTGGAGAAATTGAAGATTTAATTAATTAACTTAATTTGGTTTTTTTTTTTAATGTTCATTTCATGTTTTATTGTAGAAAGTATAAAAAATAAAATTTTAGTGCAGTCGTTTTTACTTTCTTTCAAAAAATGTTATGATGGATTAAAAAAATTGATGTTGAGTTTTGTGAAGATAATACATAATTCAAAATTTGGAGGGTAGCTGCCATAAGAAAATAACAAAAAAATTATGATTTTATCAAAATTGGCTGTAACGATTTTGATAAAATTTTGCTCAAGTTTAGCATCTAAAAACCTCAACAAAACGTATTGGTCACAATTACATTTCATAAGTTTTCGCCAAAAAGAGATGAAAAACAAAAACAAAACATCACCTATGGCATGGAACATCAAAAAGGATTTGGTTCAAGTGTAATAATAGAAAGTATTATATGTACATAAAAATGTATTAGAATTAAGAAATAAATAAATAAAAAGTGAACCTAAATAAACAATTTAGTGCGTCGTATATAAAGAATGAAGATTCTCGAAGCAAGGAGGGAGGTGTGTTGACAATCATGTGATGTCCAAATTAGGAAAATAGGAATGATCCATACGATGACCAAATATGGTAATAACAGGACAATTCTGAGAAAAATGTTTGGAGCGGGAGGGATAAAGAGTACTTTACTAGTTAGTCAGTTGTAAGAATTCTCCCGTAGGGGATGTACGTATGTGTCCTTCAGTCAAAGTTAGAATCAACATTTAATAAGTGAGATAAACAGAAGTTATTAGGATGTAATGTTGTGACAATGTAAAAAATCAGAGTTTGTTGTATGTTTAAAAATGCGCGGTTAACGAATATAGAGAGGGAGGCTGTTTAAATAACATTTAATATTTGGTAAATTCATTTATAAGAGAAAAATAGATTTTCAAAACAACAGAATAAGTAACAATAATAATTTTTAACTAGGATATATATATTGAACATATATGTATAATTTAAATGATTTTATGCTTAATAAATGTTTGTTAAATTTCAGCTACAAGTGTTTTCATTTCTGGAATCCAAAATCACTGTGGAGTACACTTTTAAAAGAGCTTACGACCCCTGAGATAATAAATTTATTAAATTCATTTTTTATATGTTAAATAATGACTAAAAGTCTGGCGCCCATAAATTATAAAATAACAACAGATAAATTCACTTTTCTTTAAGTAAAATAAAAAGTAAGAACTCTTCAAGTTCAATATAATTTTTTTTTCTTTCTTTTTCTTGTGATAATTAATTAAATATCACAATGTTAAAATGTTTTATAAGAGTTATGAATAAGAAGAGAAGTGAATAATAAAACGTTGTAAATTGTTTGTTAACAAAAGTAATTAGATCAGGACTTGGCATTATCAGTAAGTAAGGAAAAGATGTACAATAGCATACAGCTTCTTAAATTAATTTAAGTAATAGCTCAGAAGAATAAAAAACAGACAGTTTTCTGCTTTTTATATACAATGGTGAAATCAATTTAAAAATGAACAATAATTTTAATTAATGTATTGTAATTAATCATAGGTTTAGATGTAGGTTAAACAGAAATTTTGTTATTTAATAAATTAATATTAATTATAACAAATGAGTTTCTAAAGCATTATTGAGAACACCTGTTCCTCTGATCTCACCAAAGGATATCTTTGCGATAGAGTAGCAAAGTATATGAGTACAGGTAAGAACTCATATTTATAAAAATCATAGTTGCATTACAAATAAATAAGAAAGCTGAGGAGGAACTTATAAAAAAATGTAATTCCTCAGAATCACTCTACCGATTTTGTTTAAATTTTAGTGAAATGTGAAGATTAAGTTCCTAAATCCGTATGCAAAATCTCAAGTATATAAATATTACGGTTCAGGAATAATTGATAAAAAACCAAACTGTACCTTGACGTTTCAAAGCTACATTATAGGCTAGATTTCAATATAATCTCAATTTCGCTGAGAAATTGTTTATGGCATAAGTACAGCAAGTTTAATGGTTAATTTAATATATTAATATTGTTTCAAAGACATTGCCTATGATTCAAAATTCACTTTTTGATTGACAACTAGCGAACTGACATTTAGTTTTGGGGATGAAGCAAGTTCATTGAGTGTTCAATTGCAAATCAGGCAATCTTCATGTTAGATACCAAACGAACAATCTCGATTTTGGTTTTTATTAATCATTTTCGACTTCAAATATTAGGTTACACATGCAATATGATATAAGAGCAAAATACTATATTCAAAGATAAAAATCATAATACAGGCGAAACTCGTTAATCCGCACGCACGGTACTCCGAACGCCACGCTACTCCGAACGGCCTTCAGTTGCCATTTCTTAGAATTCCCATGTCACAACAACGGAAACGTAAACAAAGTAAAGGATGTAGTTGAGATGAGTCACTAGTCAAGTCATTTCGCTTTTGGTACTATACCAGATCCTCATCCTTCGTCAACTGCGTGATGACGCGTTTCGTAAGTCGATCAAAAAAGCAGGTCAGAAAACGATTAAAGAATTTTTATTGTAAAGTTATTTATTGTATTACAAAGCTATTTATTGTATTGTACAACTTTATTATGTACTGTACTGTACTGTAGTTTTTAAATTTATTGTACAGTAATAAAATTTGTTTTAAATTATTTCTGGCTTTTTTTTTGTGCATTTCCTCAGTAATCCGAACTTTTTGATAGTCCGAACGCCTCGAGCAAACAAATATTCGAATTAACGAGTTTCACCTGTATTATCTTGTTCATTAAATGAACAATGAGCACTGGGGTGAATTTTACAATTGTAAACACAAAGTCTCCTATCACAAGTTTGGTACAATAACAAAACACAAATAAACATTTGGCAAAAATTTATTAGCCTATGTTATTACAGTTTCCTGATGTACATTTCGGTAACCAAGTTACCATCATCGGAGGGTTCTAAACTAATATTTATGTTTATTTGTGTAGTGTTATTGTACCTAACTTATGGTAGGGGATTTAGTGTTTACAACTGATTATCGTGTTTAGTTAAGAAGTTCTACGAAATGTGACAATAGGGAAAATGAAAGAGAGGGATCTAACCCAAATAATACATAAAGAAAGGCGTAGATACAGTTAGGGTCCTCGGATTTGCCACAGCCTTACTCACTATGAGTGAATCCCTGATGGGAGGTCATTTGTAATTGGTTTTTCCATTTTAAAATAGTGTCCATCAAAACAATTATAAACCTTCAGGTGTACTACTGGTAACGATTCATTTCCTAGAAAACACCTGAATGATAAACAGGAAAATACCCGAAAATTAACTTCATATGAAATATTCTAACCTCAAACCACCAGACTTTGTCCTCTGAGAATTTTCAAGCACAGATTATGTAGTGAAAGTAAGAAATCAGTGTTATCTGCAGCATGTAACTCCAACTTGCATTCAGAATTGTTTTGCAGAATTCAGGAGAACAAGTTCAATCGTCAATGTGTGCTAAAACAGAAGTATTGTTAATTAATATTATTGTTTTCATGTAAATAAACAAATTTCTTATTGGTGTTAGACTTTATTATCTTAGTAACGTGTAGATAGTAAATTCAACCTTGTGGCCTATCTTAACAACTCATTGCATAACTTGAATGTGATAATTAAAATGAGTCAAAATGTGTACAATGTTTTATGAAATAATGATAATAGAATTTTCATTAATGACATATTTTCTATAATATCTAACACAAATAAAGTTGTATTTAGGATATTATTTCTATCCATGTACCTCCTTCATTTAAAGTTAAAAAAAAACAATTTTTACACACATTAAAGCAAACAAAAAATTTTTGAAATCAGTTTTTTTCCCCCTTGTAGTATTTTATTTGACAAATTCAATAACCAACCAGGATTCGTCCATAGTGAGCAGGGATGTTGCAATCCCGACGGATCCTAACTGGATCTATATCCTTCTTTAGGTAGTCTTGGGTTAGATCCCTTCATTCACCTTCCCTATCATATTTCTCTTGAACAATGATTGTTCCCGATCCTGGCACTATTAAAGTATTGGAGGGTTAGAAGTCTTTAATTTATGTCATTTTCTTCCTTTTTTTATCAGGTTATCAGGCAATGGCGACCAAGAGGAAAAAAATAAACAAAGGTGGTGCAAAAATTTTGACTGCTACATAACCTGTATATGTACACACCACATGTCCCAAAAGTCCTCACCTTATCTAAATTTTGAATAATTAAATACAAATTTGCATTTGGGAAATTTTAAAGAGTAACTTCTGGCATATAGGTCAATTTGCTCTATTACCCCAAATTGGGGACAAATTAAACATTTTAAATGGTAACTTCAATTGAGTGATAGATCATTTTGAAAGGAATAACGAATAAAGAAAAACGGCACAAACCAGAGACTCTATCTGAAATGGCAGCTGGTTCAAACTTAACCAGCTATGTACTACAAATTATTCAAATGAGTTTTATTACAAAGTAGGCAAATAAATTAGAAAAAAAAATCAGTAATATTAAAGTTTTTGCTACTACAGTAGACTCTCATAACTTCGGATCACGAAAATCCGAACTCTGGACGGTAAAATTTTTTTTATAACAATTTGCCACTTTAGAGCCTTCAATTTTCACACGATCTTCCGCATTGCATGAATGACGTATTTTGTAATGACACGGGCAGTGGAAATTTCCGCACGGCTGAGGAGGGGTAGGGCATTGACTGTGTTTTACTTAATTGCAGTCCAGTACTGTATTATGTACATTACAGTAACAGTACCATTAGTTAATGTGTCAGAGTGTAACAAGTGTCGTTGGGTATCGGCAAGGGCTGGTAGCGATTGCATGTGCGGCTTATCACCGCTCGTATATGCCCCGCGGCCAACTTATCTCCGACTCCAGGAAATCCAGATTTTTCGGAATCCGGACCGGGCGTCCGCCACAATAGTCCGGATTTATGAGTCTACTGTAATAACCTGGGGTTTATGGACAATTTTTTTCCCCTTGGGGACTAATTGCTAAAGCTCTGATTGGCCTCCGGCACTTCGGCTATGAGCCTATTATGCTCACCTTTTTCTTTGTTCAACTTACAGCGACCCCAGTGTCTTTAACAAGCTCCAGGATTTTGTGCAGGGTGTTCTTGTCAAAATTTATGTCTGGTTGTTGTGGCCCAAAGATTCTCCTTCTTTTGGGTTCCAGGACTTCACAATCAAATGAAATGTGTACTGCGGTCTCAGGTACGAGACCACAAAGACGATAGTTAGGTAAGACTTGTAGTTGTCCCACCTTATTTAAGTGGCTCCGATATGGCTATGTCTTGTAATCTGGCAACGGTCTGTCTCAGGGAATTCCTGGCATACTGAGCCAGCACCTTTGTCAGCGCAGGATCTGATCCCGAGAGAAGACGCTTTCCCAATCTCTGGCCAGGAAAATGTCTTCATCATACGATGGTTTCTTCTTTGGCCCATTTTTCATGGACAATAATATAATAGTAATTTGTTGGATGTATTGTTAAATGGAATTTTAAAAAATCTAAATATTTTTTCCATTACATTTTTCTTATCTTTACTAGTTAAATACATTTACTTTCACTTTAAAAAACATAATATCTGTTTTCACATATATGTCTTAATTATTTGTGATGTTACATTTTGTTTATTAACAACAGTTTGTATTAAACAATGTAGAATATATACAGAAGATCTTTACTGCAACTGGTCTTTGATACATGTAGTCCTAATGAATTTTTTTAAATTGTTATAAGATGGTTTCTAAGGAATCAAAGAATTTAGTTTAGGAGTATAATGTTAAAAAAGGATGCTATGTTATAATTCCAAATATTTACCAAAATTAGCCAGCGATTTCAATAATTTGGTAAAACGTGAAGATGTATGGCTTAAAGCAATATGTTTTTTCACCTTGTTGTTTAAAGGTGAAAACCAATCGGTTATCATTGCCTTATACAAAAAATGAAGAAATAACTATAAAATAAAGAATCCTAACATTCAAATACTCTATTAGCGAACAGAGTTGGTCAAGAGAGCCCTGCACCTAGGTCCCTCGAGAGTGCTACATACACACTCAATAGCATGAGCTCCTATGCTATACATCATATAAAAATAATTACAGTTACGAGTAAAATGGACAGAACCATTATGAACCTTGTTCTTCAATTGGTTAATCGAGTTATTTTAAAATATACTACTGAATGTAATTTCTTTTTATTTGCAGTTTGGTACGTTGGTTTGAGGTTTAAAACCTTTACATTTTCACCAAAATTTGGTGCAATGACTTAAACTTTTCACCTTTGTTTCATTTTCAGTTTTTGACAGATTTATCTCTTAATGGTATTTGTAGAAAACTCTGGCGATGAAACCCTTTAGGCTCTGTGGATTTGTGAAAAATTGTGCAATGCTTATTTAAAAAAACTGTCTCTATTGTATTAAATTAGTGGATATATTACAAACAAACATCGACAGAATTGCTGCAGAACTGACTAGTAGTAACGTTGTTTATAGTATTATTATCGCTGATCAACTTATCTATCATTACATAAATAAATATTGAGCTTGACTTGTGAGATAATATTAGATAGAATAAAACTTGAACACAAGATCTTACAAAAATTACGTTTACTTAATCAAACGCATTTCAATGACAAAGTTGCTATATAGGCAGTTGTTAACGCCTCACTGACGATGGTGGCTTTGTCGCTTTGTTTAAACATTTTGAATTGAAATATATCTCCTAACAATAATAATTGCTAGTTCGTGGCTGATAGAAAAGATCGACAAAAATAGAGATCATTAGAGAGGATATTCACACGCACATTAGTTAGAGAAAACCTTTTTAAGATATGTAATTCGAATCTTTGTGTGGCCTGCTTAATAAAGTAATGAATAAAGAACTGAATGTGAAAACCTTGATACTGATCAGAGGTGAGCAAAAAACCTCGCAAAACTGTACTGGGATGCCAGAAAACCGAGTTAACTGTTAAGAAGTTGAACATTAGAAGAAGAATATTTAGAGATTATATCAATTTAGAGGATAAAAAAATATCAGGCTGAAACTTTTCCAGTTACTACATTATAGGGCAGCAGACAATTTTCGAAAGTGATCACTTTTTAAAATTTTAACATGTAGAGTTTGTAGAACATGTGATAAATTGCTGTTTGATTAACATTTCCTGTGAGCATTATTTTAATACTCTAGAATTTGAAACTTCGTTCAGCGGATATTTTTCCCAGACAAGGATAGGAGACAAACATGTTAAATTGGTAGATTTAGTAGGGTCAGCTGTAATTTCTTGTATGCATTGTTTAACCATACTAGAATATAAAAATCCAATTGGCAAACATTTTCCACTGTCAACGGAAGGACAAGTTCAAAATTAAATAAGCTATACAAGAGGTGGCTACCAAAAAAATTTCTAATAAGACCAAAGTGTTTGGCACCCCTAATTTAGCGACTGGTAAATTTCAACTTGTCTTTTTCTGTTACAAAAAATTATACTCTTTAAAATATACATAGGGATCTTATGTGCTTTCCCTTATATTTCTATATTACATATACATAGAATGTAATATTTGTAATTTTGTATTACAATGGTTTGCATCTATTTTCTATTAAACAATGTAGTATATATCCTGACGAACTTTATCATCAGCAACTGGTTTTTGATATAATTTGGATCTAATGATTTTAAACAATTTTGTTATAACACGATGTGTTTATTATTTCTTTCGTTCTGTTTTGTTGCCTACCATGACATATCTGAAGAAGATATTTTTTGTGATCAAAATATAACGACAATTATTTCAACAAATATATTAAATAAAGCAATCAAGCTTAAAGTACTTAAAGCAATAAAGCTTGATTATGACTCTGAGTGCGTAGGTCAATCAGGTAGATCTATAAAAGTTAGGATTAAAGAACATCTAAATAGCTGGAAATATGCCTATAGAAACTTTAACTTTGCTAACCACCTTTTGGACTCGTTTCATAGTTTTGATCCGAAATTGAATGTTAAACTCTTACATATAGAAAATAAAAGCAATAGATTAAATAATTTAGAATGTTTAGGAATAAATAGATCTATTTCAACTTAAATGACCAAATTGTATTAAATTCTTCACCCCATTCTAAAACCCATCTTTAACATAGTTCATCAACCTTCATCTACCTGCTAGGTCATTCACCCTACCCTTCCCGATTTCCCTATTGTAGTTCTGTTTCCTGTTACTTGTGTATGTATAAATAGTTGTCAATACCTGTTAATTATCAGTTGCCCGATGATGTCGCAAGGCGAAACAATTGTAGCTCATTTATATCATTAAAATGTTTTGACACTTTAAGCTTTATTTTATCCTTAAATATGGAGTTTCAATACGAAATATCTACTGTTACATTAAAATTAAATATATTATATTTTTGAACTATCTATTTATGCAGAAAGAATTACTCAAGTGAGTAAAGAGCCATTTGTTTCTATTTACTACAATATATATGGGTTCTAAGAATCATTTTGTTTGTAAAAGAGGAAGGGAGTTTGGTTGCTTAGTTACACCTCCGCCACAATGGACTTTTAGTACTCAAATCTAGGACAGATGGGGAAAAGGATAGGAAGGAGTGGTCTCATCCCAGAGAAAAACAGACCCAAAATAAGGACAATCTATTTTTCTATTTAGCTAACTTGATATTCGGGAATCTGGTGAAATGATTCTTGACCTCTTGGGATACTTCTCACTGAAGTCTGGTTATCTGACTCTTACTCTACTCCCACTCATAAATACACTTGGAGCTGAGACAGACATTTCCTCTGTCGGTTATGGCATATACAAAGGACAGTAATGCCCAGTTTATTGTATAGTACAGCGTTCGGCAGAAATAACTCAGCTGTTGAACATGCTGCTACATTAGGAATTAGTGATTATAAGGACGATTTGACATGTGGAATTGCAATTTCATCCATACAAAATAATGGCCATACAGCAGCTACATAAGCGTAACTAGATTAACTGTCATTTCTTGCCAGGTTATTGTTGGAAATGTTATTCTACTGTCAAGTAATAAAACACATTTTCATTTAATGGTTTGTCTAAACAAACAGAATTTCAGGTACTGGGTAGAAAATAATCCACTATACACGAGCATCCTTTATACTCAGCGTATGTTACGGTTTGATATGCCATTGCCAAATTTGAAGTAATTAGACTTTTTTGAAGAGATTAAACAATTACAGTTAATTCCAATCATTGTGTCGACATGTTACACAAGTTCTTGCACCCAAAACTTAATGAACTCTGAGATCAGGCAGAAAATTTGGTTACTGCATACATTTCAAGACAACCCATGAATGTCCTAAATGTTTCCCGGGCGTCTAATTTCACACTGAGGGAACATCCTATGGCCTCACCATAGAAACACATCACCTGATCTCACAGTATATGACTTTTTTCTCTGGGGACATCTAAAGGGTGAAATCTTTAAAAAGAAGCCAAGAACCATCGATGATTTGACAGCTGCTATCCGACAAGGCGAGAGATGCGAATTTCAAGGTGAGGTTGAAAACCTGTATAGATAGTGCAGGTAAACATATGGACGATATAATTATCAAAAATTAATAACAGTATGTGAAATAAATGACGTGTTCTTTTAGATTTTATAATTATATTTTTTATCATTGTTTGTTTTATTCACTTTTCAAAATGGGGATTTGTTTCTGTCAGACTTGTATAACAACGGTTTACTTTTGAAATTTGGGATAATTATTGTTACCAATATATACATTAGCATGGTAAATTTGCTGGTAGAGTTCTAGGGATTATGATATAGTGCACATTTCATAGTTTTACGACAGAGTCTGCAATAGCTGTAAGATGTGTGTCTGTTAAATATATTAATTTTGTTGTTGCTTAAAGCCGAAAAACCTCTTGATCATCGCCTTATTAAAAAAAAAGGAAGAAAAGAAGGAAATAAACACCCCCTAGTCCTTGTAATAACATCAGGGTCTGATGATAACAAGGGTTGATCAAGAGAGACCTGATAGGAAACATTAATCAGAGGGAATGCAAGACAACCTGAAATAAGATATAGATTCAGCTAGGATCTCTATGCCTGTACTCACCATAGATGAGCCCTGAAGGCTATCTATTAATTAACCAGACTGTGTTTCTACTTCTTAGAGAACTTGGACGTGTCTGAACCTTGTTAACAGTCCCGTCATTGTTTAGTGCAGTTCTGTATTGTAATAATGCTAAGTTTAAAAGCTGACTAATATGTCAATTTGAAATTTTTAGTACCAACTGAATATTTTCAAATGTTTATATGGGGAAGACTACATTTCTTGTGCAGGTGTGTTTGAATGACACACACAAAATTTAGTGAATTACGTCAGAATGTAGATGAACAACCTTCGGCTTCAAGAACCAAAGAAAATGTAATAATAATTAGCCAGATTGTTCAAGAAGACTCAGTGTCACGAAGGTTCATAGGGTGCTCATGCCAGAACAAAAATAACGAAGCTAGGAAATTTGTGCTGACATGTAGTAGAAGCTTGATGCTGACCCTAACTTCTTTTCAAAAAAATATCTCTTGTAATGAAACAATAGTTAATGCACTGGAAAAAACCAACATCACTATGAAAAAGCTTGGCAAACCCATGCTAATAATGTTTTTTATGTCAAGTGTGTAACTTTGGAAGGGCACAACAGTAAATAAACATTATAATAAGGAATTCTGATAAAGCTGAGAAAAAGAATAATTTTTAAAAAACCAGGGCAATGCAGTTGTTCACACAGCATTTTTTTCTAAAGCAGTGTTTGACGACTAACAAATCCATTACTATAATGGAAGAAGTTCCATATGGATTCGGCACCATGGAACTTTTTCCGTTTCCCCAAACTAAGATCTTTACCTAAAAGACTACTGAACACATTTCGAACCAAATGACATAGTACAGAAGAAAACAGTAGGTGTGTTAAAACAGCTAACAGATATTGGTCTGTTCCATGGGTACAAACAGTGGAAAATAAGATTTTAACAGTACGGTATCTTAAGTGTGAAAGGGAACAAACATTATAATTGTGATACATATAAATAAAGGTGTTATTGTATCAGTCTCGTTATTTAATAGACACACCTTGTTTAATATGGAAATCAACTAAAAATATCAAACGGAAAGAGAGACAAAGAAGGAAAAGAAATAAGACTATTACTAAAACAAATTTCAACTTTAATATATATATCTAAAAATATTCAACAAGTTTAAAATTAACAACAGATGTATAATGTATAAATAGTTAAACGGAATGTATAAATTAACTTTGAAATCATATCTAAATGGCACTTCACTTTATGCCGAAGACATCGGTTTATTATCTTGAATTGTTCTTACAAACATCTATATTTCAATGTTAAACCATTTTGATATTTAAAAAAACAATTGTCATACTCGTCACAAACAGTATAGTGAAGACCTGACGCTTTACACTATCAAGAAAGTACATCCTTTGAGTTATCTACGTTTTACTACTCAAGTGTCTGTAGGACTTTTCATCAGAGAAATGTTATAATTCTCTTTGATTTTTAACATTCAACTAATAATGGTGTTGTCTGATCTTGAATGGAGATTTGTTGAACTTTTAATAGGCTATTAACTTAAACAGACCTAAACTAACATGTAATATTTAAGCTAGTGATCATACAGCTAATCAGGTTAATTTCTTTAGAGTTGGGTTAGGGCATATTAATATTTTCGAATTAAAACACCAGTAAAATGCAACCTAATATTGTGTAACTTCATTCAAAAGAGCAGACGACAGTACGAAAGTATTAGTTGTACAAACATTGTGGATATAGCAGAAGAACAGATATTGCATTAGTGAAACCTAGATGATTCGAAGTGGAGTCATCCTAGATAGTGACTGAAAATTGGTCGACTGTTGTGTTTATGAATGTTTACGATTTATTGAACATGAAATGAAATATAATAGCTTTTCATTTAATCAAATACTTAGATATTTAGTCTGCCAGTTCTGATTACGCGGAGTTATAAAATAGGAAACCTTTCAAATCATCATGTACATGTATGAAAAATTACATAAACTATAATCGTAATACTTTGCATAGTTTTCCATAGTTGGTTGTCTTAAAATTTCAGATAATTGGAAGCCCTGCATAACAACATACTTTGCTTATTGCAAATATTTAACAAACTATGTAAAATAAAGTTTTAAAAATATACTGTCTTTTTCATAATATATATACTATAATTAAATAACATCTATAGGCTATTTTTAATTTAGTATTCACTACAAACATACAAAACTATTTAAAAAAAAACAACCTTTTCATGTGTAAAAACATCAATAACAAACAATTATCTTTTAATGTTAAATCATTTTGTACACATCAAAGAAAGTTAGAACATTAATATTTTTTAAACGGAACAATATATAAAAATCTGATTTTGATAATTAAAAAAAAAAAAAAAATTAACAAAGTAAAAAAAAAATGAAAATATAAACAATCTAAACAGTAATTATTAGTCAAAAATATAATCTTTCTTTTTTATTGTAATGAAACTTAAAATAAAATATTTTGTATATTGTCATTACTATATATAACCATCTATTTACTATTACAGTATATACTATTTACGTACAGTAAACATTTGTTTCACAATTTCAATATTTTGTTCAATAAGGCAATACAAAATAATATTATTACAGAATAAATAAAGCTACGGTTTTTTAAAGCTAAATGAGTATATATATAGTTAACAAATATATCCTTTAAGACTGTTTTGACAAACTTTTTGGTAACCATTGATATAAAAACTCTATTACATTAAAACGAAACTATGTTTCAATCAGTAAACCTTCTGGATTTGACTGTACCTTTTAATGTTAGGATATACTAGATGTTTTTATACATTTTATTTGCCTTTACGAATTGAAGAAATTAAAATTTTGTTTAGTCCCCCTACCTATTCTAATATTTGTTCTTTCCGCTATCAGTGTTGTTTCGTTGAGTACTGTCAGCTTATTTAAATGTTTTACCCAAATACTAAAATAATCAAAATTAATCAGAGTTGAAATCGTCAATATAGTTTAAATTAAAATATTGAACATAACGTGTATAAAATTAGTAATTAATGAAAAACTTAATTAAAAAGATGACATAATATTGACTAAGTCATCAGTTGCAATTCAACAATGGGACATTTAAAAGTATTATGTAGCGACAACAGAGAGAACATTCAATTTTTCATATCGGAGAAAATAAAAGTCTAGGTTAAGTTTAGTTGAGTTAGGTTATTAAGTTTCTACGCAACCGCCAACTATATAATCTTTGATTGAATGGCTCTATTTAATAGAAAGTTACATTTGTTTGGTTAGGTTAGGTTAGGTTATTAAGTTTCTACGCAACCGCCAACTATATAATCTTTGATTGTATGGCTCTATTTAATAGAAGGTTACATTTGTTTGGTTAGGTTAGGTTAGGTTATTAAGTTTCTACGCAACCGCCAACTATATAATCTTTGATTGTATGGCTCTATTTAATAGAAGGTTACATTTGTTTGGTTAGGTTAGGTTAGGTTAGGTTGTTAAGTTTCTACGCAACCGCCAACTATATAATCTTTGATTGAATGGCTCTATTTAATAGAAGGTTACATTTGTTCGGAGTCCAGTCTCCTGCAGACTTAGATAGTGTTTTATTAAAACTGATGATTTAGGGAACTGCTATCTGCTATCCTAGGCTTCTTTAGAGGGTCAGTTGCACGATAGACTGAAAAAACTGCATGGTTATTCCAACCCCATTTCTTTTAATCTTAATCTTACACTCTGATTAATTTGAATTATTTTAAAGATTAAATGTATGTAAATTAGTGTAAAATTATACAATACTACACTTGAAGATGGTGGTCAATAAATTAATGTTGAAGTGATAAGAGTAAACTAGAATTGCTAAGGCTAAACAAAATGTACGTATATTTATAGATTGAATGGTTCTGTTCTGATTCACTCTGCCCTTTGACTTTCGGAAATTATTATGCAAACGGATTTTTTTTTAAACATGTTGATCATATCAAATGACTTTTAATAGTATTTTAAATTTTGATTATTGATAACAACAAATAGAAAATATAAATCTGACTTGCCTTTGAATTGGAGATATTTATTTATAAATACCTTACATTTAAATCTGTTTAATTATATTTTTATAGAATAAATTACAGCATTGTTTCGCCAAACACTGCCATCTTCATCAGTTGTAATTTTCAATTTTTAACCCTTTCACACACAAGTTGTAGTACATCACAGTAAATGTTTGCTTCATTCCCAATAGAAGTGTTTCATCAATTATTAATTACAATTTCACATTGGTTAAAACGAAGAGTTATACTCCAATTTTGTTCCATTTTGCCCAACGTTAAATGTTGTCTTAATATTTTAAATGTTAAATGCTTCACCTGAACAAGGTGGCAGTGTTTGGCGAAACGGTGCTCTAGTGTTTTCAACAATAGAGTTAAAAATAAGATATTTATAAGCTGAGTACAATACAGGCTAAAAAATATAACCTTATTATTTCTTGAATATTTGCGTTATATATAAATCTAATCAGACCCGTCTTTCCACATCCTAAATAAAAAAAAGTCTTGTCTATATTTTTAAACATAAATTAAAAAGCAAGGAATAATGTAATAAATAATTGATTGTATTTACTTCCAATATCTTATATATTATTACTACTTAAATTAACAAAAACGTGTGACAACTTTTGATTCACCTCTGCGTAATCAATTCTAAAATTGTTGTGTGTTTTTAAAGAACATACAAGAAACAAAAACAAAATTGTTCCTATCATATCAAGCCTATAACTTGAATCAGCACAGTCTATATCTTCAATATAGATAACAGGAAAGAATATAGGACAAATAAAATTACGTTAAACTGATACGGTCAAATCCAAGAAGCGTAGATTAAAAACCTTAAAGGCTGTATATTTTAGAACAATAGCAACCTAAAACTAACAACAGTATAATACTAGGTTTAAAGGCATCCAAAGGCTAGACTATTTGGTTGATTATTTATCTTTCTTATCTTCTGCTTTAGCATCTTCATCTTTAGGCTGAGATTGACTTGGAAAGATGAAGAAGAGAGACAGCTGGATCAGGCAGAGTGTTAATCCAACTGCATTTTGGACCTGCAAGTAGTCAGATGATAGTTGAGTAACAAACCATGGCATATCAGTCGGAGGATAAGGACCAGACACACATCAGAGGTCAGGATTTAGGGCGTTAGGAAAAAGTTTTAAAAGAAGAGTGTATTAAAATACTTGAGAAAACAAAATATCAAGAAAATGGGAATGATGGTTCAGATAATTCAAAGGATAGTGTTAATAATAAAATAAAGAAACTACAGAAATGATAACATGGAAACTTGCTGGTGCTACTGGTATATAAAAGAAGAAGAAGATCTAAAAAAATGAGAAAATGGAAGATTGTGAGGAATGAAAAAGGAACAGCTAGAGATGATGGAAAGAAAAAATATTGATGCTTATTAATATAAAAAGAGGGCCAAGAAATAATGAGATAATGAAAAGGAAAACTGACGTTAAAGACGAATATGAGGGAATGTTGAAAGCTTGCGAGAAATAAACGGGTCAAGTTAAAGATGGAAAGAAAGAATTTTAATGATTATAAGTAAAAGAAAAGAATAAATAAATATTGAGCTTGACTTTTGAGATAATATTAAATAGAAAAAAACTCGAACATAAGATCTCATAAAAATTATGTTTATTTAATAAAACACTTTTAAAGACAAAGTCGCTCAGTGATACATGAGCTATAATACCAAAACTATAACAATGAAACATGTTAGATTAAATAAACGTAATTTTTGTGAGATATTGTGTTCGAGTTTTTTCTATCTAAAAGAAAAGAAGATCAAGAAAAAAGAGATAATGAAAACAAAAATATATGATAGGAAAACTGGATGAAGAGTTAAAGAGGCGATGGAAATGATAAAGGCGATGAATAAGAACCTGAAAAGAAACTAAATAGGTAATGAAAAGTAAAGGTAAATTGTTAATGATATAGAGATTATGAAAAGGAATTTAATAATCAAACAAATGCAATTAGGATGTGCTAAAATGTAAAGTTAACGGATGTGTATTAATATAAGAAATTAATACAGGAAACCTGTAGATGATAATAATAAGAGTTAGGAACTGACTCTTTTAAGGAGGTACAGATGATTAAAAGAGATATTAGAAAAATATTAAATTATTAAGGACAACATCGTTATTAAGGAAAAGAAGTGTTGGAGAATATGGTTTTACTAGCAGAAAATAACAATAACCAAATCAATTTGTTGGTTACAAAGTGCTAAGATATTGTAGACATCTTGCAAAGTTTTGATGGTTGCTAAGAAAAATTAAATTTGGTTTACATTAATTTTCAAACATTACTCATCAACAGACAACATTTATCCAGAAGAAACATATGCAAATTCGATTGATAGCAGTAGCATTTCCAATAAGAAGTAAAAAAGCGATCAGTTCCAACAGAAAAGTTTGTTATAAAATGGACAAAAATATAAATTGCAGATAGTTACAAAGCAAAAAAAAGCATGACAGAAAGAGAGCCATAAAGAGGAAGAAACTTAGTGGCAGCAACAAAAAAAACTGTGTTATTAAAAAATATCACCAGTGGTTGTAAATTTTCAATAAATAAAATATAATGCTAACGTACGAAAAGTAAATTATCTAAAATCTCCAATATTAACCTATGGATAAATTATATTTTGTTCATTTTGCAAATTCTAATTTTATAATTTAATGTTAGCAAATCTTAAGGTGTGATTATTTATATCAGTTCTGTACCACATGATTGGCAAACATTTATAAAGAATGGAAAAAAACCCATTATTACAGGACAATAATAGCAGTATCAGAACATAACCAAGAGATACAGTCACAGTCCACAAGTTTTAATTAATAGTATATTTCTAAAATAAATATGTTATATACATGGCTTGTCTTCAAACAAGAACCAACCTTAAAACTAATGGCAAAAATATCAAATTCCAAAAAATGACTAGCTTATTCGGATTAGGCAGCTGTAGTAGCATCTGTAGTTGGTCCACCAGATTTAGCAGTCTCAGTGGCAGGCGTGTTTGTTTTAGCTCCATCTGCTGCAGGTTCTGTTTTGGCTACATCTGCTGCAGGCTCTGTTTTGGCTGCATCTGCAGTAGGTTCTGTTTTAGCCAAATCAGCAGCCGGGTCGGTTTTTGGTGCATCTGCTGCAGGTTCCGTTTTGGTTACATCTGCTGCAGGCTCTGTTTTGGCTGCATCTGCAATAGGTTCTGTTTCGGCTGTATCAGCAGCTGAGTCTGTTTTTGGTGCATCAGCAGCAGAGTCTGTTTTTGCCGCATCAACTGCTGGGTCTGTTTTTGCTGGATTAGCAGCTGGGTCTGTCTTTGCTGCATCAGCAGATGGGTCTGTTTTGGGTGCATCAGCAGCTGGGTCTGTTTTCCCTGCATCTTCTGCAGGTTCTGTTTTGGGTGCATCAGCAGCAGGTTCTGTTTTGACTGCATCAGCAGCTGGGTCTGTTTTGGCTGGATCAGCCGCTGGATCTATTTTGGCTCCTTCAGCTGGAGTATCTGTTTTGGCTGCATCTGCTGCAGGTTCTGACTTTCCTGCATCAGCAGCTGGATCTGTTTTGGCTCCATCAGCAGGAGTCTCTGTTTTGGCTGCATCTGGTGCAGGTTCTGACTTTCCTGCATCAGCAGCTGGATCTGTTTTGGCTCCATCAGCAGGAGTCTCTGTTTTGGCTGCATCTGGTGCAGGTTCTGACTTTCCTGCATCAGCAGCTGGATCTATTTTGGCTCCATCAGCAGGAGTCTCTGTTTTGGCTGCATCTGCTGCAGGTTCTGACTTTCCCGCATCATCAGCTGGATCTGTTTTGGCTCCATCAGCAGGAGTCTCTGTTTTGGCTGCATCTGGTGCAGGTTCTGACTTTCCTGCATCAGCAGCTGGATCTGTTTTGGCTCCATCAGCAGGAGTCTCTGTTTTGGCTGCATCTGGTGCAGGTTCTGATTTTCCCGCATCAGCACCTGGGTCTGTTTTGGGTGCATCAGCAGCAGGTTCTGTTTTGGCTGGATCTGATTTACTAGCATCAGCAGCTGCATCTGGTTTCTCGGCATCAGTAGCTGGGTCTGGCTTGGCTGCAGGTTCTGCTTTCCCTGCATCAGCTCCAGACTCTGGTTTTGTTGCATCAGTAGCAGGTTCTGTTTTACCTGCATCTACTGCAGGGTCTTCTGATTTAGCACTATCTGCAGCAGGTACATCAGTTTTAGGGGTTTTTGTATCAGATTCAGCTGCTTTAGTTTCATCTTTGTTAGGTTCTTCTTGTTGAGCATCATCATTGCTTTCATCCTGTTTAGGTTCTTCTGATTGAGGATTTGTGTCTTCTTTTGGGAATGAAGATATAAAGACGTAGAAAAGAACAATCTGCATCATGCTGAGTGTTAAGAAAACTGCATTTTGTACCTGCAAGTAGTGGGATGACAATTGATCAATCTATGTACATGTCAGAGTTATTCATTCTGACGAAGAACCCAGGAGAACATTGACAGAAGCAACAATAGATTAGCAGTAACAAAAGGTAGCGGTAACAAAGCAACAGCAATATGCGTAACAACAACACATGTTGGAGAAATGTAAGTGAAGACAATCAAGGAAATACTCAAAAGAGTCAGATTTGGTACAATTACATAATACAAAACAAAGAAAATCATGTAGGTAATGGTGAGGAAATAAAATGCATCTTGACAGTTAGTGGATTTTAATTAGTGATAAGTAATTAAAAGAAACAAAGAAAAAAAAATCATTATTACGATTCTATAAATTATTTTAATATTTTTCAGTTGATGTATAAATTTAACCCATTGGCTTAGAACTATGAATATACTCCTTTGTGCAAATACGAGTTTATACATATTTGTCTAATTTAAAAATGATGAAACAGTGATAAATTAAAAATAGCATATTTTGATCATTATATATCAATTAATTATAGAATACATATTATTTACTTTCTAGAAATAGAAATCAAAATATTTACCAAAAAAATGGAGTTTAAAGTTAATTTATATCATTTATATTGATAGATAAAAAAGTAACAGATCAGCAGACGAGTCATCTGTCAACCACAGTGAACAGCAAATGTGTAGTAAGATGTCCTTTGTTGTTTGGTGTTTGAAGTTTCATTATATTGTTTTAATTCTAGTGTTTGTACAGAAATTATTGTTCTACGTATTGAACATGTGTTTTATATATAACTATTTTTGAATTTTATATTTATTTTTATAAAAAATATAAATTATTGCCAAAATGCATTATAATAAATTTTAAATGATACTATATTATTTTATATTTGTAGTTTTGAGAGAGAACATTAATGAAAATTCTTCATTTTGGCTATTTTTGGCCTGAGAGTGAGAGCCTTCTTGTATCTAATAGAGGTGGTAAGGCGATGGACTAATACTGTAAATTACTAGGACAAAAGTAATCCATACAGACGCCTACAATTTATTATCTTTTCTATTGAAATATAAATATCAATTGATGTAAATAGGCAAAAAAAAATGTATAAACTTCCAAAGTATCATTTGAAGAACACAAATTTTAAATTGTAAATATTCCTTAATAGTAATTATTGAAAGGAGGACAACTACTTCAAACTGAAGTAATTGGAAGTCAATTTTCATAATAATGTTCAAATTTCTACAAATTTTAAATTGGAGTTTTCTTCAAAAATTTACCATTGCATAAACGTGTATATAAATAAAAGTAAACTTGTCTAAAGTAAAATTAACCTCTTGCGGACCAGCTATGCGATAATTTGATAGTAGTAAAACATGCCAAACAGACCAGACGTCTGAAAAGTCGGCAGTAGTCGGATACATGAAACAGACCACTTCGCAATAATTTATATGGTGAATTAAATTTTTTTAAAGTGAACAAAAATAATTATTAATATGACACATAGAAGTGTGCACAGTTGTTTCTAGCAGTACCTACCAAAGAACCGATGTACGTTAGGGGTTGTTGGTGAAACTAAATGGTAGAATAGGCAATATGATGTTAAATTACTATAAGTGTCTTAAAGGTTGAGAGGCTTAAGGTGACAATCCCTCGATCAAAGGATCGGTGCTGCAGGTTGTGGATTTACACAAGGTTTCTTTCTGTGTAATTTAGTTTAATCATTATAAATAAACAGTAGTTAGCTTGAGTGGAATTTGATCTACACCCCAAACGTGTAGCCTGATTTTTATCAAATTTAGTATGTTCACATATTTTGGTTCTATCTTAAAATTTGTGGGTAACTGGTCTAAGAAAAAATACAAAGTTACAATTTTCTCAAAATCGACTCTAACAATTTTGATCAAACTTTGTTCAAATCCTCTAAAGGACCCAAACAAAATGTATTGGTCTGCTATCTTTAAAAAAATCCCGGTTTGTAAGTTCTCGGTTAAAAACAGAAAAATGGGGCTGATATAAAATACATAATTTTTCAACATCAACTCCACCGATTTTGTTAAAATTTTAGTGAAAAGTGAAGATTAAGCATTCAAACCCGTATGTAAAAGCAAGTAAAAAAACATGATTCAGGAATAATTGGCAATAACAAAGATGTACCTTGAATGCTCGACATACCGTGATTAAAGCTCGATTTTAATCAAATACAATTTATGCTGAAGACATGTTTAGGTCACTGATGACACAACTTAAGGACCTTTAAAATATGTAAATAATTTTTCAAAAAGTTTTTATTGATAACTACCAAAATGACAATTTTAGTAATTATTAGTTTTGGTTAGTATTTATTTGGATTTTGGGAAGGGTGAGTTTATGTGTTTTGCTTCGTTTATTTTCTTTTGTAACCAATTGCATACAGAGTAATATTTAACACCTGATTAAGGTTATACTTCAGTTCTACTTAATACCGCTTGGAGCATTGTATCTCTTAAATTGGTATAATTTTCACCTTGAAATCACAGCTTAGATATTTTTGAAAATTAGACTTACGTCCTTAATCTTTTCTAGCTACACACACAATTCATGCCAAGTTGGTTTCATAATTACTGAGAAACAGTATTATGGTGATAAAATAAAATTTGAGTTGAAATTTAAGAAAGTTTGCATCAACAAACATATTCAATTTTAAACATATTGAAATATTTTTTAATTCAAAATTTGTTATCATGAAACATATAAAGAAACAATTCCCTAATTAAATTATTTCAAAAATGATAATATTTCGGAGAATAATACAGTTATAAATTTTTTATAGGCGTTGAATTTATTTCTCTATGTAACTCTCTTCAATTAAAGTGCAGAAATAAACTTTTATATACACAAATCTATGAAATTTATTAACATTGAATATAAACTTGTTTTTTAAAGGGGGGGAGAGGAGGAAGGACAAACAATAACCCCTCTCCACATGGATCTATTGTGGAAAGTGACCCGGCTAGTATTCTTCCCATATTGTACCCAGGCTTCAAGTAAATTTACATGACCATGAGATCAGTGTCTCTAAAATTTTCAGAATCCACAGATGTTCAACTAAATTAATCGAACACCCCCCCCCCCCGATAAAACATACACAAAACTATTTCAGATTTAAAGTTTCTCTTTTGTTCCATATCTATGTGTTCTAGACTTCTATAAAATTTAATGTTTTTAAGTGGGTTAAAATGTCTGAAATTGTATTCCAAAGAGTGTGTATTTCAAAATATTATTGTAATCAATAAATGAAAGAAAACACAATACACAATTTATTTGTACAATACAAATAAAAGACGACGTTTCAATCATCTTCCTTTATCACATGCACACTTACGTAGGTTCTAGTCAAGTGTCAGGAGGGGGGTTTTGACTTGGTCATTGAAATGTTATCTTGCATTTGAATTGTACAAATAAAATGTTTATTGAGGAACAATGAGCTTTCTATCATTTGACGATTCAGTTTTCACAAATTTTGCTCGTTACAGAGAATCAATTATTGCAATGTTCATTTAGTAAACATACCTGAACAAAGATATTCTTGATGATGACTCCGTAGAGAAGCCATAGAGATGTCACTACAGCTCCAGATGAAATAAGAGGGAATGGAAGCGAATCTGTGTTTTTTGTTTTTATTATTTCTCCCTGAAACAAAATCATGGAATTAAGAATACATTAAACGAAATTAAGAACAAAGTGTTAATTTAGCATAACTAAATTATAGTTTAGTTAGCATAGGAGACACTGGTTTACCTTGGAAATACCTAATAGTACACAAGTAAGAAAACACAACAACTAAAGTTCTGAAATATTTTGTAAGGCATGAGATTGAGCAGGCAACACCAATTGAGTGATAACATTCTGTTCAAAAAACATATTTTACCTGTCTTGATAGACTTATTATGAATAAATAAAAAGCCATTACTGATTTCATTGGTCAATGAGAGAACTATTGGTTCAAGGATCTTATTCAAAAAATAATTTGCTATAGTATCAACCTAATTCGCCCTAACCTAACCTAACCTAAGTACAACTAAAAGAAAACTAATGTTAAAAACATGTTTCAGTGAAAGGTTAGCAATACAAATCAGTGATATCATTTGATTGATTCTACAACCCCCCCCCCCCACTATGTAAAATTCACACATAATAGTATGTCCATGACATTCCTCTAATGTTTTTTAACCTCTCTCTGAATTCTCCATTACTTGTTGAATAACCCCCTACATTACTTCCAGACATTAAATAAGTTATTTAATTTTAAAATACACCAAAAATAATAATTCATATTTTGTTTCTTTATTAATTTTGTAGAGTAAAAATCTGAAGAAAGTTTGATCGCTGTCACTTTTTATTGGAAAAAATAGCAAGCAACTTCTAGTTTGTGGAGTTTTTTTTCTAGTAAATGAGACCTTTAAAACAATATTTCGTTTAGTGGGTAAAGCTCTGATCTTGAATGCAAAATGTTCCTCACAGCGTCGTGAGGAGCTACGATTAGTAGGAAATCCTGATCACTAAATTTAAAATGATGGTGACAAAAACTCAGTTTGTTGACCACACATCACCCGATTAAAATCAGTCTAGCGGGCTTAAGCAAGAAATGGGGTGTTGCACTATGGATTACCCTTAGGGGCTCATTTATAATTAGTACAAGTCTGGAAAATCCAAGGAACCCTATCTGGATCTATAACTTTTTTCATGTAGTTTTGGATTAGAACCAATCTCTTTCATCTTTCTTAGCAAACTCTTGTTCTCCTATAACCTTGATGCAAATAGAGTATTCGAGGGCTACTAGCGGTCTTTGTTTTACTTTTTTCTTGTTCTTTGTTTTTATAAGGAAATGATGACAAGGAAAGGTTTTTCGCCTTTAAACAACAAGGAAAAAATGGCACTAAGAATTGATTATTTTGATTTATAATGAGGTATTACTCAATAAGGGGTTTATACTTATACATTTTGATTTGCTCTTCAAAAAACAATTTTTGAAGGGAAGTGTGACTTAATGGTAACATTAGTTTTTTTTTTCTATTGAAAAGATTTGTAATATTTCAATTTTTCTATATTTCCTAGTTAAAGATATTACTGTCAGGACAACCTGTATACCGTGACCATTATGTTATTCTTATTCAGGAGTTCTTTCAACTTTGTCGGTAGTCAAATTGCGAAAGATGAGTTCTACATGATAAAATCTTTAAAGGGATGAAGTTACTACATACATTACAGTTTCATACGCCACACTCGTCCCTAGTGCTATTCTCGAGTGTACAAATCAAGGCAACATTTTCTAAATCCTTCCGTTTGCAAGACCAAAATCATAAACTATTGTAACAATTATAGACATATATAGTTACCAGTGAGAACAGCGGTGCTCCAATCAGAAGTAGCATTATTACTGTCACAATCAAGCCAAATCTGAATTCTATCAACTCTGGTTTTTCATACTGTGCATAGCCAATTAGAGCTGCTACAAATGCAACTGCTTTAGCTAGTGTTGTAAAAAAAATTCCCTGAAAAACAAAACACACAATATAGTTTAATGGACAATCCACATTTTAATAAACAATTATGGTAAGATGGTAATCTCATACAGTAATAGTTAATAAATATAGTTGACCATATTATCGTTAAATCTGATAAGGACTCTGTGTGGGATATCCAATTTAAATCTTTGTTTTTTTGTTTACGGGGTTGAACAAGTACACAGTTTTATTCTGTAGTACAGGAAATGTCTAGAACATAATGTTTGTAACAATTAAAGTTACAAAATAGAGTTTTATAAGAAAATATCTCAAGATCTAATGGTCAAATTTTAATGAAACCGGTTCCAAAGTATTATGAGTTCTACAATACGTTTGAATTATTGATACAATAGTTAATAAATGTGGTATCTTTACAAATAATTGATGAAATCGTTGCTATTCGGGAAAAATGTTGGTTGTATTGAGTACAACACCCCGACTTTCAGATAAATATTGAACCTAACCTCTAAAAATCATGATTAACGCCTACATTTTACAATTTTCTAAAAGTATGCAATTTTGATAAAATTGAACTGAGGGTTCAAATTTTAGAATTAAAAAAATAAATAAATAAATATGTCTAAATAATTATATTTTTTGAGATGACAAAATTGATGAAAAGACGAACAATCTAAGGAAAGAAAAATGTTCTACAACATTTATTCACCAAGAAATTTAAACTTTCACATTGCTTGCAATTATTAGTTATCTGTTTGACACAAGGCTTTGTAAGCCTATTGCATAGGAGCTGTAGAAAGAGACATACTAGCGCGGTGTGTCTCGATCCAGTAAAAAGTAATTGTAATTGTTAGGTTAACTTATTGGTTAATAATAATTGGATTCAATGTGAACGTTTAAATATCTTGCTAACTAAATGTTATAAAATTAATGTATTTTTTAAGGTTAATCGGCTTTTCTAAAAAATATACTTCAATATTTTATTGCCTTAAAAAATATAACTTATTAAAAACAAAATTTTTGTTTTGATTTCCCATTTGAAAGTAAATAAAAATTCTAGTTTGCTAAAACTACATAAAAAAAGCCTAGTTAAAAGCAATTTGATCTTAAATTTAGGGTATTGTTCGTATTCAATGCAAGCAATATTATTCCTTAATAAGCAAAGATTTTCGTAAATTATTTTTTAAAGATAAAATATTTTGTTTTCAATTGTCCATTTTGAAGGTTTCAATTTTGTATATATAATAACAATTGTATTGACATGCAAAATATTATTTTACCGCTTATAACGAACATTTTGGTAATGATTTAATTACAATTTATCTATTAGATCCACATATAGTATTTTAAACATAAAAACTATTATTTTGCAACTTCAGTTGTTATACACAATTAGTTTAGGACATTTCGTGCACTATGTAATATAACTGTATACTAGTTTTAACATAAACTCCAATAATTTTAAATGTCCTCCACTTTGAAAATGTACAAAATAAAGACTTGGTTTTATGGTGCACTGGTAAAAGGTTATATAAATAATGTTTATATAAAAATCTTCACTGAATATCTTTCTACTTTTTCTCTCCTTATTTTAGTTCTAGAATCTGCTTCCAAAATACTGAAATTTTGAATCACCCTGTATATAAAAAGTCAAATTAAGCTGATTATTGGTGTGAGTGTTGACAGTCAAGAGTGGAAGGACCTTGACTGTCTACTCTAAAGTAGACATGCTTGACTAACCACACAATGACTGGCAACAAATATTAAATTACTCTAAGAGATAGAAACAACATACAATACGTGTTCCCCTAACCTTGATACTTCCTAAGAAGATGCGAACGTTCCTATATCACTCGTAACAAATTACTAAATTTTAGATACATTTTTCTCACGCAATCTTAATATTAAGGTAATGCAATTTTGCATAATTGTTTACATTATACGCGATTCAGTCCAGGAAACCATGTGACATGTAGAAAAAAAAGAAATTTTCCTTTTTATACCATCTGATAGAGCAAGAAATTGAGGTTATTTAAAAACAAGAAAATTGTAAATCAGTCCAAAATTGAAAACTTTTAATTTAAAAATATGTCATTTGCTGAATGAAAGTTTGGTAAGTTTGTCAATTAACAGAATGGTTGTTCTTTTGTTGTAAAATTAATGTGTCATCTTAATCCGCAGTTTCTGATTCCCTATCAAAGTATTCTCTAAAAACTTGTAAAAGTTCATCTTTTAATTCAGAAAACGCAAAATTATTCAAATATTTTAAAATTAATCGTTCCTTGTCACTCGTATTTATTTCTTATTTTAATTTTAAACCATAATTAAACACAAACCAAAGTTACTTTTTAAGAATAAACAGTTGATTTTTAATAACAAAATTAAAATGCCGAGATATGGCATGATTTTTCACATGCAATACTTTCTTGAATTGGTATTCTAATACCTAAATGATTCCCTGGTAACACTGGCAACCAGTTCATCAAGTAGATCACATTTTAATCCAACAGCAAAATCAAAAAATCAATATTTTTGTCATAATTTCATATTTTACGCTGTCCTGTAAAATCTCATCTACCGATATGTGACATTTTTTCAATACTCCTTTCAATTCTGCATCTATTGATGTGCATATCATTGGTATTGTTAAATGTTGAAATTTTTACAAAAAAGTAGATAAAAAATGAAAGAAATATTAAAAATTTTGAAATGTTGAAATTTTTACAAAAAAGTAGATAAAAATGAAAAAAATATTAAAATTTTTTAAATTTCAATAGCACCCCTCGACTCCAAATTTAATTCTGCTTCTATTACGCTATAAAAACAATCAAAAACTCACTTTTTCGCCTAAAAGAGTTTGAAAATTGGCCATTTTCCCGAGTTAATTACTCAGAAACTGTAGGAGATATTTTCGAATTGAAAATACCACAGTAACATTTGAACTTTCTTCTTTCCTCATGTAAAATTTCATATCATTACGATGTTTAGTTATGGAGCTACAGGCAATTTAAAAAGGTATTGCAAGTGGTGAAACATGAAATGTTAAAATTTGGTATTTTAATGACATATAAATTGCAATAATTCTTAAACTATTTGAGTGACAAAGTGATTTTTTCAGGGTTTATTCTCCTTTTAACTCTGCAACTTTTGATACCCATATCATTGGTTTAAAAATTTTTTTGATCTTTTTTGAAAAAAATTTAAACTGCAATTACTCGTAAACCGTTTGAGATTTCAAAGTAATTTTTTCAGGGTTTACTCTCCTTTCCTCTTAAGCCGAATTACATATACAACTGCTTAGCTAATGTACTTAAATTACTACCAATAATTAGAAAATGAAAAAATTTATGAATATTTTTTATTACCGGTAATAAAATATCTTTTATTAAATAAATTTATCCACTTTCAATTTTTACTTTCTCACGTATAAGTTGTATAGAGAAAATTATGCGACGGGTCACGAAATAAACATCAAGTTCGTTGCGTATATATTCGTTTTGAGGTCACCTGATTCCAAATAAATGGTTTTTGGGAGATGTCTATCTGTCGTATGTCATATGTGCAGAATAAACGCATGGACCGATTTTAATAAAATTTGGTATGTGGGCATATTTTGGCCATATGTTGGTTGTATTTTATCAGAAACTCAAAATTTAGGGGTAGACGCCATAAATTTTGCTCAAGTGTCCCTATAGACGAAACTAAACTATTGCTATTTTTCTAAAAAAAAGTCGTATCATGAAAGATATCAGAAAGGAAAAAAAAAAAAAACAACAATAAAATCAGCCATGGGTCTGTAATAAAATACGTAATTTATCAAAACTAGCTTTAACTATTTCATTCAAATTTTATGTAATTGAAAAAATTAATGACCCAAACTCGTGTGAAAAGTAAAAAAAAAAAATTCAGTTTAGGAATAACTATTAAAAAACAAAAATGAACCTTTACCGCTATCATTAAAAGATTGATTTTAATCAAATACAACTTACACTGGGGATATAAATGAAAATAAATTAGGTTAGGTTAGGTGTATTATAAAATAAAAATAATAAAATAGATTAGGCTCTTATTTAAAAAAAATTTTTAAGATGGTATCCATGATTCATTTTCACTTTTTGAATAACATCTACTGAACTGACATTTTAAGTAATGATTAGTTTTGGTTGGTTTTTATTTGAATTTGGGATTGGTGAGTGATAAAGTCTGTGCAGTGTTTTGCTTTTATTTGGTGTAGTGTTTATATACTCTATTATAATGTTAAATTTGACTGTATAAACTAATGCTTACTACATTCCTAACTTTATTTATAAACTAGAACAATAAAGATTTGTGTGTGTGTGTGTGTGTGTGTGTGTGTGCGCGTGTGTATGTGCGTGTGTATGTCTGTGTCTGTGTACATAATACATAATCTAAGTTTCAAGGTTCATATGCATTCATAATTAACAAGAAGAGTGATAAGTTATCACTCTTATCACTAAGCTTTTATCTTGTTAATATATATATTTGAAGTGGCCTAATTTGAGTAATGGTTTACACAATATGTCCCAAACTTCTGCCCCTAAATTTTAAGGTATAGAGTTTTTTTTTCAAACGCCCAAGATTGATGTCACCAAAATTTCTTCCGTATTGTGCCTAGTTTTTCTTTTGGATGGTTTGTCATCGTAATTGTCAAAATTACATTGTTTGGGCACTATACTACATCTTTTATATTCAAACTGTTATCATTTAGGGGAATGGGAATAAGGGCAACAGTAGAAGGGAAAATCCTCTTCCGAAGTACAAAAATAAATTCAAACAGAAATTTTGTTTGCAAATAAACTTTAGGTATGAAAAAATGGTTGTTTAATATGTTTTCTTTATAGATAATTATAACGTTTAAATCATATGTACATATAATTTCTGTTTACCATTTTGTGTAAACTTTGTAAACAGATAAAAAAAAAGTAGGTTTCTAAAATAATTTAAATAATATTATTTATAACAATATTGGTTTTTCACTATGTTAAAATATGTATAAAACATATCTGTATTTCAGGAAAAAACAATCAAGTTTCTGTCACTTTTAAATCCTGACAAAAGTGCAAGAAACTGTTAAAAAATGACAAATTTTAGAAAATTTGACAATAAAATAACATTTATAAACTCATCTGTATAAAAAAAACTCAAGTCCGTAGATTTAAGTCTACCTCATTAGCCTCAAATAACCTTAAAAAATCACAATTTCCAAGTCCTGTTTGGCCTAAGACTGTAAGGATATCTGATTCCCATCACTACTAAGGCTTTTCATTCCTTAGTAACTTGTTTAAATCAATCCCCCAATTTCAAAAAAAAAATTGACTCATGCACTTCAATTTGAGTTCCATGAAAAAGTTAACATACATTTTTTATTACTTTCAAGCATATAACTCAGTATATAAAGAAAGTTATGTGATGGGTCAAAAAAAAATGTGTTTTTTTGAATATATACGTTTTGATCTCCTTCGAGTCCAGAAGAAAAAATAGTTTTAGAAATGATGACCTGTCTAACACATCTCTCATCTGTGCAGTATGCTCACATCCTAAATAACATTTTTTCCCCCTTCAAAATCAGCTCCAAAGATTTTCATCAAATTTTCCTAAAGGACATAAACAAAACTTATTGCTCGGCATTTCTTACAAAATGCAGTTTCGTGGTTAACAGTAAAAATTCAAAAATTCGGCTAAGGGAATATTAACCTATAAAAGATAAAATTTCTCAAAATCAGTACTTCCAATTTTGTCCACATATTAGTGCAATGTGAACATTAATAACCCAAACCTGTGTTCAAAATCACAAGAAAAAAAAATTTCCATCCTTTGTGTAGGCCTCTGTGTTATGGTTTTGTCTTGCATATCATGCACATTACTAAGCCTAAGTTGGACATTAGTGTAGAGTCTAGCTCTATCACAGGGAGCTTCATCGTGCTGGTTCGGGGGGATCTTTGTTTTTCCTTATTAGCTATGACTGATCAGGCCTAGTTTTAAGTTTGAGTACTTTTCTTTAAATTATAGATTTAATTTTAGTTTCCAACATAGCCCTAAGCTACTAGGCTAAGTTGGTGTTTTCTCTTGTATGTTATAGTTTTACACTTGATAACGAGAATTGATTTATACTCTCGAAACACTGTGCATTAATTTTGTACACTCAGATGATGACAAATGTACAATTAAACTATATTAATAATATGGATAATCTGTCATTATCAAATAATTTTAAATCCAGAAAAGTAAAAACAATATTAAGGTTGAGTAATGATTCGTAAAATTATAAAATGACCACTAACATTAAAAGCTCAATAAGAGTTACGCTGACAACAAGTTTATGGCACAAGCAAAGCAAGTTTAGGTCCTATGTAAATATATAAATATTGCATAGAAGACATCCATGATTCATTTTCATTTTTTGATTGACAAACTACTGAACTAACATTTCCGGTGAAAATAGTTTTGATTGATTATAGGGATGGGAGAGTGAGAAAGTTTGTGCACTGTTTAGACAAAAGTAACATAAAATGTTCGTAGTAACTTTTATTGAAACTAACACAAATTAGTCTGATTGTCAAATGTTTAATCTTGGATACACCAAAGTTCATTTTCGTTTTGTAACATTCAATCTTTTTGAACTAATCAAAGCAAAATCGTGAAAGTTAACAGTCAATTAGTAGCAGATGTAACATTCTAAAGATAGAAGTTAACCTAAAGAATGAATCAGTAAACAAATCGAGTCTACAAAGTACTGTATAAATATTTAACTCCATTTTAAGATTTCTTCCATTTAGCACGTAAAAAACTTGTTTATTAACAGACTGCATTAGATAAGTAAGTAGCAGATATGTTTATCATTACGCTTACGATAAATTCAGCCAAGGATTTATATTAAAATTTTCACCTATTAACTTCTACTATCCATTTAAAAAGTTTTATTTTTATTATTATACATTTTTCGGACATTTGCCATCATTTGTGAGCAGCCATTCTTTTGTTACCGATGTGACAGTTACATGCATTATAACTTGGAAAAAAAGAAAAGTTAATTTTATTTTGTAAATTGTTAAAGCTCAACTGGTAGCTAATTTTTTATACTATTTTTGCACTAAATTTGAAAATGATCATATTATTGGTTTTGATGTATAGTTCAACTAAGTTGGAGTTACGGACGTGACTTGAAAAGCACTTGTCTTCTGACATACTGTTACAACTGTTAAAAAGTCTGTTAATTTCTTGGGAAATTTATGAATTAAATTTTTGTCAGCTTATCTTAAGATAAATACCTTCTTAGAAACATTAGTGTTCAATCTTAAAATCCTGTAATATTTCAATTAAAAAATTGATATAACGTTACGGACGTGACACTGGTTTGTTACGGATGTGACAATAAACTCAACAGTCTGTTAAAAGTACTTTATTTTACATTAAAAAGTTTTCAGTGCTCTTCTTACATTCTTTTTAGTTAAAGTAAGACTTATTTGATCTATAAAAGAACATAAACAAACTTAATTACATCTTAAATATGTGTTTGAATCAGGAGGAATTATTGTGAAATTGTTAGGAAAATGTATTCATTATTAATGAAACAGTTATCATGTTTGTAAGCCACAATAACTTGTTCATAAAGTTCACTGGTATTCTTGGTAATTTACAGACAACTAGTCACTGATAAATATAAAGTGACTAGATATATACAACTTCAGAGATGAAAATATCCACAAAATAAAGAATCCTGCTACAAGATATTGTTAGTAATATTAAGTTAAGGTATTTTAATAGACTTTATTAAACTTTTTACTGAGAAATTCAGAAAATAATTTTTTAGTGTTAGGTGTATGTTTGTAAAGAATGGCTGTGTGATAAAAATTCAAAACACGACGTTTCGGGAATAAGAATCAATAACAAATAACTTCAAACAGAGAATTTAAAAAGTATTGTGACTGTGATAAAATACGGAATTTGTAATGGTCGTCCTCGTTTTGAGATGAAACACATTTGAACAGTTTTCAAAATTATTTCCTTCTTTCCGTCTATGTGGTATTTTGTAATACATTATCTAAAAAACAAATGGACTAAACATTTTGTAGTGTAGATGACCATGGAGTGATTACAATTTCAACCAAAGTAAAATTTAAGGGTGAAACAGGGTTTGAGATGCATTATTGAATAAGTGGTCCACACACCCATTCAAAGTTATTCATTAAAAAAGTCAGTTTGATAGTTTACATTTAAAAAGTGAAAATGAACCATTTTTAACAAAAATATATTTATTTTGGGTATAAACTAGCTTTGCTTGTGCTATAAACAAATCCTCAGCATAAATGACACTGGAAGCTTTATTTTAGAACTGATATATTTTTTACTTGCAGATTTGGGTCATTAATTTCACGTTTTACAAAAATTGAACTAAATTAGTAGTCAATTTTGAATAGGCTAATTACATATTTTATACTCCCTACTGGTTTTTTAACAATATCTCATGAACAGTCATTTTTTAAAGAAATGCAGACAAATACTTTTTATATATAATATTTACAAAAGAGAAAGTATATTGTAAATTCTTTTGCTTCTTGAATTGCAGATAAATTATGTATAAATACCTTATTACAGTCATCACAATTCTTATTTTTTGTATATTTACACTACAACGGTGTTTCACAGTAATATATATACAAGGAAAAAGTTTACATTATATATTGTATTATTGATGAGTTTGATTTGTTGTTGTGTTTTGTTTATTAATACTATAAACAATGTTGTTATATTGTAAATTTGACGCTTGTTGTGCAGACTGTGTTTGTATGGAGCAATAAGGAAAAATAAATAAACAAATAACAAGGTCAAGAAACAAAAGTTAGCAACATCCAGCTGCTCTTCATGACAAAGAAAGTCCTCCACAGAGTAAACGGATTGAGACAACAAAAGTTGTTTTAGGCCCTTATTAAACTCATTATAATTTTGAATAATTTGTGGCTTTCCAGAAGTTTTAAACAAAACTTGTGATGGTAACTTTTTATACTTGCTTAATCTGTGTTGGCTAATTCATAAGTGGCTTCTGAATTGGGTACATCGTTATTTAGAATGGGGTGACACTTAAATTTAATAGTATTACTTCCCAATTATACATTATTGGAAGTGTCATACTCCACCCAGCTCCTGGAAGGCATATTTACAAGTCTCTCTCTCTCCCCCCCTCTCTCTCTCTCCCTCCCTCCTAGTTATCTCTGCCAGTAGTCGTATTGTTTTTTTTTTTTTTAAATACAATAAAAAACATTTCCACCACATTAACTGATGAATCTCCACATTATTATTCAGATGTGAATTTATAAGTCCATAGTAGGCTGTTAAAAATGTGGAACAACTATAATAATTTCTGTGATTTCAAGAATTAAGTTCTTTGCATACACTATCGATATGGTATTTTCAGATAAGTCGATTATCAAACCTACAAATCTTACAAAACCTCCTCTATTATGTTATCCCTTTAAGATTTCAGCAATCAGAAATCACTGTTTTAATCCATAGCGGAAAATAGAATTTAAAATAATGGGTTCTTTTTACATAAAACATATGTAGGACCGACATTAGTTACGAGAACGAAAATGTATGTTGTAGATCAATTTAGTGTGAATGCAGTGTAGGTTCTATGCTGCAGTCCGTTTAAATTAGCTTACGTCAGGTTATGTTAGGTTAGGTTAGCTTAGCTTAGGTTTAACTTACCTTATCATCACAGTAAAAATAGTAACAAGCTAAATAACCCAAGTTAAGTCCAAAGGCAAATATATTGACAGGTATCATGGCAGGGTCGTTCAATATTAATCCATGTTGTAGCATCAAAATAGATCTGTGAAAGGTAATAAAATAATAATGTAGTCTACATGAAATTTAATTTTTGTAAAGCATAGAACCAAAAAAAAAAATTATGATATTATTATTATGTTATATAATACATTCATCAAAAACGGAACATTTAGCCTCAGCCTGTATTGTGTTCTATGTTATAAAATAAACAACGTCTATTGAGTATTCAAGAGCTCGAACTAAATACATGATTTCAAAATTAGTACATTTCATATTATAAAATAAATCATGTTATAAATTCATATTATAAAATCATATTATTGATCTTTTAATTACAAATAACCCCAATCATTGTAATATATATATATATATATATATATATTGGTAAATCTATGTGATTTTGATATCTATGGTCAGAGTGTGACTAAGCTAGATAAGATGGCTGAACCCTGTTTATTAAAAAATATGTTGTAACTAAAACGTGCTACAGCGTTTTTGTTCAACGCACTTCCGGAAAAAATTTAAAAAACGGATTCTATCCAGAGTTTCAAGAGTTCACTCAGAGGCTACCTCCTAGAAAATACATTCTACTCAGTGGAAGAATATCTGGCCAGAGGTGCTCAAGCCAATCCTGCTGATGTCGGGTGTAAATTGCGAATCAATTAATCCAGTGTCTGCCCTGTATTTATCTCAGATATAGCCTTATTTGGTGGATATGTATTTGTGTGTATGTAATATGTATATATATATATATATATATATATATATATATATATATATATATATATATATATTTGTTATATTGTATTGTGTGATTGTGGATGTGTGATTGACTAGTACAGAAATGTGAACTGTATTTAAAGTTATTTAAGTTATTGTAGTTATTATAAATTTGATTTTTTGTGGACTCTTGCTGTGCGAATTGTGTTTGTCGGCAGCAATAGAAATAAATAATAATAATAATCCGGGATGTATTTTGCTAGTGAAGCAATTTATTTTATAATTATATCATACTTGACACTTTGTGTCTTTGTAATTTTTAATATATGGAATGACTTTTTTTAATCAAGATAAATTATTCTAATAAGTCATGCAAAATTTATTATTTGTTCAAATGTTATTTATTTTGTTAAATATTTCTCTATTTTATTGTTTATTCATTCTCTGATACACCTATTTGTATAAAAGAAATAATGTGTTGTGTGTGTTTTGTAATGCGTTTTATGTATTGATGTAAAGGCTTAGACTTGTTGTATGCAATTGTATTGTCAACTACAACCAAATAAATGAAATGAAAAAATACATACAGCACAAACTTTCCCACTTACTCAAAACAAACCAAAGCAAACTAAAACTAATAGTCGCCAAAAATATCAGTTCTGCAGTTTTCATTTAAAAAATGAAGCATGGACAAATATTTATATATTAATATAAAGACCTAAAGTTACTTCGCTTGTACTGTAAACATCTTTACAGAGTAAATATATTTGATAATCAAAATGTTTCCCCCTCCTGTTGATTACAGGTGAAGAACCTCCCAGTCATTATCGCCTTATAAAAAAAGAAAGATCAAATAGACCCTAGCTCTCGAATACTCTAATAGTGTCAGGGTCGGAAAAGAACAACAGTTGGTTAGGAAAGATAAAGAGAGAGATCTAAACAATACTACATGAAGAAAGGTGTAGATCCAACTTGGTCTTCTCAGGATTGCTAAGGCCATACTCATTAAAGTCAGCTCATGATGGTATCATAATGGGAGTAGTCAAGGTTTATTTTTATTTTTTTACCAAATTATTCCTGAACCATTAGATTAGGTTATTGGTGTATGTGGACTCAAGATCCCTGTACAACCTAATCTTATTGTACACCAGCAAAACAAACACCAGAACCATAGTATTATTCTACTTGAAATTTTTCATACAGGATTTGAACTCTTCAGAGCTGATATTAAGAAATAATTTTCTGGTTTTTTAACATTAACTCACAAATAGGCAATGTTGGTGAGATGGAGACAAATACGTTTGGTTTTGGTCCTTAGAGGCTACACTTGAAATACATTTGATCAAAATTTTAAAGCAGATTTTGTTTTTTTTACGACAGCTACCCCCAAATTTCATGTTATGGAAAAAAAATGATGAAAACCTCGGAGATATTGCAAAAAACCTGTCCGCTTACCAAACATGATTAAAACCGGTCTACTAGTTTGGACTGCACATACAACAGATGGACATCATTCCCAAAATCACTATTTTGGATTCAATGGATCTCAAAACAATTATGTGAAAAACACAATATCGAATTTTGTACGAAATTACAAAATTTTCTCTATACCACGTATATGTCAGAAAGTAAACATGAAATTCGCATTTACAATGTCTTGCATGATAATTCTGAATCTACACCTTTCTCCTTGTATTCTTGGGTTAGATCCCTCTATTTCATCTTACCTATCAAGTCTCTCTTGACCAACTCTTTTTTTTCCAACCTTGATGTGATGCTATTAGAATATTCGAGGGGTAAGAGGTCTTTATTTTTCTTCCTTTTTTTTTTAAGTGGTGATAACTGAGAGATTTTTTTTTGTCTTTAAACAACAAGACAAACAAGTTGATGTGTCCATCATAGACAATGTAATACAAGCAGATATTAAAAAAAAAAAAAAAAGGTCTAAAAGTGGATTACTTGCGCCCTGTAAGAAATATTAAATTGTATTGGTAGATCAAGGACTCTTACCTTACTATTTCTTACAACTATGAGTATATATAAATAGTTACAAGAAATGTCTCTCTGGAATGTATCTCTGACCATCGTCCTGGGGTAGAGTATGTAATAGATTTGTGGAATAGCCAAACTTTTGTGAAGAGTATGCCAAGCGGTCGGGAGACAGGACACATAAAACTCTTGAAAAGTATGTCATATTAATGGAATAAAAAATAGCTACTTTGGTTTCAGCTTGGATAAGACCACTCTTTTCCCGTCTCATCTTAGTATCCTGTTTGTCGTTGAGATTTAAGTACAAAAAGCACATTGTGACTGAGATCTGACCAAACAACATTACTTCCTTACAAATAAACTACAGCTTAGTTGAATACTTACATGACGATACCACCAATGAAAGGTAAAGGATCAAATCCTTTGGCGCTACCCTTCTGCACTATCTTCTTGCAGATAAATCTGAAATCATAACATAATGTTTCACTAACATTTCTCACAAACACAAAATGAGGAGTTATCAGCTAAATAACAATGTAAAAACACTGCACAACCTTTCTCACTCACCCATCTCCAAAACCAACCAAAACTAATCATCACCAAAAATTTCAGTTGAACAATGAACGCTATTTTTGAAAATATATATATATATATATTTTAATTTATATAAGGGCCTAAACATGTTTAAATTGTGCCATAATCGTGTCCCCAGCTTAAGTCATATTTTATATTTATTGACAGTAGTAATTTTTTTTTAAATATAATTTTTATAGTTTTGATTTAAAGAGCTGGGAAATTTAAAAAAAATTCAAATAAAATATATTCTAATTTTGGCGCCCAAAGTTAGACGCCAAGATTACGACATCTTTTTGTTATATTCTTTTTTATATTCACGTTGAGGTACCAAAATTATAATCTCAAAATTATAACAGAAAGGTGTTATAACGGGTTTGTGTCATTAACCATTACATTTCATTAAAATCTGAATAAAATTGGTAGAGTAATTTTGAGAAATTATGTATTGTATAACAGTCCCACGGAAGATTTTAAAAAATTTCTCCGTTAATTCATGACCAATTTATTTAGTTTGGATCCCTACATAAAAATTAAATCAAAATTGTTAAAACACATTTTTTAGGCACAAGTGTAGACCGAATAGAAAAATGTTTTAGGCCAAAGGTATCTGGGGATAAAATTAAAACCACCTTCCTAAATAATAAATGTAAAGCACCCTATTTAAAAATATAAAAGGTCCCTGGTTCATTTTAAATTTTTGATTAAAAACTACTAAACATTTTTGTTGACAAATAGTTTTGGTTATTTTTTTAAGTTTTGAAGATGAGCAATTCCACAAAGTTTGAGCAATGTTTTTGGATCATTTATTTAAACATCTGCTTGTTTACATCGACACCCGTAGAAAGGAAGGTTAGTGGAAAATTGATGGTAATATTTACTGTTCATAATTATCTAATACTAATGAGTTCATTACAAACTATACAGTTTTAATATAGGCTACATTCATCCTTTACCATAATTATAATTTAAACAATTATTCAGATAGTACAATTTATCTGTGTACATATTTTAAAGTATTGTGTGACAGTAAGGTCTAAATTTATCATTGAAAAGTTTACAATCTCTTTTGAAATTATTATTAATAACACAAGCTAACAAGTAGTTATGCTACTTACTCAGCCTCGTCACACTGTAATACAAGCAGATTCTCTAAATCTAATACTTGGAAATTGTTTCTTGAGTGTTATAGGCAATGTTAAATTGTATTGGTAGATCAAGGAGTCTAAACCGGTAAGATGTTTGTTTAAAACAGTTGTTATAGGCCTACAGGTTATCTGAAGCTCGAAATTATGTATATAACGGAGCTAGTAGTTGTGTATATATTAGAAAGTTTTTACTTGTATCAGCATCTCAACCAAGGTGGACCAATGTAAAGGAACCTCCATTTGTTATGCTCGTGTTGGCAACTCGGCTATGCCAGATCTCATAACTACAAGAATATCAGATTTTCTTAGGAGGTTAGGACTAGACAATTTGTCAAAAATTGATGCCACTACATGCAGAATTAAAATTAGTAATTTTTCACTTAATTTAGTGTGTTATAAGTTGAATAAGACATGTGATATTTAAAAAAAAAAAAAAAGAAAACTGTTTAAAATGGTCGCCATTTTTAATTAAATTTTTCTTAATTTCAATTAGATTCTATGAACAACCCCCCCCCCTCAATACCAAGTAGTTTCATGTTTCTATTTTAATTTTTGTGGTTGATATCATGCTTACATATAGCCGACAATGATGCCAATGGCAACAATGACTACAGATGGACAGCATGTTGAAAATTACTGTTTCGGTTTCGTTGGGTCATGAAACGTCACGATCACACATTCATCTCTTGTACATTGATACCAACATAAGTATTAATGGGCAGCAATTGTTTCGAAGAATTTCATAAACGTACCATGTGTTTATATTCATTGTGTCAATATGTCGCAGTTTAAAACAATATAACAAGTGTTTTATATGTGTCAATGATTTCAATAGTGTTATGAGTACTCAACAATAATTACCAGATGTAATGGGACAACCCTTATGGGACGACCCTTTCATAAGGATTTCACAATGTTTGGGATCTGACAATGACGGTTTAACCGTCAAAACAGGTTATCCACAAAGATGAAATTTGGATTGTCTGACAGAAAAATTAAGGTAATTAACCTGTAATATATTTATAAATGAACAGTAGGGAAATACTACTTCAAGCAGGAATAGTTGAAAGCCGTTATTTCTAGTAATGATTTTCTGTATGCTGTTATATTGGACTTATCTTCAAACATTCTTACATTTGATGTGTCATATATGTGTCTAAAATGAAAAATAAGTTTGTTAGAATACGATCTTAAGTAGTTGCACATAATTTTCTGAGCAGTGTAACGCGGAGAATCTAATTGTACAGTGGTAATGTGTAAGCTTAACATTCCCAACCTAATACTTTCTTGGCATATACATAGTCTACAGAAAGTTATGTGATGGGTCAAAAAATTGATGTCAATTTTTGTGTGGACTTATCCGTTTTGATCCTGAGTTCACAAAAGTGGTTGTCGTCTTCTATCTGTCTGTCTGCAGTGCTCTAGAAACCAAATTTATGGGTCAATTCTAATCAAATCCAGTTAAAATTACAATTTTTTAAAGTTCGGCTCTCACGATTTTGATCAAATTTTGCTCAAGTGTAGCTTCTAAGGATTCAAACAAAACATATTGTTCTCCATCTCTCCAAAAATTCCAGTTCGTGAGTTAACAGTATAAAACAAAAAATTCGATCATGCTACTGTAAAATATATGCAATTTCTCAAATCTATCTATTTCGTTCAAATTTTAGTGAATTAAAAAGGTTAATGACCTAGTTCCGTGTGAAAAATTGCAAGAAAAAAAGAAAATTGACTGCTACTATTAAAAGCATGATCAAAATATTGTTTAAGCTTTATTTAAATTATAAATACTTATCAAAGACAGTAAATGGTTCATTTTCACTGGCAATTTTTGGTGATGAATACTTTTGATACTTTGGTTTGGTTACTTTTGATTTGATTTTGGGGATAATCTACACAAGTTCTCTGTTTACAAACAAATTATAGACGTTTTTTATAATTTTTGTTGCTCATTTTCTTTGAATAATTAAATCAAATATTCTTTAAACATATGTAAACAAGTGAATTCGAGATTCTTGCACCAAATGATATCAATTGCAACCTTTTACGATAAAAAATAATCAAGTTATAACCAAACTTAAAATTTTAGACCTTGAACTACCAAATTTTAAGCCTGAATAGTGAATTTACACACAATTAATGAAACCCATTTATCAGTAAACGCTCAAGGAAATTATGATACTATTAAACTTAAGGAAATTAAGACAATATTAGTCATGGTTATATCATGCTAATTACCTTATCTTTCAATTTAAGAATTGTACCGATATACAAATACAATATAAATTCACCAATATGAAAATTCACTTTATTAGTGTCAGTACTATGTGGTTATATACAGAGTTGGAGGTCTTTTAATTGATATTAATATAACCTTCGATACTTTGAATCATCAGGTCCTGTCTGATATTATGGCCTATAGGGTGCCAGGGGTTCGAGGGATTGCTCATGATTGGTTGAATTGATGAGCAGAAAACAATATGTGAAATTACAAAACATATTTAGTAATGAGGGTATTACAAAGTGTGGAGCCCCACAAGGGATTTGCTGGTACACAATTTTTATATAAACAGTTTGTGTACTGAATGTTTTATTGCCAAATTTAATGCCTATAATGATGTAGTACTTCTAAATTAAACATTATTAATTGATAAATATCGGCTATTGAAAATCATTCAGGAAGACCTAAACCAGCTTTCATTGTAGTTTTCTAAAAAATCAAATGCAATCTTTTTAATGTAAGGCTAAATTTATGGTTAAGGTACCATTCCTAGTCATGTGGTGAAATTACAAAGAATTGTATACATTCAGATATCTATCAAGTCAAGAAAGATTAAATATTTAGGTATTCTTTTAAACTCAAAGCTTACATGCAAAGGTCGTATAAACAAAGTTAAATTTTTATTACTTAATGCAAATAGAATTTTATACTTTCTAAGGATACTGTGCCAAAAGAGATGCTTAGAACTTTGTACTTTGTTTTGGTTCAATCAAAATGGTTCAAACTTTAATGTGTGTGTGTGGGGGGGGGAGCCTATACTCCACAGTAAATCCACTTATTATTATACCAAATTTCATAGTCAGAAAAAAAAATTTAAAGCAAAAGTCATTGTTCTTTTCAACTGTTTACAGTACTGAACATTCCTTTATGACATTTATATATTTACAAGATCCTAAGCACATTTTTTTAAAGATGTTCGAACAATTACAGACCGGGGGGGTAAGATTTATGTCTAAGATTTACCGAAGCAAATATTGGAATTTTCAGAGATTTTATTCTTATAAAATCCAAGTTTATTTAAGCATTTACCCGAAGAAATTAAACTATATAGCGTAGAAACAAAATTTGTAAACTTAATAAGAAAATGGATACTATTAAAAATTCAGAATCTCTCTTTAAATTATATGGATAAATTAAGAGAAAGCAAAATTGATTTTAATGAAAGTCATATTTAAAAAAAAAAACTACTACTACTGAGAATATTGATCCTTATTCTTAACAATACAAAGTCAAAAGTTAAATGTAATTTGTCTTCACAAATTTCAGACACCGTGTTGTTATTAAATTTCTTTATTCTTCAGTTATGGTATTTGCAAGTAATAATAATTGGATGGATATTACCTTTCCTTTAGTAGGCTAAATTGATGTTTGCTGTATTCAGGCTCACAGAAAATATTATACAGTCGGCTTCTCTTAAATTCACCTTTTAACTTTTACAAACACTTCACTAAATAGTCTGAACCACTTCTCATATAAATTTTGTTTGGAGGTGGAAAATAGTCTTGCTCAAATGGATGCAAAATACGAGTACCGGTTCAATTGTTGCACAATTAATTTTGGTTTGGGTTTCAAAACATATCAATACCTTTTTTTATCCACTTACATTTTAATCTTTTTATTGGATACATAACTGTCTGCTCTTGTTCATACTTCTTACTTCGATATTTAACTGTTTAATAATTATATATGTCTCTAAATCGTTAACACAACGTTCCTTAAATATTATTTATTTTATCATTAATTAAAATACTTTAGTTAATTTCTATAATTTAACATTTTCTTCAGACTTATATAAAATTTCCCTCTATACATTTCTCAATGGGTGGAGCTTAGTCTTGTTGTATCATAGTACAACGTGGAACCTCTTAGCGTCCCCGTTATATGCATCTATACCATTTGCCACGAATTAAGTCCGTTGAGTAATGAGTAATAGCCAATAGGAGAACAAGAGTAGTGCGCGGTTGTCAATTCGAACAGCCCCCAGTATGAGGCTAACCCACGAGCGATGCTACCCACATCTTGTACTGCTAATACTGTTGGGTAAATAAGTAGTTTTATTATGTTTGCATAGTTTTTTATGAGTTGAATTATTATTTTATGTTTTAATAATTTAAACATGCTTAATGTAACTGATACATTAATATTACATGAGCGGTACTCACATGTTTATTTCAAAAAAATTATTTTTTTTTGCTCTAACGGTAATAATTTTCTCCTCTGTAATAATTATAATAACCCAGTACAAAAATAAATATTAGTTTATAATTAAAGTTCTATTACATTTATGTACATAGACAAAAAATATTGTTTTTGTTGAGAAATTTCTGATGATTTGTTTACAAGTAGGAAACTAATTTGTTTGAATTACAGATGTAATTTTTTTAATTGTTCATTAAATTATGCTCTTTGCAACTGTGATTCAAACTTAAATGCAGTATCTATTATTTTTAGCAAGCGCCTTAAATGAATTTAACTGCGAAGAATCGCAGTGCTAAGCGCTATCACAGCGGAGAAACGAGTTGGCAAACCTGTATGGTCCCTACTGGTTTCTTCAAAGTCAGGCTTTTCAACGGTTTCTCCCTCAAAGGACTTTTTAGTTTGTATTTCTCTAAAATTTTATTTTATATCGTGTTTTATTGTATTTATTTTCTTCCTTTTATTTATTATTTAAATTTTCCTAACTTAGGAATTGTTATAGTGAGGAATTTACGCATTTAGCGGCTACAATTTTAACCAAATTTCATCATAATTGTCAAAACTAACTGTTAAGAAATAGAGAATTTGATTTCGGTTTTATGGCAACTTCCCACAAATTTACTGAAGAAACAATTTTTAAAACTTTTAAATATAGCCAAAAATACCCACATAACAAAACCAGTTAACCTGTTTGGGTTGAAGAGCACTGAACAGACTCTAAACGAAACTTATTTTTAGGCTAAGAGTAAGTTATTACAAAACATACATTTCCATGAAAAACTTTTTGTTGATCATGAAAATTTCCTGCTTCTACAATCTTTATAGATTTGACACACTTGAGAGACCTAGCTGAATCTATAAGTTTTTCATGTAGTCTAGGATTAGATCTCTCTCTTTCATCTTTCATATAGGTCTCTCTTGAACAACTCTTGTTCTTTTCTGACTATTTTTATATGGTGTTGATGACCAGAAGGTTTTTTGCTTTTAAACCACATAAAAAATTCTAAAATTTCTAAATACAATAGAAAGTAGACCTGACAATACAAAACCGATCATGCTGGTCACTAAATTTAAAATAAATATTCTGTAATCAAAAAGTAAAGATTTACAATTACAGTATAGGCTACAATTGGTACATAATGGGGAATAAATTAAGTGTCAATACCAATTAGACTTTGGATAGTTAATACTCAAATTATTAATTTAGTCAGTATTAATAGGTTATTGTTTGAAAAACAGATGACATAATAGAAGAGATTATATATAGATCCTACTTATGACAATACAATAGATCTACGCAGGTGGTTAATCCCTCACTGGAAGCTCTATAGCCTATTAATTGCAATCAAAAAAAATGTTGTTACGTTAATGGTTAAAAAAATTACTTCTCAATTTTATTCCCTCTGATAATAAATTGAAAAAAAAAAAAAGAAAAGTTGAGTGGTATATAAGTGATAAAAGAACTCGATAACTGCAGATAAAAATAATCATGGGTCATAATTAATTAACCAAAAGTTTTTTTTAATGTAAAAATACTATGAGAATAATTATTACGGGTGTGTATTAACAGGACAAAAATGATCACTGTAGCTGTAATCATACAATTTCATATAAAAAGCTAAAGATAAACTGATATAATACACGGAAATTTGTTCAAAATATCCAAACTATTATGTGGGGAAAACACTCATTTTAAATTGATAACATTACCTAATGATATCAATTTATTGATTTTAAGGATTATACATTTTTCTACCAAGCTAGTATTATCAATTAAATAATTATTTCAAGTGAAAAATATACGATCTAGGCTGGGAATTAAACCCAGGACCTTTGGCTTTACGCGGCAATGCTCTACCAACTAAGCTATCCTTGATTGCTTCGGTTTATAATATTTATTCATAAACAGGAGGAACTACACTATTTTAAACTGAAGTATTGAAAATAGTCAATCGTCAATGATTGTATGATTTCTACCAATTATAAATTGGATTTTTCTTCCAAATATGTTTTTGCACACAGATGTCTAAAATTAAAAATGAGGATAATAGAATCTTAGCACTTTCACACAATTTTCTAACTAGATGGAAGGGTTAAGGCTGTTTTATCACTGTGGATTTCCTTAGCTATCGCCACAGATTGTTAAAGAAAGGTGAAATTCCCTTACCAAACTACATGGTCACTAACAGACACTGTATTAATTACTATCCTATATAAACTATTCAAAAAAGAGATCCGATTTCTTTCTTATCTCTACTTAAATGGGTACTTACGTATTAACGCCACCGCAGCAACTTTGCGCATATATATATATATATATAAGGTTTGGCCAGGTGTTTATGTGTGTATAGCCTATATATATATACACATAAACACCTGGCCAAACCTGTCATGATATATAATTATATCGCAAAGTAAGCAAATATTGGTGCATATATATATGTACAAAGTTGCTGCGGTGGCGTTAATACGTAAGTACCCTTAAATGTATTAAAATATTGAAAATGTTCAGAAAGTGTGTGCGTCTTGTGATATGAATTTTAGCCAAAACCAAGCATATTTTTAATTAAATAACATTTGTCAAGCTTTATATCTTATTCATACAAAGGGAGTAACAAATCATTTAGGGACTAAACACTTTAAATAATTATATTAATCTCATAATTTAGGTATGGTAACTTAATATTTTTTAAGTGAAGGGAATACAAGATATTTAGTATTGATATAGTAATATTATTAGTGTCTGAAGCTTTTCATAATTACTAAAACTGGCAGAAGGCAAACTGACCAAACGATAATTCTGAACTAACACTTTCCTTATAATTATTGTACCAACATTTTCACCTACAATTTTATATATCATATTATGGTCAAAGAAATATAGATATATATATATATATATAGATATATATATAATTCAAATAAAAGTTGTAACAATACAGAATTGGTAATTGGGAGAAAACAATAAGGCCAAAGTCAAAAGTTTACAGTAACAACTTTACAAAACAATATATGGTACGCAAGTGAAGTGTGTTGACAGTTAGTATTTTATCATAATGAAAACTAGGTCACCAACTTCATAAATAACATAACATTTTGATATATTGACATAAAGGTTTACGTCAAGTACTTTTGGTAATTAAAATTATTGTTAATACTTTCCATTTTTGTATCAAAAGAACTTGTCCTAACATCAAATCTTGTGTAGGCTATCCATAAACGTCATTTGGTGGGACAGTTGTTATGGTTCACTGATCAGTTCGATATGACAATTAATTGTGATTTGGTTTTTGATCATTTCTTTAATCACAGAATAAATGTATCTAACCCATACCTCTTCAATAAGGTTTTCACCGATGATAGTGTCTATATCAGTATGAACACACTAATGATATGAAACCAATTGTTAAAGTTAAAAAAGTGTGTTAAGAACTTCCTTCATGTATAAGAAAATATTTCTTTATGCAAGACTCTACTGAATGGTAAGAATCTAAATTCTGATATATGCTCCATTATATAATTCCCACACGAAGTAACTGCCAAACTTACATCTCACTTGGGATAGACTTGAAGAAAGTATTTACGGTGAGAAACTTACATGCAACACTTGAAAGAAAATGATCACTTTTTGCTCACATTAGTAAAATCTGTCCTCGTAAAAACAGGACCTTTGAATTTATAGTCAGATCAATAATTCATACATACATCCTAAATAATATTTAGTGTACTTCCTATATCCTTGAGTGTGATTTGATGATATGGAGTCCTTTTAAAACTGAATTTAGTCTGGAGTTCCAGAATGTGCAATTGAAATTCTTGAGAGTGGTCTGTATAAGAGAAATTAGAATACCTATGATGATTGACTACTTGTCAAGACATCTGAATTTATCAAAATTACAAAAGGAGAGTAGCCTACTAGATTTGTCTTTGAAACTGGAACAATCCAAGTCTCCTTTCGATGATCAGTTTCAAGCTATCGAATGTAATATAATCTGTGGATCTATTTGAGTACCTTAATATCTTTACGACTATAACAACACCCTGGGAAGAATACAGATGTGGAAACTCAATAACTTTTTTATTAAGGCTAAATTTATGAAAGTGTGTTAAAAGCCAACCTTTGAATTTAATCAACAAAACAATAATTCTATGTTAGAAAGTTACTAAGAAATCTGTAATTAGTTGAGATTATAAATGACTTTATATCTTTCCTTAGATACAGAGTATTTCAATATGCAATACTATACTTATTACTGAATAATTTTTTTATATATGAATATATAGTAAATAATATAAATACATGTCTGCTATAATTTCTGACTGATTTAATATCTTGATAGCCTATAACTCATTTTGAATTATAAATTTGTTACACATCCATTCTAAAATCTTTATGATTTTATATTTATTACAACTGATGGTAAATATGCAGGAGAGTTGTCCGATCGATTTAAGTGTGAAATATCACCATTTCGTCTTCAAAATAGCTGTTTTTCGATAATTTCAATCATTCCTAACAAGGCTAGTCACTTTTTTATGTGTCCAAATTAATTATTTCTGTCCGAAAACAGCGATTTATAATTTCAACACATATTTCATAAATTTTAGGTAAAATCTATTAATGTTTTTCTTATTCCGCGAAAATAGTTCTGTTTTAAGAACTGTCAAAATACATATCATTTAGTATTAATCATGTCGTATATATAGTTACCTACCCAAACCTAGTTAAAGAACTACAGGCCAAGGAAGGTCATTATATATATATACCTTGATTTACCTATAGTTATTTTTCAGAGACCTAGTCATCATGAATCTTATATCATAGAGGCGTAGTAATATCAACTTATATTAGTGAATGAAGTGAGCATGCGCCCCACGAGTGATTTCAATATGGCTACACGATAGAATATGTAACAAATTTGACAATTTCTAAGATTGTGAAGTAAATAACGAATTGTGAGAGATAAAAAACCACTAGCTTTGTTAAGAATGATCGAAATTATCAAAACAAACACTATTTTGAAGATGAAATGCCGAGATTTCGAACTTAAATCAATCGTACAACTCTCCTCCATATTTACCCAACTGATATATTACAACATAGTTTTTTTTTTTTTTTTAGTTTATAGTATAAATGTTGTTTATTTATATAAATTGAATTTAGTAAAAGGTGATGCTATTGGAACATATAAAATAATGAAAATAATGCAGGTACCAGGTACCAGTACCTAAGTTATTGCTTGGAATTACTGTACTGAATAAAATAATAAGTGCCTAGCTTACTGATGGCTTATAATTTCAGCTAGGCTATTTATGGTCATCTCATTGAGTCGAATTATAAAATAATAGTTTCATATTTAGATAAATCTAACATACCCATGATAAATATTTGTTTAATACATTTATTTTTGAAAATGTAAACAACAATTTTTAATGAATACATTTGAAATAAAAACAAAGGTAAAAAGGGATTTTTTATAACATTTCGTAACATAACCACTGGAGGTGCAATTCTATACTTTATATAAATTGAAAAGTTGACTTTGTATAGATAATTCAGTAATACTTTAATACTAGTATTTAATAGCCTAATGTGAGTAATAGAATAATTTACTTAAGCAACATTAATATCTTTATTAAAATAACTTACGCAGGTGCAAAACATTGTGCAACTGTAGTAATTCCGGCTGCAGTTGCAACAATATCCTTATAATCTTCAAGAGGCATAATGGAGATCTGCAAGCAGAAGAAATTAAACTAGTAAAATCACTCCGAAAATTAATACTGAAAGTTCTTCAATACTTAGAAAACAGGCCAGACCTAAAAATTATTAAATTTAATTGAAGGAAAGATTAGTTCTTAACTAATCAAAAAAATTTAACTGTAACAGCAGTTTAAAGTTTAACTGTAATTTAAAGTTTACGTTATTAATTTTTATGTGAACACAATTGGTCTGCACACTAGGTCTACACTGTTTTATTTAGTTAATTGTTGTTATAAATTAAATTTAAATTAAGTAATTACCGTAGAAAGTTTCAAGTTGACCGCACTGTTACTAAGAAATGAATGGCGGAAAATATGCGAAACCAAGAGGTTAAGTTCGTTTATTTACATGTTCTGATCACAAACGACCTTGACTTGATACTAGTTAGTCCCTAACGTAAAGCCATGATTATTGCGCATGAATAGGATTTTAAGTGTAGGGGGAGTGGCTTGGCTTAATTAGAATAAAATAACAAAGTATGCCTAACAAAGTAAGAGCTTTAACATTTTACGTAATCAACGGTTTATATATAATAAAATTTATCTATACCGATTTATCTATATTTAAGTTTCATTTAATTGCATTAAAATAGTCTAAACACAACTTAATTAAAATATTCAGTAATTATGAATTTTAAGAGCTCTATAGGTCGAGTAAATTTATATTAGTTTGGTTTTTATATAGTATATAGTGTTTAAAATATATAGTTTATAATAATTTAAAATTGAAATGTATAAAATTACCGTTCAGAGCCATAGGCTAAAAGTGAATTATCTAACAGCTGATTTATACTCCAGTTTAACAGCTGACTTAAAGTTTGGAGAATGACCCTTTTGTGCTTAAAAAACAAGATGGCTCAACCTACTTTTTCAGAAGATGAACTTGGTAAAAAGTGGGATAGATGTATAACTGATGGAATGCTTAAGACAGGTTAGTTATGAAAAACGATTGACTATCTGTACAACTTTTTATTATTACTAAGTAGTATTTAATTTTAAAGCAAACATCGTAAGCCTATTTAATTAATCTAACCCTACATTTGAACATGATTAGGTAATAAAATGAGTAAGGCTTAAATATGGCATACTTAGGCATAATGTAGTTTCATTTAATAGGCCTATAACTGTTCTATATCATATTACCCAAGTTTATTAAAATCACTAAATAAAATTATTTCTTGATGCCAAACAATTGGTTTTACTTCTAGTTAGACCACCTATTTTTTTAAAAAGCATGACTCAGCTTATACAATAATCTTGGTATTAGTCACAAATAAAATGTAAACAATTTAAAAGCAGCTAGAGTTAGCAAAGTGGGTATTGGTAACTTTAGTGTAGCTCTGTCGCCAGTGGCACTAAGTAAGGATTTGAAGGTTTCAAAAGGGTCAGCTAGCATATGGTTATATATACATGGCCAGAGTTTAGAATTCAGTACACATTAAGTACCATACTTCACATGTGAGGAGGTTTGACAGTTTATATTCCAAATCATACAATTTGATAGGAGCCGAATTATGAATTTAAATAACAACCTACCAAACATGTGTTAGTTTTGGTTTTTATTTCAAAGAGGGTTCCTTCAATAACTGCATTACATGCTTCTAGAACCTACAATTATTACAGATCACTTCTATCTAAATTTTTGACCAATATAAAAAAATATTAGATATTGTAATTCATTATGGCTCTTGGTTACTACTGTTATTTTTCACTGTTAAATAATATAAAAAGGAATGTCATATGAAGTTAATCCATCTAAAACGTCTTGTACACAGATGATTGTGGTTAACTTTCTTTACAATAATGATTAGAAATTTACCCCTAACCACAATCACTTGAAACTTTAAAATAAAGCATGATTATTTGATTAATTGTTCTTTATTTAAAGATTGTATCTTAACTATCTTTGTTATTTAAATATCATTTGTACTGTACAAATGCCAAGTTCCATATTTCTGTACTGAGTGTTTATCAATCCATAGAATATATTATGGTACATACACGTTAGATTATAACCTACATGACTAATATTTGGAAACCTAACAGATTAACTTGATTGTATTTACACATTAATATTTATTATGACAAGATTTGGTATAGAACTAATCATACTAGTATTTGGACAGCAATAGGAGCATTTTAGTTTCGAATGAAACATGAGTATAATACCAAGCTAACCTGTCCTAAGTGTGAAATTTTCATTGGCTAGGTCTTTAACTCGATAGTGCAATATTCTAATGATGCATGAGTAAATAGGCCGCATTAAACTTTGAATGCAATAGAGACATAAATATCGACGGAAGCTAGCGACAACATTTCTTGTTATAAGTAAAATAAATCATCTACTAAAACCCCCAGTATCATTTACTTTAGTTGTGCAATAGGCAAAAACTAAATTATCAAAATTATTACTTTGTAAGGTTTTTAAAAGTATTTGCATAAACAAATCAAAATGTTCTCCATAAGTAAGGTTAATATACATCCTGGTGTTATCCAGACAGTCCTAATTTTATTTCTTCGTCCGGACCATTAAAACGTCCAGATTTTACAAAGGCAAATTTGGTGGCAGTAGGGAAATTTAGTTCTGCAGAAAATTTTTAATTAGCAACACTGAACACTGTCAGCCATCCTTTATCTTCATTCAATTTTTTACTTGGCAGTTGTTCACTGTATGCCGTGGCTATTGTATTCTGCCATCTTCTTTGTTTATTTTAATAAAGTCTCAGGTTAGTTTTTAAAAAATCTGAAGCAGAACTGTGTTTTACCAACTTGAATTAATGTTTGTGCAAGTTGTTTGAGACATGCAGTTTTCTGTGGAAGATTGTGAGGATGCCATGATATTGAAAACCATTTGCTGATTGACAGATATAGAAAAAAAAACGGAACAAGCAGCTTCCACAGCAAGTATAAAATCATATTTTAAAAGGACTGAAGCCACGTGTAATGATTTACAGTGAGCAGCAAAAGAAGCTACTTCCACATACCATACTCCAATGCACAACTTAGTTTCAGAACGTCTGATTGTACTTCATAATTGCTAAAAAAAACTTTTGGGTCAAAATTTTATGTAGATCAAACAAAAACCGGAGCAATTATTGTAAATATTATTTCTCCTTACATTTCTAATGAAAATTCAAACGCCAATTTTGCGACTCTACAGAAAAGTTCCAATGCAAAAGAAAAAAACTGACTCCTGCCTGCGTTAGTTATTTTACTCAAAATGAATGAGTTAATATGAAACTTCTTTATTTTGATTAACTCCTGGGTGAAATTTCTGACCTTTTTGCTGAACATCTTGATTCGAAAGGAGTTTACCTTCGCGCTGATAATACGGACACAAATTTCTGTGGTATTAAAAGGAGAGGTGAAGGAAATGTATTTAGTAAATTACAGAAATCCTGTCATGACCTATTCTTGGAATTGGCTGTTCGGCATATTCTGTTATAACACAGTTCAGACTGTGTGTGATGCACTTCCCATTGATGTTGAGGTTATGGTGGTGAAGGTGTACAAATTTGTTTACCAGTAGTATGTAGTCAGTTACAGATTTAAAAATATGTTGTCAATTTGTAAATATAGAGTACAGAAGAGTTCCGTCACGCGGAAATACAAGATTTTTGAGTTTATTACCTGCCAAGAAAGTAACCTTGAAGTTGTATTTCTTGACAAGTGAATGCTGCCCTACACTGTTGCATATGCTTTTAAGAGATCCTGTAAATGAACTTTTCCTCAAATTTGTGCATGGAATGCTCCAAATGTTTAATATGTCAATTCTCAAACCGTAGCCAGATTACATATGTGCTTCAGATGGATCGCAAGCTTAGACTGAACTGGAGAGAAATAACATTTATACCTAAGTGTTGCATGTTTCTATCAAACCGGTTACAATTATTTGAACTTTATCAAATTAACTTTGACAAAGCTGATAATTTCAAGCGGTTAACTCTGGAAAATGAACTTATATGGGTCTAGGTAGAGGAGAGTGTAGTAACAGTTAACAGTGTAATACCTGATTCCTCGTCACTAGTCAATATGACCAAAAATCTCAAACCTAAATGATAATAAGGCTTCAGTCATAAGAGTTCCACTAAAGCTATTAGTCACATTCAACCCATTATTTTTATCACAGTCATATCGATATAATTTTTATCACAGGTGTTTCTATTTATAGTCACCTCCTTATACTACTTTTTCTCACTATCACCAATTTCCCGTCACTTGAAATTTCCCATTCTGAAATAATAGTGTATAATTTATCACAATCACAAAACAAGCGTGTCCACCTCGACACCATTAAAAACACTTGAGTGCTACAACCACATAGTGAACCCATTATTGTACGTCTTCTAGTTAAATGAAAACAGTTCAGCAAATGTAACCACTGTATGGGCAAATACAACACTATTTTAGCCTACATTAAAAGACTTGCTTGATGTTAGACTACAAAGATCAAATACATTTTTGTTAATTTTTAAGAACAGCTTGACATACATTAAAACTATTATTCCTTTTTTAATCAATGTTTTCTATGATAGTATATATATCCTTTAAGTTGAATGAAACATGTTTAGAAGGTTAAATTTACCAATCTTCATTTTTGTTTACCAAAAACTCTGCGAATAGGTTAAGTTAGACCAGGTTATGTTATATATTTAAATAGTCAATTGCCTGTTTGTCATATGCATGAAACGGTAAATTAACCCCACTTTCTCGAATAGGAGCTCTTCCTATTTATTTTTTATGTTTTCATATTCGGTGGATTGTTCTGGGTGTCACTGTGGTCAAACTGTTTTTAAACAATTATCAAATTTGTTTGTAGATGTGATAACTTTTTAAGACTAAAATGTCTATATAGATATGTATAGTCCCAGGGGCAAATAATTCCAGTATTAGTTACCCCCGTCGTTAAAAAGGTTAAGTATGGTACAGGCTAGATAGAGTAATTTTTTTTATCAGAATTTTTTAATGAATTACTTAAATTAAAACATTTTTAACAGTTTCCTGTGAAATATGTATATAAATTGGTAAAGTTTAAACATAAAGTTTAACATACCATATCGGTAGCTTTAATAGATGTATTTATTTACTTTTTTCTTTTATAGGTGGAGGATTAGCGTTAGGAGTTATTGGCTCACTCCTTTTCTTTAAAAGTAAGTGAACATAATAAGCCTATATTACTGTAAGACTTTAACTGAAATTTGAAAGTAATTGCTATATGTTGCCTAACATCTTTTATTGAATTTTAATTGATTTTTAAAATCTGTGCATCTTTAAAAACAATTGTCTATAGACCATCTATTTTATATGTTATTGACCATCATGTTCTATCTTTTATATCAACTTTCTGTAATGAGTGAGAAGAAAATTAATTATCGTTCGTTGTGTATATGTTTTACATACACGACAATAATAACAATGATGAAATAATTATCTCCATTTAACTCATTTAAAAATCTTTTGTTTTTTTACTTTAATATAAAAGGAATATCGTTAAGATTAATTATTATGAATTTGCTTTCATGGATTCTAAATATCTTTAAATTTATATTTTTTTCCTTCTTTTCAAAATGTTTGTTGCTTTATTGTAGTTGTCCTTCTCTTAAAGCAATATTTTCGTGATCTTTTCTTTTTCCACTCTTGCTTTAAAAGTGACTTCAATTATAAAAAAATAATTCAACCCTAGTAAAACTCAAATATAGTCATAAATTTTAGATCAAAATTAAGATAAAGCCATGCGCAGTGCATATTTTATAAGAGTATGGAGATCAAGTGACCAATTCTAAATATACCAATCAGCAATATACATCCTTTAAACCGTGAAAATAGCCCATTACCATAGCCTACACATAAGCAATGTCATCCATTTCCATCCCAGAACCAGATTACAACGGAAATTTAAAAAAATTAATATATTGTTTTTTATTAGGTTATATTATTTGAAATAATTGTAAAATACTCAACATGCTGAATGTTTGAATATGAACTTGTCTGATGTTTTATAAAACCGAGCCTACATACTTTGATTAAAATCTGAATAAAATGCTGACACCCTGGGCATTTACTAATACACACACACACAAAGTGAATTTCAATAAGTGTGATTGCAAGCTAATTTCCATACTATATACTAGTAATTCTCTTGTAATTGCAGATATAATGAAAGTATAATATTATTGTGTTGTTTTCAGGGAGAAGTTGGCCTGTACTATTAGGGACGGGATTTGGTTTTGGATTAGCATATGGCAACTGTGAGAGAGATATAAAAGACACCTTTAACTTTTCGTCTTCAAGCCAAAAGGTTAGTGTTTTCCTAAAAGTGGTATTGTGATTTCTCAGTTTTTTAGCACATTTCTTTGTGGTTGTTTTATACTAGTTTATTGCTATATTTACTTTAATAGATAATGCATTTTTTAGAGCTAATTTCCTTTTGACAATCGTGTATTTCTAAATTATTTTTTACCATATACAAATATATGGTAATAGTTATAATTGACATTTTGTAGGGTGTATTCTAAAAAGTCATAAGTGTGGTATTTGTTCGTTGATTTTAGTGATATGAACTGCATATTTCACAAATAATTGGTTTACAACTAGAAGCAATCTATAAGAATAGAAACTATTTAAAATAAATTTACATACCTTCAAAAAAGTTACTAAATTTTTCAATTTTTGACACAGTTGAAATCATAATAATTCGCACACTTTCATTTCATTTATTACAGCCGTCCACAAGTTATATATTGTTTGGCCAAGTCATAACATTCTCAAAAATTTTAAAAAGATTTTGTCAATTCAATTACATTCATTTCATAGCAGCATATTCATTATAAAACCAACAATAACTAATAAATAAAATTACAAAACATTAAACAGATGCCATCACATATTTTGTACAATCCAAACTTTATAAAACATTAATAATTTAAATGGAATTTTACAGTATGGAGATCATATCAAACAACAAACGTCAGTGTCAACGCAGAAACTCCTCCACAGAGTAAAATGATCCAGACAACAGTAGTTGTCTCAGGCTATTGTATAGTTTTTCAAACCTCTAATGCTTTGTGGAGCTTAGATATTAATTTAGCATGTGCTTGTGAGGGAAGTTTACTGTAAACATTTAACCTGTAGTGTATACCATGATAACTACAAACCTGTCTGGTGCTATAGTTGTGTATATCCATGTTATGGACGTGATCACACTTAAATTTAAAATATAGCAACACTTCACGTATGTAAATACACGAAAGTGTAAGTACACCGAGCTTCCCAAAAGCACTTTTACAAGCGCGTTTCAGGGCTTCAGCCTTGTTATTAGCCGAATGGCCCACTTTTACAGGACAAAAAGTCTTAGCATGTTCTAATCTTATGAGTTTCGTAGAAGATTTGTATAGTTCAGATATGGATATAAAAGCAGTTTAAAAGGATAGACGATTCACAATACAATTTTAAATTTCTTAGTACAAAAATCTCTGAACTAATTTAGCACTGTTTATTTGATCATGTTAACTTGTTATCAATAATAAGACTCAAGAACTTAAGTGAATTTACTTCTTCATGCAAATTGTCACCCAGATGATGACACACAGTGTTCGATTTCGGCTTTGTTTCATATTAAAAAAATACATGTATTTTATCTTAACTGGATTCAACTGTCAAATTATTTTCTTCAAAGTATTGACCAATTGCATATACTTGTAAAAAAAGCCTTATGCAAGTGTTCAACTGAATTTAGTTCCATATTCAAAGTTGTGTCATTGGCAAACTGAATTAGGCTATGCACATTTATTTTGATGATGACAAATAAATAATGTAAATTAAAAAATAACACAAGACCGACAACTAATTCTTGAGGGACATCTTATCTCAGTTGGGTCTGTTTAGACAGCCTTCCTTACATTGTGTTCTATTATTAATAAATGAATTCAATGACATTAGTGGTATTCCTCTAATACCGAGCCTTTCATATTTATATAAAATGGAAATTGATACAGTCAAATACTTTGGAAAGGTCTAGAAAAATACTCATTACTGTAAGTTTTTTTTTTTTTCAAGACCCTCCACTAAAAAGTCCATCAACTCGATTATAGTATCTAAAGTTAATTTTCCTTTTTGAAAACCATATTGGCCACTATAAAGGATATTTGATTTGTCTAAATAATTAGAATCTGAATTAAGAATAGTTTAAAAACTGAATACCAATAATAAAGAAATAGATCTGTAATTGTTAATGACATCTTTTCCACCCATTTTAAATAATGGAAGGGACCTTAGCAGTGTGGATAGAAATTTACCTTCAGAAAATGAAGGATTAATTAAAACCTGAAGAGGTTTAATGAGTTCTTCAGAACACTGTTTAATTATCCAAGATGGAACCTCATCATTATCAGTAGTTTTTTTAATGTTTACATTTTCTAATCACCTCTGAGATATCCTCAACACATACAGGCGAAAGAAACTTAGATGATTCCACACTTTTTCCATATCCTGACATAGAATTGCAAACATTTTGTTGTCACATTATGATTGACTCTCTATGATGGCTCTATACACCATACGCTACCAATATTTAACTTAATATTTTTAGAATTGAAAGTTTATTTCTAAAAGTATTTATGATTTCCCAAGACGTTTTCTCATTATTGTCCGAATTGCTGATTTTTTTAAAGAATTTGTAAGATTTTGCTGTAAATTATGTTTGTAAATCTCTCTATTATGGCAATTTGTGGTTTTATAAATTTCATAGTATAGCTTTAATTAATACATTTTGTTATCCAATTCGAATTTTTGTTCTGTTAATTACCTATTTTTCATCTTTGCAAAGGGCAAGCTATCAGACAAAATATAAAAGATTCAAAGAAGAATCAAACTTTTCAACCTGGCTATTGAGAGAGTTGAGACACTCCCAATTTAAATATATTTTTTTTTTTTTAATTTACATTTTCTGAACTACAATTCCTAATCTCTCTGAAATCATTCTTAATAGGAATGGGTGAGAAACTAAAAATATCAATCGCCTATGCATAATGGTCTGATATCCCAGACTGGAAATGTTTAACGATACATTTTCTGGAGCTATATTGGGTATAACTTTGTCAATCACTGTTGCAGAAAACTTCCATCACACTGGTGTGAGAGTCAGTGCACCACCTAAGATTGTGAATTGCTAAAATATCCCTCACTTAGATTTTATAAGTACATTTATGTTTATGCCACCACATATATGATAACAAATTTATGCCATTTTAAGTATAATTTTTATAAAAGTAGGTCCAAGTCTATATCCCCACTTGGAGTCTAATAAATTCCTATTATGGTCAATTCATCATTCAACACGCTATATTTTACACTAGTCATTTCAAAGTCTTTTTCAATACAAAAATATTCAATGAATGTGAAAAGAAAAAAACTTATAATTCTTATGGGAAAAAATTCCACACATCCACCTTTGAAGTGTGATCTGGAAAATGAATTTGCCGAAAAATCTGTTCTAATATAAAACTATCAATATTACCTTAATTGAAACCATTCTCCATAACTACAAAAAAAATCCGGCATGGTTTCAAAACAAAACAAGTTTAATTCTGAATTTTTATTGGTTGCAAATTGTGTATTCTGATGAATGATATTGAAACGGGACTTTACTTTCTGATCCACCACTTACACTAGGAACTTTAATCTTATCAGTGTTATCATTAAAATTTAACTTGTGTCTAACGAGCTTACCTCTGTGACTTTCTTGTTCACTGACACTCTTGAGGTGGTCCTCCCAGTCTGTAACCACCTTTCTATTGGAATCACCTTTGGGAAACAATCGTGAAGAATCTTCCTAGGAGAGTGTTGCTCCGTTGTTTTAAATTTGACTGTTTACCACTTCTCCAACAATGTAGATTTTCAGATAACACTATACAATAGACAATTTTATTAACATACTTAAGTTTAGTCAATTTATCTACGTGAATAAATTTATGAAGTTTTTACTAAAACATGTAAATCTGCATGTTTTTAGGTTATTTAACAAACTTATTGATAATACCAACCCTGCTTCAATCAAAGTAATCCACATTACATGATCAACAAACAGAATAGTTGTTTGTAACAAGAACTAATATAAAAACACGTTATAAATATATCCACCCTCAAACATCCGCGTAACAGTACTGTATGTAAAAAAATACCAATATCCAGTAAACAGGACGTTGTTTATACATTCACATCTGGAAAACCAAATGTTGGTTCTAAATTATCTAAAAATTTACTAATTTCATTGGATTTGTTGGGTTTGTCTATTCATTGTTAATCTTTCCAACTGTTGGTAGACGCTGCAACATCTCAGTTTATTGTCATCAGTATTAATAAATGTTGCAGCATTTATTAAATGAGTACTAAATGTGCTCTATCTTTAACAATTTGTGATCGATTCTTTTGAAATTGGTAGCATTCAAACTAGCACATTCTAGCCCTCAATTCAATCTCGTGGTTTTCGACCAAGTAAGATTTTTGAGAGATAAATTCACGTTTGTAAAAATCAACTTGGGATTTCATCTTCTAGTTGGTTGTTTCAACAAAATATTTAGTTTTTTGTAAATAACTTTTTTGTGTGAATGTTATACAATATGTGTTTATTTTTAGATTCAAAATAGAGAAATAAACAACATGTCTATCTTAGATTATAAAAATTGTGTTATGTATTATAAAAAAAAAAATGGATTTTACATTTTGGAAGACCACAGCTTCATATCATAAACAGATATTAATTTTTTCTCAATGTTTTTGCATGTTCTGTAGGGTTTGTAATCATAGTGATATATAGTACATAGTAATTTTATAACAAATAGTATATTTTATAATTTTTTGTCTGTACTAATACGAATGTCATGAAAAAGGATAATATTTTCCAAGTTAAAATAGTGAACAGCTGAGGATTAACTGGCCAAACTTATACATAATTTTGTACAAAATTTAATCCAAAGTATTTTTTTGTTGCAGGCTTAGCAGATGCAAGAACACTAACGTGTAGGCCTAGATCAATTTTAGGATTTTTTCCCAACTCTGTGTCCGATCATTGTACATAATTTATTTATATAAATGTAATAAAATGATTTGTTAATTGTATCATTAAATAAATATAATTTAAACATTGCTTTTCATTAGGTTCCTTCACTGTAATAATTAGATTTTTTTTTTTTGTATAAAGGCGAAAAACCTATCGTCTTAAAAAAAACTAAGAAAAGAACATAAAATAAAGACCTTTAGCCCTTGAATACTGTAATAGCAACAGGGTCGGAAGAGAACAAGAGTTGGTCAAGAGATAGAAAGATGAGAGGATTCTAACCCGACTACGACAAAAAAAATGCAGATTCAGCTAGGTCCCTCAGGATTGCCACGCCCGTACTTACTAAAGTTAGCCCCTAAGTGGTCATTAATTAGAATAGGGTTATTATAAAATTGTTGTGTATATGATACACCATGACACTGACACTAGCTGAAACCTGATACAAAAGTACATCTAATACTTTTGGTATCTCCTTAAAGAAAATACAAGATATTTTGAACTCACTCTCATGTGACCTACTTGTGAAATTGTGTTACACGTTTCAGAATTTCAATTGTAACAGGTCAACAAATCATTAAGAATACAGATATATAAACACAAATATAACAAAACACAAACACTTGATTGTCATAACACACGACAGGTGCACACAGCTTCTTTCGAGGAACGACTTGTAAAATTATCTTAAAATCACTTGGATAATATCACTGAAAATGAGTTTTTTTGTTAAACAAGTTCCATATGTATACTCATAAATAAAATTACTATTATGTACAAGTCAAGTATTTATTTATTAGTACAGTAGAGTAAAAACTCAATTCTTTGGTGAAACTGGATCCATTTTTGGTAATACAAAATATCAGTTAGGGCTGCATGTGTACCTGTTAAGTATTTTTTTTAAATCTAAAAATGTTGTACAAAGTAAAAAATGAGAACATTTAACCACATAATAAGAAATATATTTATAAATTTTATACAAATTATCGTTATTACTTGTCTCGTATATCAATTTGTGGAAACTTCAATCACGACCTGTTGTATTTGTATTGCTCAAATATGGTTTTCATAGAAAATTGTGTTTGGATATTTCATACAGTATGAAATTAAATATTTGCACAATGAACTATAATAACAGTCTTACAGCTTGTTAAAAAATTCAAACTTTGAACAATGTTATCGTACTGCTTAAAGTCGTTTGTGTTAGAAGCTCTGATGTAAAGTGTCTTATCAACTTTTTTATGAAATTTTAATTATTATTATTTTTAACCTAAAAGATATTTATATATTTAAATAGAGCTTATGCTAGCTTCATGCCTGGATTTTTTTTCTATTCTTGTAAGATAGGTGGTAAATATTCAAAAAGCAAAAGGGAGACATCCGATTTTTCCAATAGTGTGAGATTCTATAAACTTGCTCTAAGCTTAAATATTATTTGATGGAAATTAGTTTTAAATGGGTGTGAAAAAGATTAATTTTTGTCTTTACCATTTATTTTTGACAGATAATTTTATTTTACTTTTGATTTTGCACACTTGTAAACAATCCCGCATTTAGACAAATTGTGCTCTCTAGGCAATAAAGTTTTTTGCGCCCCTCCCTCCAAACAGTGTTTGATATAAACTTTCAATAATAATAGTTAGAGTAAATTATGTTTAACAAGCTACACGGACTTTCAAAAAGTTTTGCTATATTTATTATGGAAAAATTTTATCTTGTTTTATGCATTAAAATTTCATTGAATACTCTTTTTTTTATCTATTCAAAATAAACCTGGATAAAAAGTTATTTCATGCTTATTAACCATTTACAATAGGATAGGATTTTTTTAAATTCTTTGAAATAATCAAAAATAAAATTACACTAAGCGGTAGTGGGTAATAATAAAAACTCTAGTTTATCTGTAGAGAACACATTTTTATTTACATACTGAAAATTGTTACATCATATATGTTGTACATTTTAATATTTTTACATTTTTACATTCTTTTCTTTACACAGTCTTGTGCTCTCAAAATTTTTTCATTCTAGATTTTTGCGCTCTAGACATGTGGCCAAAATGACTAGTGGGAAATGCTGCACTGCATGTTAATATTAATATTCATATTTAACCTTCCGCCGATTTCATTCACAAACCAGTATTTTTGAAGAGTACATTTGATTATTATTTATTTTTAATTTATGTAGAGGGAGGCTAAATTTTAACAAATTAGTCATTTTGAGAAAATCAGAATTTTGCATTTATCTTGTAGCACAATTTTACGTTCTAAACAAAATAATCTCTAACCGTTCAATAGTTATTAACAACGATATCGACAAGGATAATTTTGAAGAGGGGATACAAAAATCAAAATCCTTAATTTTTTTATTTATAGGTTATGACAAGCAGAATTGAATAAGACTAGAACTTTCTATCTCTTTTAGTTTTTGATGAAAAAATTCATCCTGGGATATGGCCAAAATACGCCATACCCAATTTTGATTAAAATTAGTCCACTAGTTTAGGCTGTAGAGAACTGCATAGATGACAATTATCATTCCCAAAACCACTATTTTCGATTCACAGGACTTGAAAATAGATATGTTTTAGAGTATTTCAATTTATAAATTATTGAATTAATATATTAGTTATAACACAAATCCTTTATTGAGAAAAACCTAAATATATTCTTATATCTTATTTTAGAATTGTTGTTGCATCATCTGGTACAATAATCATAAGTTTGAATAACATATCTTATTGAAAATAGTATGTATCAATTTTCCCTGCTGTTTTATGATACTATGTCTAGAGGAATTGAAAATTTCAATATTTGATCAACATGCCTTCGCCATATTAATCCACTGTCCAATTTAACTTTATAATGAAATTTGTTTTTATTTTCTACAACTACTCCACACTCCATTTATATTTTAAACTCGTGCAGCCTCTGACTTGAACTCGATCCCCAACTGTAATAGATCTATACTTACTAATTAATGCCATTCCTAAAACTCTGCAGAGATGTAATAAACTCAGATTTGTTCTTACTTTTCTTCCAAACATTAGATGGTATGCTGAACTTCCAGATGAAGAGTTTCACGTTGTTAAAAAATATCTGATTAATGACAAACAAGTTAAATAGTATAAGTTTGCATCATTTTTAGCAACTAAAACCTGGGGGAAGCTTCAATATATAATTACCTTATCAATTTCAGACTAAAAATCTAATTCCTGTTATAAGTTTTCATAATCTGTTAGGGCAACGATGGAATTCTATACTGCTTTAAAACTGTCACAACACTCTTTAATAATAATGATTCGAATTTGCCCCTAACCACAATCACTAGAAACTTTAAAATAAAACACAATTAATTATCTGATTAATTGTTCTTTATGTATTATTTCCACTAAATGCCCTGATGTACATTTCGATAACATGGTTATCATCATCGGATGGTCTCGCTTATAAACTAAATCTAAACTTACATATCTAATGAAATAAAATTAAACCTAAAACTATAATAACCCAACTGCAAGCTAAAATCCCTTCCACTCCCACGGAGTCAGAGTTATACGGAGTTTTAGTAAGTTTAGATTTAGTTTATAAGCAAGACACTCCGATGATGATAACCATGTTATCGAAATGTACATCAGGGCATTTAGTGGAAATAATAAATTAAGAACAATTAATCAGATAATTGTGTTTTATTTTAAAGTTTCTAGTGATTGTGGTTAGGGGCAAATTCGATTATTTAATCGAATTATTTTAATAATGATAAGAATCATTATTGTAAATTTCACCACAGTGCTCAACAAGATTGTAACACTTTAATAAGTTTAATCTTAGCATTAACTTCAATTAAAGTAGGGTTAGGTCTACCTTTATTCCATTTATCAGTTTTGGTTAATTGTTATTTTATAACATATAAATCATATCCTTCATAATAATTTGTTTTCCTCAGCACCATTATTAGTGAATTATAGAATTCACCATTATTATTATAGAATTTATGAATTAACATATTATTATAACATAAATTCCTTATTGAGAAAAGACAACAATTATAATCTTATGTTTTATTTTTACAATTATTGTTGGTGAATCAACTGGTACAATAATCATATTGAATAACAAATGTTATTGAAAATAGTATCCATCAGGATATTTCTGCAAAAAAACTCGATACCAGTTTTTTGACCCATCATGTAAATTTCTCTACACTAGCTGTAATACAAAGTTCAATGACTCTTAATGCTTTAAGACAATTTGTCTGTTTTCATGAATAGTGATTGTTGCCCTTCTATATCTCTAACTATGGAGATCTATAGCAATAATTATTTTATAGACTTCTATGAATGCTCTATTTTTAATAATGAATCAATAACTTAATTAATTGTTGTATTTCTTTAATACAACAATGTTATTTGTACTGGTTGCCATGACTACTTGAACAAATTAACAAAATGTTCTTTTATTAATTGATATATAAAAAACTATTTATAATATAAAAATTGAAAATATAACTAAATCTTGTGGTTTAAGAAAGTTTTATATAAACCAAAATGCCTAGCGACAAGCAAAAATGGAATCAGTGTGTCAATGATAGTACTGCAACCTTAGGTAATAATAATGTCATTTAGGTCTATTTAAGAAAAGTAATTAATTCTAATTATGTAATATTTCTGTTGTCTTAAATTCAAATATGGAATGAAGATGTAGAGGCCATCAACACAATGTAAGTGTATAGTAGATTCCAGAACTTGGAAAATACTGTCTTATGCAGAATATTTTATTAATTTATTCAGTAGCGGCCGGTGGTTAAGGGCAATGGGAGGGCTCTATTTTATTTTATACACGTAAGGGAAGGCATGTTATCATTCACAATCACAAAGGGTTAAACTTAAAAACATAAACAAACAACTCGTGTGAGTGGCGAGACACTATTTAGAACAGTTGCGCCTACTTATTTTGCCCATCGAAAACAAGGTTATTATAGTAATGCGGAACATCTAATTTATGGTGGCTGCACTGACTGATGTCTGCGCGCGCAGCTTCGGACTCTGCCCTAGAAGCCCATTACACGCTGTGTAAATGACGTCACGGCACCCTCAGCTCTGTCTGCTGCTTGCCCCATATGACTAAATGCAATGAAACTGGGACGCTCTGGCCACCGTCCGAACTCCAGAATACATTCGTCAAATATTTTATATTGTAAAACTTCCGCTACAAATGATGGTGAAATCCATAGCGGCAATTCATAATTCATTTATCTCCAAAGAATTAAATACATATAGGTATTTACATTATTAAAATAATATTATCATTTGGGGGGGGCGTCCGAGAGTACTTATGAGTAAGCCGCCACTGAATTTATTCATACCATGTGCTGCAAACTAGTCACGATTCACAGTAGATCAAGAGAGGTGGTTCTGAAAGAGGAGGTAGCAGGTGTGGAGAAGAAGATGTCTTCTCCAGAAGTAGGTTAACAAGGACTTATCCATCTCTATTAAAAAAAGAAAAGAAAAGTAGCTTATTAGTAAACTTTCTTATATTTAATTTGCAAGGAATTTCTTTACTATTTTAATGATTGAGGCATCAAAAATTAAACAGTGTTACCTGATAATTTGCCAAAATTATTCATTTTCCTTGGAAATAAATGTATCATTATTTAAGTAACATGCCTGTTGTGGTTAAATAACATGTTTCACGACAATAATAATTTGAAACAGCTGTTATAAATTCTTGAATATGTTTTATTTTGTTGTTTTCATTGAGAATTTATAACAGCTGTTTTAAATTATTTTTAGCTTAATTTATATTGTGCTTACTTCATTTGTGGGATTCACATCCTTTTACGATTGATTGCTTACATTTGCAAAACTAAACAGTTTATATCGCTTATTGTTAATGTGTGGCAATTGGGTCTGAATTTTTTGCCATAAAAGTTAATGACATCTGTACATATTGTATACCGCTTACTTTATTTGTGATTTATTGTTTACATATTGCAAAAGTTAATGGTTTACATGGCTTATTGTTGTGTGACAATTGGATGGGAGCTTAGATATTCTAAATGCCGGCCGCAGGAAGACTTCATGGAAACCATTAAACATTTGCTGGTCGATGAGAAAATGGCAATGACAGAAATCGAAGGGCACTAAATCATGAAGTAAACCAACAGGTTCTACTTTTTGATGCCAACACGAACCTCATACCTCAACATTATTTTAAAATTGTACGTTCATTTGATATTAACAATCTATATATTGATGTAGGTGATCTTTCTGATGAATGTAGATATTGCAGTGCTTCGATGTTTCATTGTGAGATTGATAGAACATCACTATGTTGTCACAAAGGGAGCATGAGTATAAATATCCCCCAGGCACATCCAGACTTACAAAAACAAGTAATACACCACTTTCACGACATTATCTGGAAATCATCAGGAGCTACAATAACGCACTGGCTTTTACTTCAGTGTAAAGCTTGGATCTGACACTGAAATCCCTCCTGGTCGGGCCTTTACTGTTTTATAATACGCGGTGCCATCTACCACAAAATAAGGACTTTAGAAGGTGTTCTGCCAGCCTTTGGTAAGTTATACATAATGGATATTGATGAGGCCAATAATCATAGATTGAGCCACTCTGCAAATAAAGGAATACAACATGACACACGTTATGCTCTGGAAGACTGGAAAAACTCATATATGTCGTACATACATGTAAACAAATACGAGAAGCAGAAGAAAAGTGTTAAAATTATTAACTGGAAACAACTAGTTAACATTAAGTTGTGTTTAAATTTGAGGTATTTTTTAATTATTTTACAGTAGGGTAATTTTAAATAATTTCAAGATGGTTGGAATATTAAACAAACTTTTACATTACTTTAGTTATGTTTTTTACTTTCTCGTATATGTGTATTATAACAAAAGTTATGCGATGGGTGAAAAAATCAATATCAAATTTTTTGCCGATATATCCATTCTGAGGTAAAAAAATGTCTGAGAATTTCATCACCTGTCTGGTGCCTTAGGCATATACTGTTTCACCCTTTGGCTTAGGATGATTAGCATTCTACCATTTTTGTGCATATTATTACAGATTTTATCACTATTGTGGTGGAACAATACGTCACCCGTCGTCTACCAATGAGGAGGTGTGTAAGTCTACACTTGACTCTACATGTGACCCTCCCAACCTTGTCCTGCTCTCGAAAGAACAGAGGACATAGGGAGGGAACTGTATGAAATATTCAGAGGACAACAATATGTAAATAATATTACAGAGATCAGAATTTATGTCTAATTATATTCTAATTTGGTGTGTTGATTGAATTAGTAAAGTGGGTACATAAAAAAAGACAAAAATCAATTAGTTTCCTATCACGTCAGCAAATCAATTGTGTAAAAAGTATTATTATTTTTTGATTTAAAAATAACTCTAAATAAAACTGCATATACCTAAAAGAAAGACAAATTAATCCAGTTTGAATTAAACAATTTGAAAATTGTATACAATGGAAATTATTCATCCAGGCCTAGTGGTTTGTTATAGGAAACACAATAAACCTTATCTAGATAACCTAAGACTAGACCATTGTTTTAAACTTTATCATTGTTATCTTTTAAGTGTAATCATTTAAGATTGCACACATCACTTTAAAGTTACGTGTAACAAGTTTCTACTATCTATCATGATTTGTCTGTTTCTAGTTGGTTAAAAAATGATCTGTCATCACCTGCCTATAGGTTTACGTGTATTGTTTAGGTCTATTTCTTATTTTATTAACATTATCATTTCTTTACGTGACGCAATTGTACCAAATTGATTTATAATTCTTCTAATAAAGATTATTCTTTTATCGGAAATGAGCTGTTTCCAAAAATACATTTTGTATATATTGTTTTAGACAATAAATTATAAATGTGGTGAGACCCATAGATCTTGAAATTTGTATTAATCCTCTTATGTGGAACAATTATATTACCTCCGACTTAAGTTTTTAATATCAAATCAATTACGAAATATATATATATATATATATACAGTATATATATATATATATATATATATATATAGTATTATCAAGTCTCAGGTTCTATCATAGTTTTTAAAATAAAGCAAAGGTGCAAAAACATTGCTCTAAATTTCTAAAACTAAATAAAAACCAACCAAAACTAATGTCATTGTTAGTCAAAAAAATATATAATGAATCATTGTAGCTGTCTTTGAAAAAATATTAATATATTTAAATTAAAATCGATCTTGTAATGATGGCAGTTAAAGTCAATTTTGATTTTTGCTAATTATTCCTTGGATTGTATTATTTTTTACTTGAAAATTTTCACAGTGGTTTGGGTAATCAATTTTCATATTTCACTGAAATTTTAATGATATTGGTATAGCTGATTTTGAGAAACTATCAACCAGTTGCATAAACGCCGATCAATGGTGACAAATGGAGATCTCCTATCAACAAATGGGGATCAAAAATTTGTTGGGTTGCACAAAGCAAAATCTCTGATCAATTGATTGGAGATTTGACGGGAGAAACAACTTTTGCAACATTGTAAATTAAAAGACAGCTGACTCGCGTCTATTACAAAAACCAATTTTGAACAATAAAAGATTAAACTAATTAGATTTATTTTTGCATTTTAAAATGGAAGAACAAATTCAACGTGAACCAAATTTTCAAAATTGCTCCAATTAATCTTGCAAATTGGTGTGTAATATTTTCAACATCTCTCTCTTTAATAGAAATTTTTTAAAGTTCTTTAGCTAGTTTAGCTAATTTAGCTATTGTGAAACCCTACTTATAACTCTACTAATAGTTGCTTTATTTACTCCTACAACAACTTGAAATGATGATGTTGCGTAAAAACATAAATTAATAATTAATAGTTTATTCATAGGAGAAAATGGTAAATTTCTAACTGTAAAATGTTTAATGTCATCTTCTAAAATTTCCAGTAAATAAATGCAACACCTTTTATTTAACCTAAAACTCCTATTTCCATCTTTTTGCATATAAAATAGAGTCACACACACTAAATACACAAATAATATTCTATTTTAATTTATTTTAAAAAACTAGTACTTAAGCATACTTAAGGTTCACTTATAAGGAAGATGAATTAGTTTTGAAAGATCAAAGATTTGTAGAGTTTTTCGAATTGGAAACATGTACAAATAGAGGTATATGTCGTATATATATTAAAAATTCTTTGTCATTGTATGTATAAAGTAATTAATTTTGGTGTCTAAAACTTTTAGTCCTACACAGTAAGTTGTATAATTCAATATACTCTTCATCGGAGGAATTCATAACTATACATTATTTCTATTCGTAATCATAATGTAAACATAAACGCAATTCCAAACACAGAAGGTTCTTGTTGATCTCCGATCAAATATTTTGATTGGAGAAATATGCGTGGTTAGATTAGACTGTACTTTGATCTCTAATTAAGGCTTGATTGTCGTTTATGCAACTCGACTGATCTCCGATCAATTTTGAATCACATTCATCCAACTGTTTATAAGTATTTTAAAAAAGCTCCATGACACATTTTTGGAGTTTTTTACCGATAGTTTATGAATCAGCATTTTTGGAGAAATGGCGACCAATACATTTTATTTGAGTCTTTAAGCGAAATTAATTTAAATTGTTGGATTTCCTATTGTTTAAGAAATCAGTAATACCATGACTCAGAACCTAGTTATCATCTACCTCAAGCTCTTTTTTATCTACAAACTTATCTTTAACATTACGTACTAAACTTTCGCTTTCTTACCAAATTAAGCCATATAAGTATTACATTGAACAGTATTTTTTTTTAATTTGTATCTTAATACTTCAAACACTTTTGTAGCTTCTAAATTGCCACTGTACATTATTACTACTCATTTAACTATGAAATGAGTATTAAAATACAATAATTTAATTGTTAAAAATTGATTGAAATTATTTCCAAATCTCTATAATAAACTTTGATCAGTTGTCATTTAGACTGGTTCAATAGAATTATGTACTGATTATGACCTTTCAAATAATGATATCTTACCATAAAAAGTATTTAAGTTGATCCTTTCCCTCCAAGAGGGGAATAAAGAAAGGTATTGTAGCTACAAAAAAGTACTAGATTCTATAGCTAAACTCAGTTTCCGAAAATTTGGATTTTTTATTTCAATTTATATTAATTTTTGTAAATTGATTTATTTTGACTACCGGTACAACCAATCCCTAGCTTATCTATCACAATTTCTCTTAATAAATAGATCCTGTGTTTGTATGTTAAAAAGTCTCCACTTGTTTCGTTCGCAGCCCTAACAGGGCCACGGAGTTGTACATATGTGATGGAGCTTCCACTTGCTATGCTCATAATGATGACTCAGCCTTGCCAGATCTTGTAACTATAAGAAAATATCTAATTTTTCTTGTCAGGTCAGTCAAAGTTCGAAATTACATTTTTGACAATAACTTTACTATTTGTTATCTTAGAGAGCTGGGATTCATTACATACAGGATTAAAATCTATAAAATTTTATCTAATTTAGTATGTTATAAGTTGAATAACATGACATGTAAACAACAGACTGTTTTAAATGGCTGCCATTTTGAGATTTTTCAGAATTTCAATGGTTTTCAATAGCATGAGCAAACTATAGTTCCCTATACCAAATATTGTGTTCCTATCTTAATTTTTGTGGCCACTAGCGTGCTTACTTACAGATGATAATGATGACGGATGGAGGACATGTGAAAATCTTTCTTTTTTTTTGGTTTCTTGAGATTATGAAATGTGAAGTTCAGTCAAAGTGTTTTAAAAATTCCAAACTTACCCTATACTTCATATAATGGTTCAATAACATCAAAAAAGTAACGATTATAGATGTGTTTTATTATTTAATCAGGTAAAAAGTCTAAAAAAGTTTTAGAAAATAGTTCAATTAAATTTTGTACTTGTACGTTTGCTCATTATGTCTTGTTTACATAATTGTATTTAATACTTTATAATGGAAGCTATATTTCTACTTAGAACACTCATTTCCTTGCCTAAAAGTTGGAATCGTGCAGTAACTTTCAAGTAGCTGCCATTTAAAAAAGAAAAATAAAATTTAAAAACCTTATTGCTAAATTTCATAATCATTGGTACCCTCATTTAACCATAACATAATAAACATGCATAGAAAAATAATAAATGATAGAATCAAAACAAGACCTATCTTCACTTGATTAATTATTTACATATTGTCTGAGATATGCTGTTTTAATTCATTTTACTTTATAGGCGTGATGTTAATATGTTTATTGTATATTAGTTCTAAGCCTGTTAAACAATAGTATCTACAGTAACAGTGACTAAATAAAGAAAAAAGAAAATCATTCCAGTCCTTATAAAACAATATATCCCTATTATATTTTAATATCAAGGAAAATTTAGTCAAATACCATAGAAATTTAAAGATTTAAAATCAAATTTGTTATTTTACATTCTACGAGGGCTGTTTGGAAAGTAAGTTCCACTTTAGTAGGTAAAAAAAAGTACAATTAGAGTTTTTAAAAATTATACTCAAGTTAAAGTTACAAATTTACCTATATTTCCACATAATTTGTTATTAAATTAAGTCACTTTTTTGTCATATTGATGAAGACATTTTTTAAAACTCTCATAGAACTACGCAAGGAGTGAATTAAACTATGACCTTCAACTACTCATCATTTTCGAACTACTGTGACCCTAGCCATTTTTGTTGGGAAAAAAGTGAAAAATCACAAGGAGCCAAATCAGATCTGTATTTAGGATGGTCATATAACACTTATTGTGTGTGCGGCAGTATGTGAACGATCATTGTCATGCAAAAAAACAATACCAGAACTCAACATGTCATGCTGTTTGTTCTGAACAGCTCTTCTTATCTTCCTTAAAGTATCACAGTGAACTGCCGAGTTTATCGTATAGTGCCTCACTACCTAAAATCCACAGGAGTGCACTTTTTCTGTCCCAAAACTGCTGAGTTTTTTTGCAGAAAATGTTTGCAGTACTTTACAGATTTTCGTGACGATCTAGTGTGGCCCCACTACATTGACTGATTCTTTGTCATCTTTTTGACATACAACACCCAAACAGCACCCTTTTCTAACAGCACTATCACTCTTATAATGTTCTTTCCATAAACTGCACAAAGTTTGCAAAGTATGCAGTTCTTTGTTAATAGAAAATGAATAACAACACATATTTTGCAATCGGCAGAATTTTCAATGATAGTGGTAATTTTTAACAGCATTTTTGGTGTAAAAACAGTCCACCAGCCCTGTCTAACTTGTGCTGAAACAGGCTATGCAGCTGTGTTAAGATCACTCCATTAACCCCACTCCTTCGTACACCAGATAGAAATAGAACTTACTTTCCAAACAGCCTTTGCATTTATGTAATTTTTATGTGACAATTTCAATTTAAAAATTGTTTGTTTCCAGGTGCAGGATTAATTGTTGGAGCTTTTACATCTGTTATAATTATGCAGGGTAAGTATAATTTTGAAAATTTCTAAATAGGAAGAATAATTGAGTCCCATACAGTCTTATCTTTTTAATTCAATTTGAACACTATTGAGCATAAAAAAGAACAACACCATTTTTGATCTGTCATTACAATAGACAACTGGCAGGTTCTTGTTATTGTGTTTTCTTATGTCTAATTCTTTACATACTAGGTTATCCTTGTCCATTATTGTGTTGGAGCATATGCATGATGTACATCTTGAAGAAGTAAAGAAGTTGATCCTGTTTAGATACTTTGTTAAATAATCATACCCAGTAGCCAGTTAGAAATAGGTGACAGATATACCTTTTGAGTGCTGTTTACATTCAATGGAGATATTTGCTAAATTTTCATATGGTTCAATCTTTCTTTGATTGTCTCAACTGTTTAATCCTTTTTAAATTATTACAAGAGTATGGAAAAACAACAAATCTCCATTTCAATAGTTATGAAACACTCCACTTTCCAATTATAAATTTTCAACAAGTTTTACGCAATATATTCGAGTGAAAATTTCATTTGCTTCACTACAAAGGATGGATGGTGAGATATCTGAAGTCTGTTTCATAAAGGGACAAGATTTGTAAGCTTTTTTAGTGACAAGTACACATATGTTAATTTTTCCTATTTATTCAGCTAGAAATTATTAAATTAATAGTACCGAGATTCAAATTACAAGTGACAAGCTAAGTGTAGAGAAAGTTATGTAATAAGTCAAAAACTAATGTCGAGTATTTTGCGATGTTTTGAAGTTTTTTGAGTCAAAAAGTGTTTTTGGAAAGATAATGTTTGTTGCATTTGTAGTATTCTACAGCCCAAATGTAATAAAATTTGGTACGTGGTCATATCTCAGGATTTTTTTTTTCATTTTTGGATAACGAAATATTTGGAGGTACTTGCTATATGATAAAATTCTATTTTTTCACATTTGCCTTTTTAACTATTTTACTAAAGTAGAATATCTAAAGAACACGTATTGGTCACCAATCCTCCTAAAATGCCAATTCATGTGTTCATTAATGCTGTACCGTTTCCATTTAAGTTTTGGTAAAATGTAAAGATTAATGACCTAAACCAGTGATAAAATTGTAATTAATAGACACTTACCAAAAAGGAACAATTAAATCCGAAGTGATATTCGTATAGTTACAATATCCACCAGTGCTGTCACCAACACGAGCGTAGCGAGTGGACGCTTCTTGTACAGCTACTAGCCCAGCAAAGGCCATGTTTGACAACATATATATATATATATATATATATATATAGAGAGAGAGAGAGAGAGAGAGAGAGAGAGAGAGAGAGAGAGAGAGAGAGAGAGAGAGAGAGAGAGAGAGAGAGAGAGAGAGAGAGAGAGAGAGAGAGAGAGAGAGAGAGAGAGAGAGAGAGAGAGAGAGAGAGAGAGAGCTGTTGTCAAGAAAGTAGTGATATACATAATTACAAGGTTCAGAAAACCTGTGTAACAATTGTTTTAAACAAACTTACACTATTAATCTTGGAAGACATTATCAGGTGGAGTGTTTTTATAATTTATATTAATAATTAATAATAGACTTCTCCCTCTTTTAATTGTTGTTAAAGATATTTGTTTAGGTATCATAGGTTAAATATAAAATAGAAATACTGGTATTTGTAAAAAAAAAATTGTTTTCTGCATCAAACTATTTAAACAAATGACCCATATACACAACAAGGCGCAATACCCAAGGACTGTTAATTAAACACAATGTTTCACGAAGAAATAAAACATTTCTATCTTCAATATAAAACAATATCTTCAGGCGTAATCCTTAGATATTAGCCGACGCTTCAATCTCTCAGAATGCCTATCACTTGTAAATTATGTGCTCAGTTAGAGGTCATTCAGAGGTTCAACTCACAGTCTGTTCCTGTTACTTCTTTTAGGCTTGTTATATGCATTCTAAGAGGTTGAGGCATCCGCTACCATCTAAGGATTATACCTGAAGATGCAAAATTTGTTTTTATTCTCGAAACATTGTGTTTAAATGACAGTAATCCCAGGATATTGTGTATGTGTGATTTGACGAAGATAACACTTTTTTTTTTTAAGACCAATATTTGTACTTTATATTTGACCTGGGATACCTAGACGAATTTCTTTAACAACAATTAAACGTGGATGAAATCTATTATTAATATAAATTTAGCTTATTCTACTGGATAAGACACCTACCAATAAAATTTAACATTTCCTACAAGTCCCAAGAGATCAACTTTTGGGTGGCATTACATTAGAGGCTCTGCGTGCATTACATTGTACAATGTAACGGGGCTGAGTAAATAGCATCTATCATCTTGATTCTTTCTCACATATACAGAAGATTTTGGAAAGACAGTGATGAATATTATTTTTTATTAATGTTTGGTTCTGAGAAAGTTAGTACAATGTTTTTACACAGTTTATTTTATATATTTCAGATTAGCTTGCAAGAGGTAAGGTTAAGGTAAACTTTAATTTTATATTTAAGTAAAAAATTAGTCATTATATAAATAATTTTGTTAAGATATAATTATTTGTTCACAGATTGGCCTTTGGTTCTAGGTTTCAGTATTGCTCTAGGTTGGGCGTATAAAAATTGTGATGAAATCTTTAATCATCCTAAAAAGAATCATAATAAACCTCCCATCTAGCGTGGTGACTCTAGGTAAAAGAAATATTTATTTTTCAGTAATTTAGTATTAGCCTCTTTTTTGAAGAATGTTTTTATTGAGTAATTAAATGAAACATGATATATTTCCAGGAAAAATATTATTTATTGAAATAGATATAATAACAGAGAGGACAGTATAAACTACTTCTTTACTTTGGGAACCGTCAAAATTCACTGATTTCAGTCAGTAACATGTTAAAGACAGCAGCTGCCAGTCTGAACGCCACAGGTATTCGCTCAATTATGAGTTTAAATGATGACGAAATGTTTCTTTGTGTTATCATATCACCAAACCACACACCCGCTCTTACCCACTGATTAGCCCTTTTTTCTCGGTCAATAAAGTTGTATTTGTGGTTTAATATAAAATATTACAAATTTGTATTCAAGTTCTTCTGACTTGTACCCCTTCCAGCAGTCTGATCAAATATTAAAACCTGGTTCAATATGCTTTTATATCTGTCATAGAGTTTTGCAGATCTTTTTGGTACTTTCACTAAGATACAGCCATTACTTTCGCAGTAGATAGCAGCAAATACCCACTGTTGTGGTATCACTCACCCAGCATTGTTTTCATGTTTTGGACGTAAACTTTCGTCTATTTCCACATTCACGCCATCAATTTTTTTGGTACTTTTCTTTGCACCAATACAAACACACACTCCTCTCATGTAATTATTTCAGTCATTAGGTAACTGTTCTGTCCACCATGCCTACTCGACGTTCACATCATGTCACTGACGTTATCTCATCACGCTAACAATTATTAAGAATTGTATTAACATTAATGTGGTGACAAACTATTGTCAAACCAGGTTCCATCACAAAAGCATGCTTTAGTGGTATATTTCCACAACAGATATTCTTTACCGAAATATAAACGCAAGTTGTGACCATTACCACATTGTTTTTCAACAATAATTCTTGGCTTTGTAAAAAACAATTGGTTCCATATCATTTTTAGGAGATCCGAAATCAATATTCGTCCACTAATGACAGCTCTACAGTACAGAAAGTGATTGTGTGTAAAAACAGTATTGAGCTATGTTGTATATGAGTATTAACCTATGTTGACCTTATTCACATACCTACTCCTACCACACCCTATAAACCACCCCCCTCTTGTTTACTTGCTAAGCAATGTTTGTATTTTTATTTTGTCACTTGTAAATTACCAGTTTAGGTTGAAACTGGTAGTGATATTAAATTTAGTTATACAGTTTTGTGAGTTATAAATGTTTGGTATTTCTCCTCTCACTAAAATTTTATTTTCTTACTTCATGATGTTGGCAGAATTGTTTGCTGTACATCCATCATTAAACAATGAATCCTATTTTACTACGTATTTTTTTCCCTGTTTATTATGGTAATGCATTTACAACTGACTCTTTATTTTAATATTGCTTATTATTACTACCTTTACCACGGAAATTTGGTTGTTGGTGCTCGTGTTGCAACTAAGATATGAAAATGGCCACTGTCCAAGTTACAGCTGCCAATCTGCCGAAGTTTCCCCCCTCCCATGAAAGCGGTATTTCTGGTTGACTCTCAAGCCACAATTTAAACCTCCTTTATAACACTCAAAACAGATTGTGAGAGAACAATGGGGAGTAGGACATGCTGGAACTCCTGGTGAATCATGGGTGGGATTTAAAATTCCTATGTAACTCTAGTCATGTTAACATCAGCAGCAACTCAATTGCCTTGTCTCTCCTCACTGCATTAGTCTAAAATCCAAATAAACTTCACAATTAGTAGGTGGTATAGACATCACTCTCTGAACTGTCTGCCAGCTTGAGATGGGAGGAACTCCATCTCCCTCGTGTAATCAATATGGTTGTCTTCCCCATGAAGACGTGCATGACTACCTGGTTACCTATCTCCAACGTATCTGAATATTACCAGCTATACGGCTACAAGACCATGGACGTGGATTACTTGAAGGACTGCACAGCCTTGGACCACCTACAGAAACCTACGAAAACCCGTTCTTTGTTAAGGAAATCTCTACTGGACAGCACGTTAGCAAATGCCTCAACAGCCAAATGTGGGTGTTAGCTAGTGTGTTTTAATATATCACTGAGTGTTTTACAAGTAACCCGCTATTTGAAACTGCATAGGATTACAGAAAAATACCAATTATTTTTTAATATTTAAGATTTTTATGTTCCCATCAATTATTAAAAGATGATTATTATACAAAATGGCTCTGTCGCTGTGTTAGCTAACTGTTGTTATAACTTAAAAGGTAATAATGATGGTTTGTTTTTATATTTGTTTCAGAAATGGTAAGGAAATCACGGCTTTACATAAGTATGGCATAAGAAAAATATTTCCATTTTTATTCAAACATAAATTTTGTAAAAATAAATTAATTTTGTGTAATTTACTATGTAAAATTATATCTGATATTGTGTCATATCTAGTGAATGGACTGTATGGATGCCGTTTGATTCCCCCCCCCCCCCCAATAACTGTAGTCTGAAGTGTATAACAAGTTTTACAGTTAATATGATATCTGAGAACCGAGGTTTGCTCGGTGAAGTGGGGGCTGAGCACATATATTACCATTGCTATTTCTGAAGATTACATATAGTATTAACATCAAACTGTCAATATTAACAATGTAAGAATAATCAGAGACAATTTAATTAAAACTCAACATCAAAATAAAGGTGAACGGTTGTGTTATTACTGTAATATGGTATAAAATTATATCATACATAAAACGTATATGTGTGTCTTAACAAGATTATTAATATTATTATGTTCATTTAACATTATTATTTTAGAATTATTCAATTACAAAATATACTGGTTGTGGAAAAAAAATTAATTAAAATAAATTGTTTGTTATTAACACACTAATATTAAACTAAGCATTAACATTTGTATTAAACTGGTCAAATGACTAAATTATGAAGAAATAATACGATTCTTACCTTCAAACACAGCAAGTTCGTCGTCAAATACACATGATTCATCCAAATCCCCAATTTCTGAAATGTTTCCATTTTTTATTATTTCAAGAATAGTCTTGATTTCAATTACATCACTTAAATATCAAAACATGATTAATAATTACAAAAAATCAACTGAATATTCAAATAATTATATATCTGTAAACAATACAATTCAGTTTACCACTTCTAGATAGATACTTCTGCACATGTATACAAATGATAAAGTGATACTTCACCTCATACCAGATCTGTTACGAAGGAAGGAAAGAGGAGAAATTGTATTTACAGATGGTGATATATTAAATTTCAGTGTACACAAATATATAATTAGAATATCTATAATAATATTTTTATTGTGTACTTCGTATATTTTTGAAATACAAAATACTTTTTTTTTACTCTACCCCTATAAATAAAGTTTACACCAGCTTTCAAAATAAGTTGTTCAAACTCAAAATTTATCAGGACGCAGCATGTTTTTTAAAATTTTGTAAGAGAGGTGGAAAATCTTCAAAAGATAAAGGGAGACATCTGATCTTTCTAATAGCGTGAGATTCTTACTAAAAACCACCCTCCTTCCTGTTAGTGCTACTATTCCGTAGGACAAGGATTCAGGAATGGTTTTCCATTTACCAAGCTGGTAAGCTCTCCATGGACATGTCGGGAAGATATAGTAAGAAAGAGAAGAACAATAATTATGTACTGTGCAAAGAGTAAAGCAAATCCCTAGCTGGGACAGGGTCCAGGTTTTTTTTTTTTTTTTAATTTCGCAGGAGGGAAAACCTCATGACAGATCATGCAGGATTCCTGGTTGGAGTGTTGTGTAGGTGAAGGATGGGATTACCTTACAAATACCTTGTTAATTATTTTAATATAGGATTGCCCTACATGCATCATATTCTGCTGCCTACTCGAAACTGAAATAAGCATGCAAAAGCAACATGCTACATGCAACTGTGTGCTAATAACTGCCCCTGTAAGGAAATGCAAGCAATTTCTTATCCAGCATGTTCCATACACAGTCTTCACAAGAAAATCAAAAGTCTTCACTTTTGATCAATTTCACAGTGGTTGTGAAATTTATCAAAAGAGTGCAGCACCAGACAGTATTGCTTAAGAGAGACATCTTACGAATTCTGGTTGTACTACTATCCATATCCATAATTATGTACATTACATAGATTTGCAGTGACCTTGTTCACCTGAAGGTCACTTGCAAGATATTACACAACATACAGTTAACACATAATTCATATTATTGCAATGTACTTAATTTAGTACATTAAATAATGAATATGTTGTGTTAATTTTATGTTATCTACAGTTGGTATGATTTTATAACTTTTAAATATCTGTATCATTACAATGCCTTAAATCGGACAAACCATTATTTGTGTATATAAAACTGTTTGTATACAGATAAATGATGGGAAATTAACCATTTAGTAACATGAAGAATTATAGTATAGAAAAAGTTATATAATGAGGTCTAATAATTGATGTAAAGTTTCTTGCAAATATATCCATTTTGAGGTCCCTTTTACAAAGTCAAAAAAATGGTTTTAGGCAATAATATATGTCTGACAGTTATTTGTGGTCTGTCATAATTCCAGTGCTTTATAGTTAAACCTATGCACCGATTTTAATAAAATTTTCTATGTTGGGATACTTTAGAGCTTTTTAAAAAATTTGTCGATAAATCAAAATTTGGGGGAAGAATAAAAATACAAAATTATGATTTTCTCAAAATCTACTTTTCAATTTTGTTCAAGTGTAATCTCTAGGAGCCCAAACAAAACGTATTTGCCGCTATCCCTTTAAAAAATCGGGTTCGTATGGTAAAAAAACCCGAAAAATCGGCCGTAGGGCCGTAAAAAATGGCGTGATTTTTCACAATCGGCTCCACCGATTTCGTTCAAATTTCAGTTAAGAATAATGATCCAACTTACATGCAAAATCGTGACTAAAATAATATTACAGATCAGAAATAATTGTCAAAAAACAAATGGTTTAAATTAACTTTGACTGCAGTCTCTAAAAGCTTGATTTTCGGTTAGTAAAATTTATGGCACAAACAAAGCAAGTTCTTAAATATTTTTTTACTAACACCGCTTCCATGGAATTAAACCATTTGATTGAAAACTATAAATAAAATTGAACGAAAATTAATCGCCGTATTTATTCCGTTTTTGGGACGAGTGAGCAAGAAAGTTTTTTGCACCGTTTATATTTATTTTATACACAATTTAACCATATAAATTTAACAAAATTTATTCTTTTATGGTTTAGACAATTCAAAATGGTGGCGTGAGGGCCCCAACAAGAAGTTAAACATAGATAACGTTTAGTTGTGACTCAAGTTTAAATTTTTTATCAGCCATCGTCATGGGTGGTACATTTTAACTTTCAATTATGCACTAAAATTCGTAACGATCGGTAAAATAATTGGGTTAGATCCCTCTCTTTCATCTATCTTATCTGGCAAGAAAACCTTAACCAAATCTTGCTATTTTCTAAACCTAGACGCAATAGAGTATTTATTTGAGAGCTAGGCGTATTTATTTGATGTTCTTTTTTTTAAAGTGGATGACAGAGGTTTTTAAAAAGAAAAAAAATACAGGATCTTTTGGAACTTTCTGGAACCGCTTTATATAATTAATTTGTCCTTGGGCCGAAACAATTATAAAATACATAGAAACATATGTCTGAAATTATTAGTTTTCCCGGTTTATAAAGTTTGAAGTTATTGAAACACATTTATTAAATCAACAACTGAACAGCTGACACATTATCAGCTGATTTAACAGAACAGGAGAATCTAACTAACCTAACAAAAGAACATTAATTTTCATTTTAAAATCGTCAGTTTGAAATTTTTAAAATGGCTCAAAATTTCGAAATCCAACAACTTCTTGCTGCTGAAGAAAGAGCATTAAAAAGAATTGACGAAGCGAAAAAGAGAAAGTCTAATACAATGAAACGAGCAAAAGAGGAAGCGAAACTACAAATTGAGAAGTTCAAACAGGAAAAGGAAAATGAGTTTGCCAAATACAAGGAGCAACTAGAGAAGGCAAAAAATGAAGTAACGTTAAAAATGGAAGAGGAAACTAAAGTGAAGATCGATGAAATGAACGAAGCTGTTAATAAAAATCAAGAAGTTGTAATTCAAAAAATATTACAACGTGTTTATGACATAAAACCAGAATTACATTATAATTACAAAAACAAAAATTAGGTTTGTGATAGGCCTATACATTTTCATTCTTGTTGATTTCATTAGATGCACATTTTTAAACATTTTCTAGTGTATTAAAGGATTAGTTTGGTTTTCAACTTGTTTGTTATCAAATTATTTAAGGAAACTAAAATATTTTGAGCAGCCAAAAAGTAATTTTAAGAGTTTAGGGGTCTCAATTTATAAAGTTACCCTCGGAGGGTTTATTATAACTGACGTGGTAACCCGAGCTTTAAAAAAGCTTTTTTTTTGGAATGGCGTCCGTTTTATCTGTCGTTTAGACCGATTTCAACCAAATTTCATATGTGGGCATATATCTCGGGTTATTTGATATTATTTTCCATTTTTTCGATAATCCAATATTTGGAAAAAATAAAAAAATTTTTTTTCAAAATCGGCTCCAACGATTTTGATCAAATTTTGCTCAAGTGTAGTCTCTAATTAAAAAGAAACAAAAACAAATTGGTCGATACTCTAAAAATTTCGATTAGTGAGTTATGTGTAAAAAACTGAGTCATGGAGCAGTCGTAGGCTAAAATACGCAATTTCTCAAAATAGGCTCTACAGATTGTGTTCAAATTTGAGTATTTAGCAAAAATTAATGACCCGAAATCCATGTGTTCATTTATTAGAGTTAAATGTGTGTAGTCCTAATCTAAATACATTTCGAATAAATAAATGTCTTATTTAACCTATAATACAGTTAATATAAAAAATATAGCTACAGTTTGTATTACTGATCATAGGAAGAGTTGTTTCAATGTTACATAACCAATTTGGGCTATATTATCATTAATTTTACAAAATTATGCTTCAGGCGACTTCTAACAGCGAAATAATAAAGTTCCAACAACCATAGTAATAATTTTAAATCTACATGAAAAATTACTAAATTAATGATAACCATAATCAAACCTGCTTTGAAGGTAAATTCTTACCTGGATTACATATTTTCGTTTTGTTTCTGGAAAAACACATGTCTACTCTTAAATGAATTTTTGTTCTATAAACGAACTATAGCCGATTCCGAGAAAATGGTAATTCCCCCAAATTTTGAGTTATCAGACAAAAAAAAAGTCTCAAGATATATAACCTAATTTTACTACATTCGAAAATTTGATTAAAATCAGCTGACGTATTTGCGCTTTGGATCACTGCACATAGGCTATGACAGATGACAGACAAGATGTCAAACATCATATAGATAGACAGACACCTTATTCTCAAACTATATTTTTGTAATGTCTGTTGTGTCTTTTTGCAAATATATGTTAAATAATATTATTTAAATCTTTCATATATTTTATTTACATATTTATTAAAATTCTGGGAAGGGCTGGGCTCTGTTGTCTCCACTGACTTTTTATGTATTTACTAAATTTAAAATTAATACAAAAAGGAATAGATTAACAATAATTGTTTGCTGCCGGCTGGTAAGTTTGTTTTTTAAACTTTATTATTTTGTACAAGTATCACTAACCTTTCAATTATTTAGACAGCAGTGTAAGGCATTCATGTGGCTGGACATTTCATTTTTGATTGATAGACGCTAATTAAACGCTAATTAAACAAGTATTTTAAGACTACTTATTTAAATTTTATTAATTTAACATTAACATAATTACCTTGTCTGTACTTTGAGCTAACACTGCAATAAATTAATTTATCGAAAATTTAGGTTTGATGTTCGTTTAAGTATCCCGCCAAATAATTAATTCGTCACTTATGACGTCACCAATTTTAAAGCAACTAGATCAGTTGATTCAAAATTGAACTAAAATTATCTACCACCTTTGAATAATCAAATTAAAAAAAAAATCTTTACCTTTGTATAACTGGGTTCCAATTTAAAATTCACTTTTTATTAGTATAGGCTATGAATGTACTATAATGTAATAGTTTATATATTATAAAATATGACGTAATTAAAATTTAACAAAAACTTGTTGGTAGCTCGTGAAACAGTAAAGTATTGTCAAAGATTCAGTCCAAAACAGAAAAACTGAACAAATGTTCTATTACAAGTTAATGTTCTATATATAACGATATATATATATATATATATATATATATATTTATATATTATATTTAGTACGACAAGGATTGAAGGTCAGAAAGTCTTAATTTAAACCACTATTATTGAATAAAAACATAAATATGCATTACTGAATTGCAATTTAAAATAGTAATATACTTAATTTATAGTATTTATGATTACATAATAATACAGATGAGTCAATTTTTGTCAAACAGTCTTACCAACAGGAAATGTTAAATAGTGACAGCAGTTTAATAACAGCTAACAAATTAAAGACAACCGGTGAGCGCCATTTTCTATTTTTACTGCAAGAGTGTATTTGCGTTTGAAGCCTTGCCGGGTTTTTGTTAAATACTCGTTTCCAGTGAAAAATTAAAATGGCAGACAACAATGTGAGTATTTTATATATTTACATGTTTTTGTTTAAAGTTATTGGCAATTTCGTTTCACTGTGTTCATCATGCGGCACAATGCAACTAACTGCCTCTTCAGGAAAGGCGGTTTATAAAATCAATAATCATAATGAGGCTCAATGAAAAATGTTTTGTTGGCTTAATTTTAACATTAATATCGGTAATAAACTTACAAGAGTTCAATATTGTTTGTGTTAAGACTCAATTTTTGTCCTAGGCTAATTTGTGATTAATTAGCCTTACATTATAGCCCAATTGAGTCTTGGCATAATGTGTTATTTTTATCAATTTTGCTATTGTTCTGTTTGGCTCTTTTTGATAATTAATTGTAGATAAGATTAGTCAAGGTTATGTTAGACCTTTTTTACATAAAATTTGTAAAATATTCGGAGTAGGCTGTATCAGCTATTTCTGTGTCGAATACAGCTTAGAGACCTAGACTAGGTAAATATCTATTGTACATTATCATTGGATTTTATTATTAAAAATTATGAAATCGTTAACTATTTACCTTGTATTCAAACAATCAGTTGATATTTTTTGTCGGAAGTTACTTTTCAAGTCCCAAAATGCATTTCTTCACTGTCAAATAACATATTGAAAACAAGGGAATCTAGCTGTTGGTTGTAAGGTTAAATACAGCTCTGATAAAAGCATACATTAATATTTATGACTACGTTTGTCAAGTGTCATTACTTGATGTTTATTATTAAAACATATAGGTAATTATTTACAAAGAAAGTTACAGATAGTGCCAGGCAGCGTGAAGCGTCAATTGAGCATGCGATCTAAGGTCGTACCCTCTCCTACTCGACTGTGAGTCTTCAGTACAGTCGGCACCAAAAAGTAGTCAGTTGCTGTCTAGCCACGCTATGGTACGGTTGTGTCGCTATGAACGCTTTTAGCTTGTGCGTTTTTAGCCAGGTTTTCTTTAACTGTGTTGTGTGATACTGATCTTTCTTTTAAGGGAGGCCTGCTAATATAAAACAATGGATAACCCTTAATGTGTAGCCTCCAAGTTGGATGGTAAAGTGTACAACAGCCAATCGCGAGAACTTATTTCTAAAGTTATGGATTTTATGAAGGCTGAAGCTGAAGCCGATCGATTTATAATTGATTGTAAAAAAAGTCCGCTGGTACTTTAACACACTGGCTCATATAAAATGCTGAAACACATGAGTTAAAAATAATAGCTATAGGCATAATGTTTATATTAGGCTATTTATTTTCTAATTTCAAATATTTTTATTTTCACCGTTAATGAATTACCCTACAGTATTACCATGCCTATAATATGGCTTTAGTAAACTGTAAGGTGTCATAGGCAGGCGGTAGACAAACACGTGGAGCGACCGACTGTACACCGCTGCGATAGGGGATATGTTCTCCAGACTAGTGGGTGCCGGAGTAGGAGACTTGCATCCTCCCCTGTTCGCGTTCCATGCTAATTGGCGCTATTTGTACTGGTATCTTTAGCAATTAAAAAAAAAAAAATCATATTCTACATAGGTACCTTATTTCTTAATAATAAAATAAGTTTTCAACACGGAACTAACTTTTTCACCGGAAAAATCATGATAGAACATCCACTGGCTTACACCATCTTAAGGTCTCTGCAAGCACATGGTTGCTGCGAGCAACGACCTCAAAGCTGCTAGTCTGTTTACAAACAAAAGCATGCATTACAATGACAGGTTTAGCCTGGTGTTAATTATATAAAAATCTGCCCAGACCTGTCGAAGGTTTTTTGCAATATCAAATAATAATTCAGTGTCCACACTTCATTTTGGACACTAATTATTACACTAATTAATATATGGAATAATGACAGCATTCCATGTTATCTGTGTGTGATGACAACAATGCAATTTTAATTTCTTTAGCAGCGTACGAGACACGAATGTAAAGATTTGCCATTATGTCTAACCTATAAATAGGTGTATTTTGTTGTTTTCAAATTGTGATTTTTCGGTGAAAAAGTGAATTCTGCATTGAAGAAATAAATTATTCAATATAATTCAACATAATTATTAGAAATAAGGTATTTAGTAAAGGATTAACACAAAAATTTACCAAAATTAGCTGTACCAGCTAATCTATATAATTACCGACCACAATATTTATTTAACTAGGATTAATTAACCCTATTTTTTCTTTCTAGTGGTCTAAAAACTCACCTCATTAAGGTCTTAAAAAAAAAAAAAATAGGGTTAATCCTAGTTACACTGTTTGTTGGTAGATCTACAGATTTCTTAACCTATAAGCTGATAAAAAAGAAATTTTATAACAATTATTGATAGCCAAACGATTATTTATTATTCTGTATTATATCAAATTCTTTGAATTTTCCAAGGAAATAAAAATTTACTCTCATCACTTCTGATTTAAAATTAATGGTAAAATCTTACATATCCATAATCGTTTTGAATATTGTAAAACTATAATTTATTTTATTTAGGCCTATAAGATCACAATTAATTTTTTTTTCAGGAGTTATTACAAGTTTAAACCTTATAAAGAAACAAAATTGTAAATATTTAAATAATTATAAGCTAAATTGGCTTTTTATCATACAAGATTAGCTAAGGTTAAATTCCTTTACCTTCATTTCATATTAAATAAATACCAGACCCAAACTAATTCATGAACTTTAAAACTCTTCAAAAAAACTTGTATTGTACTTATAAAATCATTCTGACCTATAATCGATGTTAACTTTGTTGTGAAGTAGTTAGTTTATATAAAAGCTCATAACCTGTAAACAGGAATTCCTTAGATAGGCTACCTAATTGTCATGGATTTTGTGTTTTTCGTTTTCAGTTTTCAAGGTGAAAAAGTCAATATTTTTGTAAAACTGTTTTTTTCTCCCTTTTTATTGTAAAAAGGTTAAAATCTTTAAAACATTGTAGTCTCTTACAATACAATCTCCACTTTTCATACATAGGCCTAACTTTATTTAAATTAATATTATACACAATTGTCTTAGAGAGCACTGTACTAATTCTGTTAACTATATATAGGACAAGTCATTACGGTAGATCATTAAAAGATATGTGGAATTTATTCATCTGTCTTAGAAAATTTAGATTTTATTCTTTGCACCAAACAGTTATACTTTAACGTTATCTGTGCTTTTATATTGCTTGTTTTCTTCCTATGTAGTATATAGAGAAAAGGATTTGTACCTGGCTAAATTTAATACATAACTGAAGTATCGTGACTCTCATTAAGCTGTAAAAAAGCAGATTGTTATAAATTGTGAATTTCAAATAGGCCTAAGTAAATTCTAACCTAATCTGTCCTAGACGAAAAAACATTCTTCAGTAAAAGGTTATGCTATATAAATATCTTACTGACCTTCTAAGAATATGTGAATAATTAATTTAGTGTGGATATATAAAGCGTCTCATCATGTAAAAGCTTAACTTTATATCATCTCAATACCAAATTTTTGAGTAATTATCTTTATATCAAATAAAAATATTATTTTAACCCATTCTCATATTATTTTTCTAGGATCAACAATGTGCCAGAAAAAATATTTCATCTTTTATTGCTTTTTAGTTAGTATTGAATATAGTTAAGTATATATTTCAAACTTTGTATGGTAGTCTATAAACTATATTTATTTATTTTTATTATTCGTAATATTTGATGATAAACATAACTTCTCTTCCTAAAAATGGATAATTTTTTACATTTTCGCAACCAACTGAATATTGTATTGTCATCCAATTCTGACCTATGTTCAAAATTTCAGGTCTCTAGCTTATCGGGAAGTTAGTTTAAACTCGATTGCAAAATTCCACCCGGATAGACAAGACATTTTTGACAATAACTTCGTTATTTGTCGTTATAGATAGGTGGTAAAGATCCATTATATGTAGAATTGAAATCATAAATTTTTATCTAATTTATTGTGTTGTAAGTTTAATAACACAAGATATAAGAACAAAAAATGGTTCAAAATTAAATTTTCAATTAGATTTTTCTGAATTTAAATAGTCTATTATGAGCACATTATAGTCCCATATACGAAATTTCATGTTCATATTTATTTTTGTTGTCACTATCGTGCTTATGTACAATGATGATAGGTGGACGGAATGTTCAAAATCAATTTTTCGGTTTCCTTGAGAGCATGAATTGTGAAGATCAGATACAAAATGGATTAGAAATTTGGTTGACCAAATTGGATAATTGTTAAGAACAATGAAAACCAATATTTTACTTATGGTTTTCAGTGATTATGCTCTTTAAGACTATGTATAAAAATTGGGTGTAACCGTAGCCACTCTATTCTTAACAGTTATCAACTTGCCATATAATTTGGTATTCGAGAAAAGTAAAAAAAAAACCCTGATGTGATATAAGTACGTCATTTTGATTTTTAAACAATAGAAATGTAATGAATTGGATTTAGAACCACATATTTGAAAAGATAACATTGTTGAAAGATAGTTTGTTAATGCTATTATAATATGAAATATTTACAGCTTTAATCTATAAACCATTTAGATTATCATATATGGTAGGCCTAGATTATTTATGTTACATTTGTTGATAAGAATGAATGAAATTTGGTTATTATAATTAAATTTCCAATTTATTGAAAGATGGGGAATTAATCAAAACATATAATCATATGTTCTTCAGTTTAAATTTAAAGTATGAATTTATTTAAAATTATTTATGCTTTTTAAGTAAAATGATTGATTTTACATATTTAAGTAGATAGCCCATCTCGCTTAGAAATTAGAGGCTCTAGCAAATTTATTGGTCCACTTCCGGTAACTTCAAAACAGCATGTCATATTACTTACTACGACTTTTCCTATTTAATTTCATTTATTTATTTATTCCATCTTACAGGTAAAAGGTACATTTTGCATAAGATACGTCAATAAAAAACTTACACAACTAAAGCATAAAACAAACTCACAATCAAGGAGTGAACAATCAACAATATATACATTCAAACTAGTGCTGTGTCCGTTAACAGGTATATAAAGGCTATATAAAGGTGTAGGTTCAGCTAGGAATTCTCAGGATTGATAAACCTATACACACTATAAGTAAGACTCTGTTGGTTGAAGTTTACTTATGAACGATCATGAAGCTTATAATAGCCTATGCCTTATTTAACTACAGTAGAATTACACAGAGTGTAACGACCACCTGTGCAGCTAAACTTTTGATATAAAACTTTATTCAAAAACTTTCTATATATTTTGAAGATTTTTTATCTTCAGAGTGTTTCCGAACTAACGTTACCAAGTTCAGATCTTTAAATGGAAACATGTAACAAGTAGGCTATTACATAATTTTAAAGATTTTAGTGGGAGAAACATTTTACCATGAAGATCTTTCCCTGTTTCAAAATGGCGGTCTGAAACATCTTAAATGTAGTTCTACATATTTGTACGTACTAACAGAGCCAATTAATTTCTAAAGTAAAACTGTATCATGGTTGAGTATAAAAGTATCTTCAAAATAACATGTCATAAAATGGGGTTATGAAATAAATAGATAACGAAGCATTTTAGGGCGTTGTTTATATAAACTACTTTATTTGTTTTGATATTTATCAAGAAGATTGACAAGATGTTTCATGAACACTCTGTATTATACATTGCCAATACCAAAACGACCCGTCATAAGCCCATATTTGACTTATAGTGGGTAGATAAATAATTGTATCAGGTGCTAACCAGTTTCAGTATTATGTTGTATCAGGTGGAGATAAATCCTGGCACAATCCACTTCTAATGAAGAATGATCTGGACCGTACAGGCCAGACCATCATCGCAATAAAATTTGACTTTCAAATGAATTGTCCACAATTGAATGGTCATTGATATTTTTTTAAATACACGTCAAGGAAAAAAAGCAGTAAAACATTTAGAAACATTTTAAATCAAATCAATTTTAAAAATAAGACTAGTAATTATATATTATTTGCAAATGTAATGATTTATTACAGGAAATTAGTTTCTTTTCATAGCAAAATCTTGAGAGTTCAGTAGTATTTTTTCTGGAAATGTAGGCAAGAGATTACACACCTAATTAAATTTTCAGAGATCAAAATTTATAAATTTAAAATGTTGATTGATTTCTTAGGTTACAAATGGACAAACATGGTTTTCTAGTATGAAATCATACGAACAACTCCGCCTTAAAGAAGTAGTTAAGGTAAAAAACTATAATTTCGGGAGATAGATATTTTTTGGGTTCTTAATTTTGTCTTAATATTATATTTAGTTAGTTTAACATAAATTAGTTTTATAAATGGGTTAGACTAAACGGGTAATTGAAGTAGAATTGTTTAGACATTAATTATAGGTATTACAACAGATATATGTATTGTAAAACGTTGAATTCATTTGTTACAAAGTGAGTAATTTTCTTAGGATAGTAAAACCACAAGTTCTCACATAATAATGTTTAACTTTGAAACACTTTTTAATGACAATGTTACATTAGCGACAAACAATGTATAAGAGTCATAACACCGAGGAAAGGTTATTGTTGTTGAAACGCAATTAAATATTATGATGTGGGAATTAGTGTTCTGTTTATTAACTTATTCTTAGAAATCATTTAGGTCTATTTCTATTCACAAGTGGATAATTTTTTTAACGGAGAGTATAATTAACTTCACTTAACCAAATAAAAGAAAAACATACAATTTTTCATAATAAATTCTCTATGAGAACAAGACGATGACCTTGTCTCTTGTAGTTGAATGCCACTAGAGTTTGTGTAAAAGTAACAACCGAAGATGGTGACTTTGTCATTGAAATGTCATCTTCTTATCAATAAATTGTTTGTTGTTAAAAATTGTTTTTTTGGTGATCTTTACAAATTGCAAGATGTTTTTGTTCCAAATAGAAAGATACTTTAGATTATGAGATGACAAAGGTCAGCGTGAAGTTTTATAAGTACAGTAAGATACTTGCAATTATGAGGTCACGAAGGTCAGCGTGAATTTTTACAAGTACATTAAGATATTTGAAAATATGAAATCACACAGGTCACTATGAAGTTTTATAATTACAGTAAGATACTTGGAATTATAAGATCACGAAGGTCAGCGTGAATTTTTACAAGTACAGAATGATATCTGAATGTCAGTTAACCGAAACATCAATTATTTGTAAGCATCCTTAGGAAAATTTTGGTATGAAATATCTTTACTTACGGTTTAGTTTAACTATTTGAATGACTTTCAAGTCATTTATTTTGATTTATTATCAAATCATTTTAATTTTCAAAGTGGTTAAAAAAAAAAAAAAACAATGATGATAGCACATTAATTACTTTAGCAGTATTTTGCATAATATTGGTTGAAAAAAAACTTGGAAAATAGAAAGGAACAGAAAATTCCTACTTGCTTGTTGAAAGTTTGTGATTTCGGTAAGAATTTAGTAATTTTTTTCAATAAACATTACTTAAATATTACTAAAATTTTCAAAAAAACATACCTTTTACTCAGTAATTTGAATGTGAGAGTGTACAAAGTGTAATATACACTACTGTTGGGTGATCACTTAAATGCCAGTGAGAGACGATCCAGTATTTTCCCTACAGTTGTTCCACAATCAAGTCAATATTTGTCTTGCACGTTACACAAGCTAATGTATTTAGGTTAGCAGATAACGAACTGATGGCTGGGCAGGGTGATGAAAGAACCAATGGTTGGGGCGAGGTGGAACTAATACCAGTAGATCACACATTTCTTATACTCGTGTTCAAGTCATTTCCCCATAATATATATGTGATTATATATCTTCTTCAACAACATTCTTTGTGGTATATTCGGTCTTGTATACTGTTTACATTTTCGATTGTGGTCTTTTCTTTTACTTTATCCAGTGTTCATCTTCTTTTAAGATAAACTTGGGTCTTGTTTATATATTCTAGAATGGTCTATTAATGTAAGTGTAGAAATTTGTGCTGTTAATATATTCTGTTACATTTTGTTATTGGGCAGTAAATGACTAAACGGTTTGTTGTTTTTTAGGTGCAGTATTACGTAAGAAAGTTTCTTATTAATTTTGTAAACCATTTTTATTTAGCTATGGATAACGAGTTCAAAATATAAATATGGTTTCTTACCTTCAAGCGTATCCTTGTCTTCTTCGGTTAAGACGTGTTATAGCTGTTTCACGACTAATTGCATTCTCAAACACTGCACGCGAAACACATTAAATGTAAAAAATACACATTTCACTTTTAATTCTACGTCAATTGGGACGTCATCAAAATAAATAAAACACATCACTAAAACATGTAAATGAACGTAGAATTAAAAGTGAACTGTGTATTTTAAAAAGATTTAATATGCATTTCGTATGCAGTGTTTGAGAATGTGATTAGTCGCAAAACAGCTGTAACATGTCTTAACCAACTAGGACAAGAAAATGTTTGACAGTAAGAAACCATATGTATATTTTGTATAAAAGTTTTATTTTAGAATGTGAGGTATATGGATGTAGATGTGTATTACAATAGAGATTGTTAAACTCTAGTTAACTGTTTTTATAAAGGATTCAGTATTTTTTAATATTATTGCACTACAGGAACATTGTACTTAGGATATTCAGAAAGTAAATTCCGATGTATTATTATGAAAAAACAAAAATCTACTTCTAAAGTATGTTTATTATTATTCAATGTACTTATTTTATATAGTTTTCACCATTGTTAAGGTACTTTCTAAGCGTGGGCACCAGCTGTTGTATCACTTTATAGTAGGAAAAGGTTGCTTGCGATGCAAACCATATGTTAATGGTCTTTGATTCATTGTCTTCATGGAACTACAAGTTTGAAAAGGAAGAATTTTCATGTTTGAACACTTAAATTGCTCGACGTGAGGTAGAGGTATTTTCTCAATTAAAGATCGTATGGAAATGTTGCATTACAGCGGTAGTGTATGAGCGCGTGTTATCATAAATCAGCCTACACCTTGGGTGAATATACCATATTCTGAATTGCCCAACGTAATTTTTAATGTATTTTGCATTAGACAATTGTGTTGATCTTAACGCTTTCTTTCAATAAATTCACAAGTAAAACTCCTTGTCTATACTAAAAAACTGCACAGGTTCTTCTTGAACAGAAACTGTCTTAACTAACAATTAAATTACCTTAATGGTTTCCGCCAGGTGACTTCTTTTTTAAAAACACGCGTTTCGAAGCGTGTGCTCCATCTTCAGAGTTCTTTTTCTTTTCACTCGGTTGAGATCGTTACACATTAAAATAACACATAAAATCACACGGACATTACATATATATGTTTATTAATTTATACATCGCTTATCATAGCGCGACATTTGCGATGCGTATCACATCGATGTCCTAGGACAACTCTTTAATTCTTTAATTTCATCCTTGATGACGATGAAGCTACATGGACTGTCGCTTTGATATTCATGTTATCTTCCTAGTGACTAAATGGCTAAAGAAGTTAGTTGTCATCTTGTATCATGTCAGAAAGACCAAAAAATTGCTTCTGCTGTTTCTTAAGTATCTTCGTATCCAGCGCTCATACAATTTCTAATATTGCAGTTTCTCAGACAAAATTTCATGAAGAAATGAATTTGAAATGATTGAAAATGAAGAAATAGTGACATAATGGTGAATCGTCTGTTCTCTTTAATTTGTCTTTTCAACTATAATCACCAAATCTTTGTTCAATGAAGACGTTCTTATCATTTTATACACTTTCGCAATTCAAATTTACCATTGAATTATTTATTGCATGTCCTACATAAACGTCACAACTTTGAAGGTGAGTTTCAGCTATTTTAATGTTCCTCTGATTCCAGAACATAGACCATATTTCATATTTAAACACATACACACCACAATGTGTACGTGCTACTCGAATGTATGAAAATGGCGGTAGTTTCTTGTCAATGAATCAACCCACTCAGCACGCATCAACATCCACAACCTCAGGTCTATAGCGAAAATATATAGAAACAGAATTTACTCTCTGAATATTGCTAATGGGTAAAATATTATGTTCATTAATTATTTTATGCAGGATCAATTAATAAAATACTATTCATCTGCTACACAACAGTTAATAATTTGTTTATTAGTTTGATTGTTTTTCATCTGTTTTGATTGTCACTTAATCTTGAGAATACAAAATAAACCTAAAAACTACTAGTTTCAACAACTGATTTGTAATCTATAATGTTTGAATGTAGGAGGAAGATACAGTATCTAATAGCACATCACCTCCAGTGCTTAATCAACGTATCAGTCACATGAATAGAGGCCGTCCTAGGCAGCATCGTTTAACCAATCAACGGCCACCACCTCCTGAAATACCTCTTGAAGAAGCTGCTAAACTGGTAAGTCGTTCTTTCAATTTTAAAGAAATTATACATTCATATGTACTAGTATTTTTTTACATAGTTCTCTATATCAACTGTGCACTTTTCCCTTCACTTTATTAGTTTTTTATGCCAGTAGAAAACAACTTTTTATCTTGAAGACTGAATCAGTTGTGCACATGTGCTTTTAAACTCTTTGTCATTGTGAAACTTTACTAAATGTAAGAATCTTTGTTGAGAAGATAATGCAAGATCTAGACTATAAGGTGGATGTCGAAGAATCTCCTAGCTCTATTTGTAATGATTTCAAGTGTTTTGTACAATAGGCAAATGTGAATTATCCTGAAGAAATATATACATTTTCTCTGTAAGCCATTGTAGTTTTTTCAAATATAATAAGCTCACTTTAATTTTAACACTATAGTACTGACTGTTCATAGAATGATGTTTTTCCACAAAATCACAGTAAATTGAACTATGGCATCTCAAAAGAATGATAACTTTTTTTTCTTCTTTTTTTTTACCGGTGGATGGGGTAGGGTATAGAATATTTTTTTTTATAAGGGAAAATTTTGAAACCTATATTCTTTTTTGATTCCAGTTAATAATGATGGTTTCAGGTCTCATCATAAGTGTAAGGGGTTTAAGTTAATTTGTGTATTTATTCAATAAAATCTATGTGCTTTAAGAGCTTTTAAATAAAAGTTAGGTTACTTATGTTTGTAAGTCTGCGTTCTTACAAACTTTATATTAATCTCATTATTATTTACCTGAAGGGCAGGGTATCAAACTCATTCGTACTAGCAGTTATTCCTACAACGTGGTACAGGTTAACACAAATTAGTCTAGCCAGACATATTAAAAACAAGAAACCTTCCTTTTATTAAATTCAAAGAAAACATAGTTATCATGCCTCTCCACAGGAGAATTAAATAAGATTAAAATCTATTATTATGAAACAAAGTTCAAACATTTTTACAGTTCAAAGAATAGAGTTTTTTATCTTTTCTGTTAGTTCACTTTACTCACGATAACAAAGCTTTAAATTGTTCCACTTTTCACCCAAACTATTTGTCCAAATATCTATCTTTGGTTCATCATCCCAAACGCTAGAATTCCGCCATTGTCGTGCTGAATTTGAGTCTCCGCAGTCGATCTATAACGCGACTGCTCGGCGTTGGCTCCTCTCAAAGACTGCTGAAGCCACGCTATCTTCTTGCTTGGCAAGATGCTGACGCTGAGGCTCATGGGAAATTTCTCCAGGGTTCCATTTCCTCCATGCACGGACCTGTGCAACGTTCATTACAGTTGTTCATTACAGTTGTTTATCATTATTATATGATACTTCTTATCTCTATTATTATTCTATAGCCTATATATTATTAATATTAACATTAACATTTATTGTTTTATTATATGTATTTTGTTGGTTGGAAGATGTCCCAAGCTTACAGAAGTCACTATTCTGTCCAAACATTATTTTTCTTCAATCAATTAATGTGATTTGAGTTTCTTTTAAATGAAGCTCGATTTCTTTGTGTTTATTTGTAAGCCATCTTGGAACGTCTATTTTTGTGTTTTATGACTCTCAGGAGCTTACTTTTAGTGAGTTATTAAGAATATGTTTGTCCTATTCCTAATTTCTACAGGTTCATTAGAAGGTCAAAAACATTGATCAATAACAAATTCGGTGGTTCAGATGGTTAATATTAATTTATTCTTTATTCCTTTATACTTGTTACAATTACTTTAGGTCTTTAAATAATTCTATGTCAGCTTATCTATATATTATAACCCTATCTAATATTTAATCATTTAAATACAATGTAAAATATAATCTGTCCTAATCAGACCTTTAACCCTTCCCACGCGGCAAACGAGTATAGCCGCAATGGTAGACTTTGACCCAAACACGAATTACGATTAAAGTCGCTAAAATATATTTTAGCCTATGGTTAGTTAATTAGTTCACCAAAGTTCCGGTAGAATGCAGAGGCATGTCCGCTGTCTATTCAGGAATAGAAAAATGTTTTGTTGAAAGTTCTACGCCTCGAGGCAGTGGAGGGGGACGCTATTTTGTCTGGAATTGCCCGGCGGCGCACACATTCTATAGTTTCTAGAGAGCGGATAATGGCTATAGTCGCAGTCTCATTAGTCTACCTCCGTGTTTGGATTTGAGCATTGTTTTGAAGAAGTATTGTTTTTATAGATCTTTCATAGTTTTTAGTTTGGATTCTTAACATTTTTTGTAACGTTTTATTTGTTTTATGTGTAAGAAACCATATACTTTTGCAAGACTTGCACTGAGAAGCCGTCTCTGCACCCTGATAAGTGTTTTGAAATTTATCACACCTCTCCAACATACTAATTGACCAATAATATGTTGTTTTTTTTTTGTTTTTTAACATTACCTTGTATTTTTTATATATTATTTCACAATATAACTGTTCCAATTTACAAAAATTAATAAAAAACTATTTTTTTTTGCAATTTTTTACTATTTTGTTGTATGTAATAAAAAAATGTTAAATTTAGCCGAAAACCAATGATGACATTTTTTAAAATTAACCTTTCACATACAAACGAAAACAAAAATTAACTTTAAAGTAATTTCAGCGTTCAGGTGAAATAAGGCAAATTTTATTCAGCGTGCGAAGGGTTAAATCTTCAATCTAGAGCAATGACAAATTATTGAATTTAACAAATCTCGTTTTCTGAACACGTGAATCTGCTCATTTTTTTTTTCAACATAGACCATGAATCTCTATATAAGCTGCCAGTGAGTCTTTTTCGTAAATACGTTCCTGGGTCACGTCTCTCTGGTGACCAGCAGCGTTTCCTCGTCCTTGCCCATGTCTCGGATCCAACTGACCTTCTGGGCTGCTCTATCTGCTGACTAGCAGTGGCTTCTCGCTGACGTCTCGTTTGCTACTGATATTTTTTCTAGGTCACTAGCAGTTTATATAGAGCTTCACTATCCATGTCATGCTAATGACCTGCAAGCTAAGCAGTAGCAAAACTTTTTCAATTATTTACCAATAACTACCACATGTCTGATATTGAAGATTTAACTGGTGCTAACATTTAACTATTTATTGTTAATCAAATATTTTCTAAACTTGTAATAAATATTTTCTTATCCTAAATCCTAACGACACTGATGCCTTTGAAAAATTCGTCCCCAAATCCCTCTTTGGTGCACTAATGCATATGGTATATTTTATAATGTATATTTTGATTATTATGTATTTGGGGTGGGTTTTCTATAGAATGAATAGGTAGGATATGAAATGGTGAATTTGTCACCCATGATCTCTGTTATTAAAGGTCCCTATTTGTATGGAACAGTGGAATGTTCAGTGCTGTGCCTTGTCCTGTAATTTCCCTCTGGTTACCAGGTGTGTCGCACAGCCCTGAAATATCGTCCTTGATATCTTTGACGTAGGATGAAACACGTCCGTTTTCTTCAGTTGGCAGTCGTTAAGCTGTTTGCCAGACATTGTACTTACTGTCCATCTGTGGCCACTATGGTGTAGTCTTGTGACAATGTACACTTGTGGTTCTCCTATCTCGGAGGAATTGGTACTTATTCATAAATGTTCCATGAAAGTGTCTTGCGATATAAGGGAACCTTAATTGTGGAGATCACGGATTGGGGAGTGATTAACATAGTGTGATAAAGAGATGGTAGTAGAGATCAAGGTCCTCTTTGAGAATGGGCAGGACCATGTTTCTCTGCGATAATTTGGTTTTTAACATTTGAGTGAATAGAGCTTAATTATCATCAATGAATTATAATAAACAAATCTTTGTTGCTCTATTGTATGTGCTGCTATAGTCTTATGCGATGTCTTGACTTCCAGTGTCTCGTGCACCTTGTTGAGATGGCCTTTTGGAATTCAGCTCCTGTACTTGCCGTAAAAAAAACTCCATAGCACAAATTAATCATTTCATCCCATAAAAAAATCTTATAAACTCTTCCCTTAATTTTAATACTATAGTTTTAATATAATTAATTCTTAACTAATTTCCGACAAATAATTTTTTTCTCGTTCTTTCATTTAACAATTACTTTTATTTTAAACATCTTGTGTTTACAAAATTTCACATCTCTTTTTTTTTTTTTACTTCAAAAGTCTCTTTTTCTTTATCAACACCAGAAATCTTATTTAATATCTTATTAATTATCTTATTACATTCTTAGTCCATGCCCAAAAATACTTTTGTATGTGGCAAATTATTTGTAATTAAATTTCATAAATTTATATTTGTAAAACAACTTCTTCCCATGCAGTAATTAATTTTATATTTATTATGTCATTAATTAATTTGCGTATTTCTCGATAATTAACTACAAATACAAACTAAATCGTTTAGGCGTACATGTATGTTTAACATCTATTAAAACACTTATAAAATAGTGAGTCACAAGTTAACTATTATGAACAATTCAAACATTTCCTTTCTGTCTTATAAGTTTATAGTAGGGACTAATTATATAAATACAGCTTATTCACCAAATTTTTAGGTGAAACAATATCAGTTATTTTTAGTATTGACTAAAATATCAGCATTACAAACTATCTTTTACTTACAACTCAGCAAAACATCAATTAATGTTTTGGTATAACTATTTCACAAAATGGTTAAAAAAACAAACTTTTGGTAAGGAACAAATTTTACAAAGGAATAAATTTTTAGTAAGAAACTAAAAGCACGGCTGATACACCATTTATTAGGAATATTCTTATTCCTGTCTGATATTTAATCCTATAAAGTACAATGTAAAAATAATCTGTCCTTTAAAACTTCACTCTAAAGTAATGGTAAATTATTGAATTTAACAACTCTTGTTTTTTAAACACATTAATCTGCTCACCTTTTCATCATAGGGCTTGCATTCCTATAAACTGCCAGTGAGTCCCTTTGTAAGTACGTTCCTGGGCCATCTCTTTCTGGTGACCAGCAGCGTTTCCACGTCCTTGCTCATGTCTCGGATCCAACTGACCTTCTGGGCTGGTCTCTCTGCCGACCAGCAGGGTCTCTTTGTCCCTGCCAACGTCTCGGATGCCACTGAGCCTCTTTCTAGGTCACTAGCAGTTTATATAGAGCTTTACTATCCATGTCATGCTAATGACCTACAAGCTAAGCTGTTGTAACTCTTTTCCAATTATTTTCTTGATAACTACCACGTCTTGATATTGAAGATTTAACTGGTGCTAACATTTGACTATTTTAAATCAAATATTATCTAAACTTATAATAAATATTTTCTTATCCTAAATCCTAACAGAGTATGGATGTGGAAGAATATAATATAAAAATATTAATACATTTAAAGCCGCTCAGAGGCTCACTATAATAAGTACAGGCATGGAATCCTGAGAGACCAGTAGCCTAGGGTTAGATTTTTTGTCTTTCCTATCAGGTCTCTCTTGTCCAACTCTTGTTCTGTTTTATACACTTGGTTTTTTGATAAGGCAATAATGACCAGAGGTTTTTCACCTTTAAACAACAACAACAACAACAACAACAACAACAATAAAAGCAAAAAACTAAAGATACTTATTAGAAAAGATGGTATACGACTTTGATTAATGATATATATATTAGGTTAGGTTGTATGATTTTATTAAAGTTATTGTTATTAATTGGCCTTTCAAACCATATTTGTTTATTTAATATTAACGGCATAATGCTAGTTCCAATATGGCGAAACTAAGATGACTACCAAATATTAAAATTTCTATAACATGTACTAATTTTAATCTAAACAAGTTGATATTTAAACCAGCTCCACCATAGAGTGTAACACAAACAGATTTTATAAATGGAATGTCCAAATGTTCGTTTACTATATCTTGTAGGGAATGTTAAGTTGTATTCATAGATCAAGGAGTTGTACTCAGTAGAGTAAGTTTGTTTAAAATAGTTGCTAACGAACCCCGTAGGTGTGTAATATTAAATAGTATACATGGCCCTGACAAGTCTTGAAGCTGTACATGTGTGAAGGATCCTTCACTACTCGTGTCGTTGATTCACCCCTGTTGGATCTCGTAAATTATACAAATCACAATTTTTTGGCAAGTCAGAGTTTGAAATTTCAATTTTGACAGTAATTTCACAATTTGTCATCATAGAAAGGTGGTGTTGTTACCATTTAAACCTGTACATTTGTATCTATTTATTGTGTTTCAAGTTGAACAACATTCAAGGATGTGAACGGAAAACTGTTAACTGCCGTTATTTTAAAATTTTCAATTTGAATTTTGATTAATTTCAATAAGGTTTTATACCAGTCATATATATATATATATATATATATATATATATATATATATATATATATAATTACATGTTTCTACTTTAATTTTGTGGTAGATGTACAGATGAGAATAACGGCGGATGGACAACATGTCGAAAATCACTTTTTCGGTTTCCTGAGGTCAAGAAATGTGAAGATCAGTCAAAATATTCTGTTGAACAATTTTCATTTTCAGATTACCAAACTTACTTTAATACTTCATATACTGGCTAAGTAAAAAGGAAGAAAAGAGCATAAAATGAAAACCCTTGAATACTCTAATATTGTCAGGGTCGGAAGAGAACAAGTGTTGGTTAAGAGAGACTTGATAGAAAGAGAGGGATGTAGCTGAAGACTATATGAAAAAGTGTGTGGATCCCTTGGGATCACTACACTTTTACTCCTCAGTGACTCTTTGAAAAAAGATATAAGATAATAGGTTATATATTTATGAGAGGGATGTAAATTTATCTTTGAAAATATTGTAATTTTTATTCATTTATTTTTTTAAACCACAATTTTGTCTGTTTCTTATTGAATTACTTTCATATATTATCAAGAATTGAAAAGTTTTTAAATTTTTGTGTTTGAAGTTCATATTATCCTTATTAAAAGTAAAGTTTGACTTTGCTATATCTTTTTGTGAATAAAATTTCGAAAATTAATAGGTTGTCATTTCCAAACGATTTGGCAGAGTAACAAACTTGTTCAAAATAATACTTAAAACAATAAACATTTGATCAAAATCAGAAAATAAATTTAAGCGCTAAAAATGTACCCCCCCCACACAGGTATGTCTATTAAATAACGAGACTGATAATAAAACTCGCCTTTATTTATATGTATCACAATAATTGTAATTTTAATGTAATAGCAGATATTTCTTGTTGAAACTCCATATTCAAGGATAAAATAAATCAAAAGCTTAAAGTTTCAAATATTTAATAGTATAAATGAGCTACAATTGTTTCGCCTTGCGGCATCATCGGGCAACTGATAATATACAGGTATAGACAACTATTTAAACATAAGTACAGGAAACTGAAATACAATAGAGAAATCGGGAAAGGTAGGGTGATGACCTAGCAGGTAGATAAAGGTTCAACTCACATTGTCCCTAATTCTAAACTGTTTCTTCCTTTCTTCCTGAATCCATGTTTTAATAGCGGCTGCGTTGGCTTTAATAGCAGATGCACTAGAAGATCTCACTTTAACACTTAATATTTACTAATAAGCTATTATTATTAATTAATAATACTAATTCAGTAATACTAATAAGCAGTGTTAAAGTGAGATCTTCTAGTGCATCTGCTATTAAAAGCCAACGCAGCCGCTATTAAAACATGGGTTCAGGAAGAAAGGAAGAAACAGTTTAGAATTAGGGACAATGTGAGTTGAATCTTTATCTACCTGCTAGGTCATCCCCCTACCTTTCCCGATTTCTCTATTGTATTTCAGTTTCCTGTACTTATGTTTAAATAGTTGTTTATGCCTGAAAATTATCAGTTGCCCGATGATGCCGCAAGGCGAAACAATTGTAGCTCATTTATACTATTAAATATTTGAAACTTTAAGCTTTTGCTTTATTTTATCCTTGAATATGGAGTTTCAACAAGAAATATCTGCTATTACATTAAAGTACATACTGTATTTATGAAATATGACATAGATTAAAACTCATACAATAATACTGCTTATTAGTATTCATTCTTCAAAAATGTTACATAGTTTGCTTGAAACATCATAATCTAATTACTGTACAAGTACTGTAGTACTTAATACAGTTCAGTGCTGTACAATTCGGTACGTGAATGTAAAAGTGAATATTATAGTCAACGACAAATTTATGATTGACAGGTGGTTTAGGTAGTATATTAGCTCTAGCGCAGTAAACACTGTAATGGAGGCATGGCACCAGTGCACTCACCACTCCCACTATTCCACGTAAGCGCATTATGCGTCACTGAGTCAGTTCTGTTCTTGCTATCGTAGTATGAATACAGCTTTATGTGCATGTAACTTTTTTCTCTCATACATTCTTGTGGTGAAATAAAGTACTTTTCTGTACTGTAATGTCGAAAGAAAAGAGAATGAAGGTAGTTTTTTCAATTGAGACAAAGTGAAAAGCTTTAAAACGACTGGATAGAGGTAAAACTATGCAGAAAATTGCTGATGAGCTTGGCGTAGGAGAGTTACTCTAGGCGATTGAAAAAGAAAGCGTGGTGACCTAGAAAAATGGAGTTGCGATTGTCTTTCAGAAGATGTTCTTAAAAAGTATGGAAGAGTGTGAATATGTATGGAAAAAACAAGTGAGGCATTATTTTTATGGTTTTCTCAGCAGAAAAATAAAGGAGGGCCTATTTCAGGTCCTATTTTGCAGCGACAAGCCGTTTGTTCCAAAAAGAATTCAAAGATGACTAAGAAGATTTTACGCCAATCGTCGGTTGGTTAGATTGCTGGAAAAAAGATTGGAGTGAGACAATTAACTGTCTGTTGCGAAAAGTTGTAAGATAATATAAAAAAAAAAGAACCAAAAATGCCTGGATGGATTCATGTTAGTCTATCAGCTTGGTATTAATTTTTAAAGAAAATTTCCTGTCTTATAAATAAATGTGATCTCAAAATAATCTCTCCTCTCTAGAAATAATAATATTATTACCCGTTAATGAATTACCAACAAAATTCTAAACAATAGAATTTTTATCAAAGAATGATTTGTTTTGTTTATCAAACTTAACCTAATCACAGTACTGCAAGCAATAATATTAGTTTTGTACGCAATCTTGTTGCCAATTTGATATACTATCAGAATGATTCAATAACAGAATGATTCAGTTGTGTGTGAAATAGAAAAAGAAAGTGTGAAAGGCAGTAAATGAAGTTGTTTGGTGCTGTACGGTGGTAAAAATGTATTCCATGGAGATGAAGAATCTCATGGTAGAATATTTTCAGTGCTTAGTGGTTAGTATGTTGTTTGTTGGTCAATATAATAACAATAAGCCTCCGGTAACATGAATCGTACATTAATTTATTTTGCTGTTTTTTTTGGGGGGTATCTTTTGTTTGGCAATTTCGACCTTGGCTTTAAGATATACAGATCGTTGCACAAAATGAACTATTATTAAAGTAGAGTCTTATAAAAAAGGACAATCAATTGTAACAAATGTTCTTAAAAAAATACAAATTAAAAAAAAGAAAGAAAAAAGTTTGACTACTTAAATGCCGTTTTGTTGCAATCAGTTGTCCTTTATTTTACTAAGATATTTCCATTTATTTATGTTGCAGAATCTCCTGTTTTTATAGAAGCTTTTTTTTTTTTATACAAGTAGAAGGGTACCATCGTGGTACTTACCTAGCCTGATCATACAATGTAATACAAGCAGATTTTCTAAATTTAATTCCTAAAAATTGGTTTCTAGGGCATTGTAGGAAATGTTAAATTGTATTGATAAATCAAGAGGTCTTATTCAGTAGGGTAAGTTTGTTTAAAATAGTTTTTACACAGGTTTTGTTAACTTCGTAATTGTGCAAATTGTTATCTAATTTAGTGTGTTTTAAGTAGAATAATACAGATGAACAGAACGATGAAATCACTTTCATAATTCTTAATTCTTAGTTAAAACCTCTTTTTTTATGCTTAACAAACATTTTGAGGTGCTGAAAAGTCTTGAATCGGTTTAGTAATTTATTACCTAGAAGAGTAATTCTTTGTAAATTCCACAGGTTGATATTCCTACTTTAACATTGGAATGTTTAAACGAAAGATCTCAGAGCTGGAAGGAAAATTTAAATGTGTTACATTAGATTACACACAGCTACTTATCAACTTATAAAAATTTCAAATTCAAGCCATCTTTGAATGGCTGCCATTTTCGGTTCAGTTGTCCGTTTGAAGTCGGATTTGTGGCATTGTACTCTGCTATTAAAGACCTATAATTTGATGTACAACTCAACCTATGCTCTCGTTAAAGATTTTCTTCCGACTCCTTGTGGGCCGTCCCCCATTAGAGGTTAAGGGTGAAGTAGAACTCTAAAAAAATAGCTTTATACCTCCAACACTGATTTCTGGGCTTTTATTTTGAAACCTGTACCGAGTAAACATGTTCCAGCTATCTTTAACACTCAATGCCATAGTAACTTTCATGAACTTTAAAACGCCGCCATTTTGTTTAGGGTGAACCTTTTGAAGTCGGATTTGCGGCAATGTATTCCACTAAATTAGATCTTTAATTTGATGTACAACTCAACCCACGCTCTCTTTTAAGATTTTCTTCTGACTCCTTGTGGGCCGTCCCCCTGAAGTGGTAGCGGCTCATTGAAATTGTGGTAAAATAGTGTTTTATGCCCAGTAACAGTGTACCAAGTTATATAGTTCCATCTGTAATGGTTAAAAAAATATTAACCCGTTCCGGGACTTTTCACCAACTCTGTATATACTAATAATTATTTTATAATAAAATTTAGCATTTTTTTTGTTAAGTATCAGTTTGGTTTATCTTTCTCTCATTATTGTTAAGATTGCAGGAAAATTGTTGCAATAACACTGCAAATTTGATAAAAAATCTATCAGGGGCTCACTCATATAGTTTAGTTATTTTGTCGTTGAAACACGTTTGATTGAGTAAACGTAATTTTTGTGAGTTCTTGTGTTGGAGTATTTTTTCTATCTAGTACAGGAAGGAATGTTTGTGTTGGCAACGGATGAACTTGTGGTAGAAACATTCATAAAACCAATTATTATATTAGTGAATTTTTGGAAAGTCCTATAGAATAATTGATAAATAGAGTTTATATAAGACAAAATAATAATAATAAAATAATAATATTTAAGGTAATGACGGATCATTTATAATCTTGTCTTAGTTTATTTGTTTGATTAAGATCTGACAAAGCACAAAGTTGAATTATTGAAATAGATTGTATTGTGCTAATAAAGTATGCTTGTGTCTGTCATAAAACACTTGACATGTTGCGTGTTCTCATCTTGACCTCTGGGTGCTGCTGCTGTCATACACTATAGTGACAAGCAGGACCCCATCTCTCATTTACGCTGTGATCCACATCTCCATATGGTTTGGTCACCATAACGGTCTGGAATGATCGGTTTAACAGAGCTCAGCAACTAGTAGGTGATAGTGGAGTTGGGGAAGAGTGGCCAAGAGACCACTTTTGGCCCTGTATGATGCATTATTTCAACCACTGGCAATATTTCTGAAATTGGTTTTATTGATGATATTCAAGAAAGATTTGTTTTTTATTTCAAATCAAACCATTGCTTTTTCGCAAGTAATTTAATGCCCATAAAAAATATTTTTGTATGAAATTATGATTTAATTCAATTGTAAGCATCTATTAAAATATATGTTAATTTTGTTGTTTAGGAAATGCAAGCACTCCCTTCTAAAACTCCAGTGTCGGTTCTACAAGAGCTGCTCAGTCGTCGTGGAACTACCCCTAAATATGAACTGGTACAAGTTGAGGGCGCTATCCATGAACCAACGTTTCGGTATCGCGTTACTGTATCTGATGTTGTTGGTAAGTTTAGTAGTAGGCTACTGTATCAGATCAATTAGTGATAAGGGGTTAATTAGTCTACAAATGTTTCAAAAAGGACTTTACAACTTAAAAGTATGTAGAAATTTAATCAGATAATTTACGTAATCGGTTGAGGTATCATTTTAAAGTAATACATATCAAGTTTTTCATTAAACAATAATTTTAGTTTTAGTTTGATGTGACTACCATTTTTGATATGGCAGACACCCCACCCGAAGACAATTTCTTGCTAAACTCGAGTTAGTACATAGTGTCACTTCTGCACCTGACGCATAAATTTGATTTCTCCATGAAAAGAACAGGCCATAAATTTGCCTGATTAAATTTGCTTAGTACAAAATTAAAAAAATCTATTTTGTACTGTTGAAATCCAGCTTCAAAGATGCATATAGATTTTTGCTACCCTAGATTCTGCACCATTCATCTTGTCACTGATGTAAAATGTTGACTTATTGTTAAAAATTACACAATCCAGATATATTACTTTGTATCCTATTCGATTACTTTACAAAATTTCTGGTGACTTTACAGTAATGTAGTAAGACAGATATCAGTAATTTGTTGTTCCGAGGTGAGTTTGTATGGCTGCAAATGCAAACGTTGATGTATTACGTGCCAATATTGACGTAGTAGGTGCTGTACCATTCTTAGGGGAAAATCTTTAACAAAAGAAGAGCGCTTTGGAACCAAAGGAATGGTAATGTCAAGTGGAGAAATTTAGTAATTTAGATTGTTCGGTAATTTTAGCCTCTTTTAAATTTAGCAGTATTTGAGTTAACCATTTACAAAAAAATAACACATAACATTAGTTAGCTGTTTAAGAAAAGAAACAATTTGTAATGAAACAATTGATTATTTATGCATACTTAGATATATATACATATACATGTGTAAATTTCATACGTCCTTAAAACAAAATAATTATATAACGTTAATCAAATCCCCCCATATATATTTTAAATTAGAAAATATTTTGATGAACACAGATAATGATAACAGTTTGTTAATAATACTTAAGTCACAAAAGATTCTAAGTTTAGATTATTAGAAAATTTAAAAAAATTAATTAATTAATTACACATACATCATATTATCTGAGTTGGCCAACTATAATAAAAGATTTATTATATATATAAAAAAATTAGAAATTCTTATATAGTAATTGACGTCAATATAATTTAGAAAATTAACCCCTTTGGGGTCGTGAAGTCCGAAAATGCTAGCTTATCCCTTCCAATAACAAATTTATTTTAATTTTGCATTTTAAAAGAAAGATATTTTTATTATTGTTTTAAAAAGAAAAAAAAAACAAAAAAAAAAAAAAAACAACTTAAAGCATCATCCAAACAAACTTCACAAGTCCTCAATTAATGAAATACATAATTCAAGTTCTTTGCTTATTCTTAGTTTTCACTTTTGCATTTTAAATCAAAGCCGAAATGTTCTTCAGATGAAATGTCTGGACTTGAATTTGTACTTGAAGTAAGTTATAGCTGTAATTCCAGCTTGAACCAGCTTGAGCTGAGAAATATACGTGTTGGAATTAGTAAATGAACAGAGACCTTTTACAAGTTTAAACACTTCTGTTCTAGATTTATAAGTAATATATTTCTCTGTAACTAAGCTCTGAATAATGCAATTTCTTTGAAAATAAAATGTTATATATGTAAAATAAGTCAATTGATGATTTCACTCCATAATAACCAGAAATAGAATGAATTACTATTCGTTTTTTAAAAAACTGTTTGAATTTATACTCTTATAATTTTTTTTTTTCCCGTTCTGGGCTGTGAGAGCCTCCTTCAGAGGCCTCACCGGCGTCGACCTAGAGATCTTTTGCTGCCCAAGTTCCTTCCTACACCCACTCAGTAATACCTGTCATCCTTATGAAGGAACAGATACTACCTATAGGGTTGTCTAGGATGGTTTCCATCTCCTTCCCCCGAGAGTATAGCCTGGCTCGTCCTAACGCCTCACACTCTAAGACAATGTGTTCTGCGGACTCTTCAGCCAAACCACATTTCCTGCAAGTATTGTCTGCAGCAATCCCTATCCTGTGTAGATGTTTTCTGAGGTGACAGTGGCTCGTCCAACCAACCACCTCATGTTATCCCTTCTGAGAGAGATGAGTTGTTCAGCATGTTTCTTGCTTGGTCTAAATAGCCTTTTTGCAAGTCTACTAGTAGTTGAATTCGTCCAGGCCCTATTCATCCCCTCCGGTATCACCGTATCAACCGCTTCTCTGGTATGTCCATAGGAGATCCCGAACACCGGTTCCGGGCCCACGAAAGGGGATTCTGAACCTGACCTGGCTAACTCTTATAATTTACTGACAAACTAAAGTTTAATTATAATTAAATTTAATGATTTTCAATTGATGATTTGACTTTATAATAACTAGAAATAAAAGGAATTGCTATTCGTTTTAAAAAGACTGTTTGAATTTATACTCTTATAATTTACTGACAAACTAAAGTTTAATTACAATTGAAAACAGATTTAAAAATTTTACATTTATAAAGAGAATACATATTTTAACATAGTTAACTCAATAAAATAAAATGGTAAATCTCTTTTATCTGGTTCAAGAGTTGCCAATAGATGTTTTAGGACGAGCCATGATGAAAGAAAGACGAAGTCATGAAGTCTTCCCTTTTAGAATTAAAAAAAAAGAACTGCCCACATTTTAGTGAAGCTACTGTATTGACTATTTTCACCTTTTTTATTAAGAAAGATAGGTCAACATGATGACCGTTAAAGCAAAAAGAATTTTAGAAAACATGTTGAACAAGTGTGTTCAATGCAAAATTTAGTTCCGGACTAATTCATTATCTGCCCTGTGTGTCCGTAGTTAGCCTGCGGCAAATCACCTGACGCTGATTTCGGAGTTGAAAGCCAGGGTACAGCACCTCCCGGCAGTAGATTTCAAGAAATAAAATACGTACGTCGGTACAGTGCCAAACAGCAAACCCTTGTGTGTTATAACAAATCATATCAAGCCGCAAGGTATTGCCGTACTTCATCCCCTAAAATTATTAATTATAAAATAGTACAATTCTTCTAAGCCAAGCTTAAATATTTCTTTCCGATACCATCAAATTTTTGATGATATAACATACGTTGATTTTTTTAGGTCTATAGATAAAGATATTCCCTACTTGTTACACAGCAGGATGTTACAGATGGTTTGTCATCTCGTACACAATTTTTGTGCCAAAATAATGATAATATAAGAATGGATATTCACTATTTTGGTTGTACTTCATTCTATCAAAATCTAGTATGATGGGATATATCCTAGAGTGTGTGTTGGACGATGTGGCTGGACTCTGTATAATGTGTAACAGTTTTGTATCATACCAAAAGGTATTAGACGAAGGTAGACATGATTAGTGAAATCGTTTAGCTTTGGTATTGCAACAGGAAAAAAGCACCATATTTTCCAAGGAACTGAAATCCCAAAAAGAAGTTTCTCACTTCATGTTTAAGATCGGCTAATGATTGGCAAATTCTTACGGTGCAATGGAACCGACACTACAATTTCCCATCAAAGGTAGCAGTTACGTTCCTTTATCCTGACCTGATTGTTTTTCACTTGAAACAAAGCAGCTGATTAAGGTGGAGCTCACAACAAGTCCCTGGGAAAACCAACATACAGGTCAGCTTTGTCAACATACAGATTTATCCTTCCTATCCTACCTATGTATGCTATAACATTGTATCTTCTATATGCTTATGAAATAGTTTGTACAATGTTTGTGCATCATGTATTTAATATAACACAATTATTTCATTTAAATGATATTTGTTACAGCTCTGGGCACGGGTAGATCTAAGAAAGAGGCTAAACACGCAGCAGCTAAATCCGTTTTGGACAAACTGATCGGCAACTCTGAAGGAACTATGGTTAATTCTACAAGTAACTCTATAAATGATCAAATATTGTGAGTTCTATTTGATTAATGTGTCATTTCAAGATTTTCAAAGTTTGTAGAAAACATTTGAAAATTTTAAAAAAGTCTACTTTTTGTTCTGGACAATCCCCTTTCATTACTGTATTATAGCCACCGGACCACATGTTTATATATATTAACGTTTCTACCTATTTTTTCACTGTCTAGTGATCTAACTGAACTTAAAGGCGATCGCTGTTACAAAACTCTAAGGTTTCATCAGGCCGCACAATTAGTCAATTGGAGATCATCAAAATTGAACGGGATAAAAAAATGTAAGGATATGTATAAAAAATTATTTAATCAGTCTAAATATTTAAGCTACATACAGCTCTGTGCAGAGATTAGTGGCAGGTATTGTTAAAACAACTCTTGCAATCAGGGAACGAATATATTTTAAAAAAAAATTGTCAATACATCTTTGCATATCAGCTATGTGGGTTTATTGCATTCTCCAATGGAAAATGGATGGGTTAATACACCTAGATATCCCCAGGAAGTCCCTTAAACTAACAAGTTTGTCTTGAGGGATTGTTTTTTCCTTTGTCAAAGCTTGAATGAATGGTCTCTGTCTTTTCTGGATTGAGCTATTCACATTTGAAGTTCAAGTGCTCTGCAGTTTTCCTTTGCAGCCACATTTCTTACACAGAGGCTCCTCATTGAATATGTCAATCTATGCATGTGTTCTCTTATTAGGTGGCAGTGCCCTGTAATGAATCTTATTACTTTTCCCTATATTGGTTTGCCTATCAAGAGAAGATCAGATGGAATTTGTATAAAGGAGGCGCGGACTGAAAGTTGATCAGTCATTCCTCCACCTTCTTTCGTGCTCTTTTTGAACCCAAGTGTTGATCATTTGTATCGTCAGCCTTTTATATAACAGTGTTTAATTTAAGTAAAGACATAGAAAAATCTCGAAAAATAAGCACATTGAAAAAAGGTTTTATTTAAATATTATTTTTTGATCATCGTAAATGGCGCTGTAATAGGGATGTCTTTTCTTAGAAATTCAATTATATTACGTATTGAAGTTATCAACCGAGTGAAAAAAAAAACGAAAATAATTGACAAACAAATAACAATTGAGAAAAGATGTTTTTTAAGTGTTGATTTATTCGATTTATTTTTATGCTGAAAAGGTGGTGTTTGCCACTGTAGTAATGACTGAAATTTGTTTCATGCAAAATTGTTTGCCTTAAAGCCAAAACCGAGTTAATTCAATACAAATAAATTTATTAAAACTCATTTTTGAGTAATAGTATCCAAGTCACAGATTTTAATCTAAGTTATTTAATACCTACTCCGTCTTGTGACTGACTTTGTAACATAGGTTATGCATCAAATGCGCGACAGATGTATACCAACAGTTCAAGAACGACTGAAGTAAAAGTTCTACGCGGTGGTGTTGATAGATAAACACCAAGTGAACACTCCAAGATAAACAACTTTTACTTCAGTCGTTCTTGAACCGTTGGTGTACACCTGTCGCCAATTTAAATGTTGTTTATTGTGTGTGATGTGTACATTTTGTAGTGTTTTAATATTTTAATGACCTCAAAAAGTAAGTCGCAAGACAGAGTAGTATTAAATAATTTGGACAAATAAATCGATGCATTTGCTGTTTATTTTCATTTCGCGATGATTAAAAAAAAAATTGAAAACATTTCAAGTTTTTTATTCAAAAATTTTAATTGCAAAAATTCTTTCTTTTAATTGTCAGGTGCATAAATATCTAAATTAACTGAAACAAAAAAACTACTACGTCCACATCGTTCTTCCTGAGTAACGCTGAAAGTAGTTTCTTGGAAAAATTTAACAACCCTGACTTAATTTTTGATTGCAAGTGGATTTCATGCAAGAACAGCAAAATTTTATTTTTGCAATTACAGCGCCATCTGTCTTGAATCTAAAACAATGTTTTGAATGAAACTTACTTATTTTCCCCCGTAGAATCTGTATCTGGAATATAAAATGGAGTTTCCTATTTAAGATTTCAAAGTTACCCCAGCATCCCCTCAAAAGAGGTGGTAATTTTAGCATAAGTGAATGGCCACCTATAAGTATTAAACTTTTCATCTGGAACATTTTTTCGTACCTGTCTTCATTTAAATTGAGCACCTGGTATACCTCAGTAAAGCTCAAGTCCTTCGAGTTTTGGTACTGATCCTTTGTTAACTAGCACATCATTCCTACTAATCTTCCTCTCCCATTATATCCAGGAACTCTGCAAAGTATAGCATTGTTGAGTCCCTCCCAAAACCGAATTTTCTGACCATTGAGTACATTTCTATCGGCAGGATACACTCCTGTTCAGGTTTTTCTCCGTGTATTCTAGCTCTTGTTTCATTCTTTGTTTTAGAGCCAGTGATCAACTCCACCTTATGTATGGGTAAAGGCTACCTATCTCTCTAGCCGTTCTTTGCGGTCAGGTTTTACTATTATAAATGGTTTTGAGACGGAGTACTGCATCTTCAAATGATCAGAGATCATTTCCAAAGTATAATGTCTCGTAATTATTGATATTATTTGAGATTCATTACCATTGGATTATATTCTTGCAAGAGTTTTAATTTGGAGGTATAACTATTGACGGGGGTCACACGTTTATTACATTCTTACAAGAGTTTCCAGAGTACTGTTTCTTGTGAAGATCTTAATGGATTATGCTCCTGTCACCTATAGATTAATTTTTTGGGGTTCTGCCAGCAGAGTTAATGACATACTCCTGTTGCAAAAAAGTTTCTGCGTGATTTATCAAGTGAACAGTGTTTACGAAATATTTCAGAACTTTAGTGTTTTTTTTTTGTGTACGTTTTCTTACTTGTGTGCTATTAGGTAAAATACCAAGGACCACTTTCCAAGGTAAGCCTGTCTCCTGTCCATACAAAATCTAACCAATCAAATAGGCTATGTGGCCTATTAAATTCTAACATTATGGTAACTTTCAACATGTCACGAAGTGATTCCTGGATTGGAAAAAGACAAAAAGCAGGTATTGTACCTAGTTTTATAATTGATTATGTTAACTTTGTCATGTATTTATTAATGCTAAATGAAAATACAAATATCTTATTATTCTTGAATCTCTTGGACACGTTCGTAATCCCTCACATTGTTTGTACTTTACAATGGGTTTCACTGCAGAGTTATAAAACAAGAATACTTTCTATATTCTTTATGTATGTGAAACCCTCTGCTATGTTTATTGATTCTGGTTGGTAATAGTGAATTCATCTGTTTGCAGGACAAATAACATGGCATCCCCTTATGATGATAAAATAAACGGCAACCCTATTGGTTTATTGCAAGAGTTGTGTATGTCACGGAGATGGCCTCCACCTAATTACCAGACAGAACATGAAGAAGGTTTACCTCACGAGCGGCAGTTTACAATTGGTTGTACAGTATTTAAATTTAAAGAAATTGGTTAGTGTAATTACAACAAATTATACAATACTTAATAAAGTGTATGTCCATCTTCTACCGTCTGCAATGTTCAATTTTTATTTTATTATTATTATTATTTTTTGTAAACCTTGAGAATTCGCCAAATAAAATGTTGATAGTAGTTTTACATGTTTAATAGTGTTCCAGCCAGATTTAATGTTTTATGATTGGTTAATTTTATTTATTTATTATTTTTTAAATGTTTTATTCATCACATTTGAATTTGGGATTTCGATCCAAAGATGATCAATTCACTCTACTGTTTGTTGGCCAGAACTACGATGAGGGACAAAGCGAAAATCCCTCAATAGCCAACAAAGCGCTCAAGACCAAAATGGCTGACTATTGCACTCCAGCATTTATTTGTGATTTAACTGTGTTCCAAATTTTACAATGACAGTGAGAAGTTGGGTTTAGATATTTTTTTTTTTTTTTTTTTTTTTTTTTTTTTTTTTTTTTTTTTGCGTAAGACTGTAAATTGGTCTTGCAGTCAGTACATTGATTAAAGGCATGTTCTCAGTTATACGGTACAGTAGGGGCAGATTTCTGTGGACTCAGGTCCAGTGTGTGTAGTTTCTTATTTTGGTAGTATTATTATTCATTGGAGGTAAATTATCAAAGTTGGTATTAGTGTGTTGTTTGGTTAGACTTTTTATTCACATTTGTTAGTTTGGCATTGTGTTTTGTAACAAATGGACCCTTTTCTAAATCTTTAACAAGGTTTTTATCAATTCATGAATTTGTTATCTCTCTTTTAAGATACTAAGTTTTTCATTCTTTTTGTCTTTTTCTAATAGTCTAGGGTTCTTTCATATTATAGGGTAGTCTAAAAGGTTCATATCTTCTCATTAGGTACTTTATACAACACCAAGTTTAAGGGATTACGCAATACATTAAAAATAAAAATATTTTTCTATTGTTACAAAGAAAATTTGTCCCTCAGAATTGTTAAGCCCGTACTCATGAAAATAAGCTCCTGAGGGTCATTGAATAGCTGATTTATTTTAAAAATATAATTTAAAATTGAACTTTTTATGTCAATAAAAGAATTCTGAATTTAAAAAGTTGAAAATTAATTTTTGAATATATATAGCCCCAAATATAAAAATATATAGATTAATCCCAAATTTCCAACGGCAGGCTTAAGGTCTATTGCTTTACGTTAATTGTGAATATCATATTCATTAGTTTGATCTGTTAATAAATCCAAAAAATACTTCCTCTCGTAGTATATAAAAATATTCTATTTCATATGAACCAACTGGTAAATCATGGATTTTACACCATAGTCTATTTCAATTAAATTACACTCAGCATAGTTCACTCTAATTGACAGAATAAGTGATTCAAGGTTAGGCTCACTATCTACATCATAACACTACTCATCCTTGAACTATTTTCAGATACATTAATATCAAATTTCATTTTCAGATACATAATTGTCACTCGTACTTGCCATATGGTTAATACGAAAAAAAATAATCTATTTTTACCAAACATTTGTAAATAGTACTAAAAACAATTACCAGTACACTTTGGTATGCTGAGCTAAAGGAGTTATACTAACCGTCCTACACTTTACTATGTTATGGGCGAGAGAGAGAGGGATAAATTCTCTTGCATTAAGTTTGTGTTGAATCATTTGTTTATATTTTTAACTCTTTCAGGAACTGGAAAATCTAAGAAATTGGCTAAACGTCAGGCAGCTAGCAAGATGTGGAAAAAGTTGAAGGATTTGACTGTAGAAACTAACAATATGTCGTTCGGTTTGGACGATGAAGATGAGGTAATTTATTTATCTTTTCTGGGAGTTTATTCAAGTTGGTGTAAGAGTTGTTTAGTTTGAAGTATTTCTTTTTAAAACCGTATTTTAAAAATAGTACAATGTACAGTAGAACCCCTCTTAACCGGTCTAGTCGGGACTGACACCCGGGCCGGTTGCCCGTTTGACCGGTTAATCCGAGGTTCCCGTGAAAAATCGGTTTTCGTTCAAAGAAAGCTTATTTAAATAGATAGCACTAAGAATTATGCAATAAAGATGTTATTGCAACTCATTTTATTGTACATAAATGTATCGTATATGTTATGTTATGTATATTATACATCAAACATGAAAAAATTAAACACTACAAAGCTTTTTTACAGATTCCCCTCTGTCAAGTCTTTTGACACATTTAACCGTGTCTCAAACGAAACCAACACACGCTTCTAAGAAAACTGAAAAGAAATGTTATATTTTCCATAATCTAGGCTATACTAAATTGATTCGTGGAAAACAAGCGGCCTATCAAACGCTTTTGTCTGTGTATGTCTGCTATACTGACGGGTGTCAATGCTGCGGTGTTTTTATGCCGCCGACAATGGGATACCGCTATCGACAAAGTCGTTTGACTTGCCGCTGCTTTGGTGCCGCTGACAATGCGATACCGCTATCGACAAAGTCGTTTGACTTGCCGCTGCTTTGGTGCCGCCGACAATGCGATACCGCTATCGACAAAGTCGTTTGACTTGCCGCTGCTTTGGTGCCGCGGTGTTTTTACGCCGCCTACAATGGGATACCACTATCGACAAAGTCATTTGACTCATCGCCGCTTTGGTGTTTCAATTACAATTTATTTTCGGAAACTTTCATCCAACCAGTACACTACGATATAGGCCGGTTAATCCGAGGACCGGTTAATCCGAGGCCGGTTAACAGAGGTTCTACTGTATACCATTGCTACTTGCTTGCGAGTCCGTAACTGGATGGCTTTGTTTACATTGTGGATAACTTTGTATGTAAAATCGCAAGTAATTAAATATTATATTAAAAAGTAATAGGTAAAAAACAAAAATGAACCTTGACTGTTGTCATTAAAAGCTTAATTTTAATCAAATACGATTTACGGTGAGAACACCTGTATTGCACAAGGGAAGCAAGTTTAGGACCTATTGGTCTTCATCCATGGTTCATTTTTGCTTTTTTACTGACAACTACGAAACTGACATTTTTGTTACAAATAGTTTTGTTATGGTTACTATTTTGATTGTGAATGTACATGTTAGTTTGTGCATATTTTATACATCACTTATTAAATTTGTAATGTAACATGTTCATTGAAGTTTTAAAAGTTGAATTACTTCTTTCAATACATATTTTTTAGGAAAGTTACAGAGTTTACATAATAAAATAATCCTAACTCATTTAAATATTGTAAACAGTTTTGTCATACATTTCCTGAAATCCTTTCTAGGAATGAAACATTTAAGAAACATGTTGCATGATATATAAAAAGACAGTGTGGTGGACCTAGAAACCTATTTGGGTTTAAATCTTTCTTCATGTAGTCTTGGGTTTGATCACTCTCTTTCATTTTTCCTATTAGATCTTTCATGATCAACTCTTGCTCTGTTCTTACCCTGACACTATTAAGAGTATTTGAGAGCTAGGGGTCTTTATTTTATTCTCTTTTCTTTTTATATAAGGCAATGATGATGGAGAGTTTTTTTTGCCTTTAAAACAAATTTTTTAACCGATAACATAACTTTTGCTATGCCGTATGAAAGTAAAAACTGAATGAAGTTGGCGTTTTACACATTTGATGGCCAAACATTTTGTACTAGAATAAGATAACTAGTTTGGCACATTTTTCTTCTACTAAACGAGACCTTTAGTGTACGAGATAACACTTGATTGAGATTTATATTTAAAAAACTATTCCACCAAAAACCCCATTTGAAAGGGTGAATTTAACTTGTGTATTCAAAAATAGTTGTTGTTTTTTCTCTACCAGATGTGAAAAAAAATCTCACTCTTCTTGCAGTTTTCATCCTCATTGTAGGTCCAGCTGGCAGATTGGAAGATCATGTTGATTGAAATTTTTGTCAAAATGTGCTGACTATCGTGGCGCATGGTCAAGAAGCAACACAATTTAACCAAGAATGCTCATTTACTTAATCATTAACTTTAAATAGAATTTACAATTTTAGCTCCCAAACAATGACTTACCACATTCTGCTAATTGGTATACACGATACTGAAAAGAAAACCTTACGACCCCTTTAAATACACTTAGAATAGGATTTCTAATAGTGATCATTGAAAGCAACGGCCGCATACCAGATCCAGAGAGGAACTGACAATCAGTCTTCCTATAGCGTCTCTTTCACCCCCATAGTACCCCATTTGATTCAAGCTAAGCTTGGTATTTGGAAAGGATGTATTATTCAGTTATGTTTATTAAAGTACTCTTTTTACAATACATATTTTATTGATTTTAATGCTTATACGTTTTTACCAGCTAGTATTGTTAATTAAATAATATTTTAAGGGAAAATTATATGGTAATTGAACCCAGGACCTGTACCAACTGAGCTATCCTTAGTGGTTTCCCAGCAAAGTCAAGTGAGAACTGTTCGCCCTATGCTGGGAAGAAACTAAGGATAGCTCAGTTGGTAGAGCGTTGGCATGTAAAGCCAAAGGTTCTGGGTTCAATTCCCTGTCTAGGTCGTATATTTTCCACTTGAAATATTATTTAACATATTTTATGTTTAAACCCTCACTGTGCTACATTTATCAACTTTCAATTTTCTATTAGTTTAAAAAAATATTTAACTGTTCCGAGACTTTTTGGGACACCCAATTTTGGAGATGCTTTGTTTGGTATGTATTGTTACTTGTTATGTTACTATATCGTAGATGTTTTCTTAGTATTAACTTCAACTATGTTTGTGGACATCGCACAAAATTCTTCAGAAGATCGTTTTCGTATTTGCAAATATATGCTTAAAGGTAATCATTACCGTACTAATGAATTGTTTTATCTATGAATGAGTTTGGAGACTGGCTTAAACCAGCCAGGAAGATTAAATGTAATGTAATTTCTAAATGGATGCAGGATATTTTGACAAGTTTTATTTTGTTACAAATAATGTGTTCTTTTAGAATTTATCACCGAACAATTATAAATACCTTATAAAAAAATATTTATGAATTTTTTTCTTTTTCAAAATGTACATTTGAATCGTCATTTAGGGTAGAAATATCACATATCACTTGGACATATAACCTAACCTAACCAAACCCCCCTTTTTTGAACAGAAGTTTAAGAATCTGATATTTTCTCAAAAACTTATCCTATTACAAAAATAAAATTTGTGAGACAGTACAAATAGGTAGCAAATGATCCTTTTGTGTGTGTTACCTAACTTAACCTAGTTACAAATTGAAAAAAAACTGATCAAACTAACCTAACCAAACCCCATTTAAAAAAATTAGAAGTCTACAAAATTAATATTTTCTCAAAAAACATACCCCATTACAAAAATCAAATTTGTGAGACAGTACAAAGAGGTAGCAAATTATGCTTTCGTTTGTGTAACTTTAAGTTATTCTGAACATGATCACGCTTAAATTTGAAAAAGAGAATTATTTTCAGTACACCGGGGTTTAGTTTGATTTAATGAATTGTTTGTTAAGTTCATATTCAGTTCTGATTGTAAATTTAAGTTTGGACACCTCTTGATGGCTCTCATCAACTTGTTTATATTAGTAATAGGAAAATTTTGTGGTCGTTGTTTCATCTATTTCTTAACCCGAGGGTGTGTAGTGTCTTATGCAAATAATAACCTTTAAATTCTTTTTCATTTTGAGAAATCTATAAATTTTCTCTAAGGTGAGTACAGTTTTTGAGTTCTTGGTGTTGGTCACAATGATTGTACTTGTAATTCAGTAAGCTGGTGACAAAATTTTTAATGAAATTTAAAAATTTTGATTTTTGTTGATAGATGTCACAGCGCGTAACTCAGATAGTGCTTGACTTTGGCGAGCTGAAAGACTCTAAAATATCAACTCTAACCACTCCACATAGTCACAAAGTATCACAGTTTCACAAGAACCTCAAATCTGCCACCGGGCAAAAGCTTAGCGAATTACAGGTACAACATTAACCATTGGTTTTGTGTGCATTCAAAGAGATGTTTATCATTACGTTTCACAAATTTTTAATGAAAATTCGGGGTGGTGTATAACTCGTGGATTATAAAAATTATGAAACGGACAAAATATTATTTAGTCATTTTATGTTTCACCCTTAGTGTGCGACCGCTGTTACTTCTAAGTTGTCCGTCACAACCATTTATAATGTTTTTTTTAAAGAATATTTGACTATATTTATGCTTCAATAAAGTCAAAACACTTTTAAATGTTTAAAATATTTATTTGAAAAAATATTAAAAAATTTTCAGTTATAAACATGATTTAAAAAAAAAAAAAATTCTTCATGAATTGTTATAATTACAGTAGAACCTCTCTTAACCGGTCTAGTCGGGACTGACACGCGGGCCGGTTGCCCGTTTGGCCGGTTAACGCGAGGTTCCCGTGAAAAATCGGTTTTCGTTCAAATTTAATCAGGTAGCGCTAAAAATTATGCAATTAAGATGTTATTGCAACTCATTTTATTGTAGGCCAACATAAATGTGTTGTATATATTATGTTATGTATATTATACATCAAACATGAAAAAATTAATCACTACAAATGGTTTTAAACATTGTAAAAACAAACTTACATACTAATACAAACACACATCACTGTTAGAAAAAATAAATTAAACACTACAAACTGTTTTAAACATTGTAAAAACTTACATACTAATACAAACACACATCACTGTTAGAAAAAATTTGTATATTATACATCAAACATGAAAAAATTAAACACTACAAACTGTTTCAAACATTGTAAAAACTTACATACAGTACCGTAATACAAACACGCAACACTGTTAGAAAAAATCGGTAATTTTTGTTTGTTTTTTAGTGTTTAAAAGGTTTTCGAAAGCAAAATCCCTCCACTTTCGAATGTTCATCACATCCAATGCTGTGGAATGTTGTTGCTGCTCAACATATTGCAGTAAAATTTCTGCAGCTTTTTTTGCTTCCTTATGGCCTATATTTTGCGAATCCTCCATGACGTCTGAATTTTCGCCATCCTCCTCGCATTCGCAGTCATCTTTACTGACGATACCGATTATTTCTTCATCCGTAAAAAAATCGTTTTCGAGCCCTTCGTCACTTTTTGTCATCCATTCCTCTAGGTCCTCAATCTGAATTTGGTCCCCACCAAGTAACGACTGCATATCGTGTAAAATGGCTAGATTTTCGATTTCTTCATTCCCTGAATCTTTGCTCTTGATTAGATTTTCTATACCAGGCCAAAGTTTTCGCCACGATTTCACAAAGATGGAAGAGGGCATTTCCTGAAAAGCACTGGCCAACATAAAAATGACATCCTTGATATTTATCTTCTTCACGTTTTCCAGGAGAGGCAAGTTTTCTTCCTCGCACCTAAATAAAATTTCAGAAAGAAACTTGCGTCGGTACCGCCTCTTTAAACTTTCTATCACTCCTTGCCCCATGGGCTGTATCAAGCTAGTAACATTTGGAGGCAAAAACATTATTTTTATGCCATCCACGTCATTTAAGTCGGGGTGAGTTGGAGCGTTGTCGAGGAGAAGAACTGCTTTCATTGGTAAATTTTTGCTCTTCAAGTGCGCCTTTACTTTCGGGACAAATTCAGACTTAAACCATTCTTCAAACAAACTGGAATTCATCCAAGCTGATTTTTGGGACCTGTAGTGCACTGGAAGGGACGAAACATTCAAGTTCTTAAATGCTCGCGGTTTAGCTGACTTTCCTATCACAAAAAGGGGGATTTTATGAGTCCCCGCTGCATTAGAGCAAATAGCAACGGTGATCCGTTCTTTATTTTTTTTGAAACCTGGCGCTGATGATGATTCGTGACTTAATGTAAAAGTTTTGTCTGGCAGCATCTTGAAATTAAGCCCAGTTTCGTCCATGTTATACACCTGCTCATAGACTAGGCCATGAACGTCGATCATTTTCATGAAGGTTGCCTTAAATTCACTAGCAACTGATTCATTTGCTGACATTTTTTCACCACATATGTGAGCGAAACGAATCCCATGACGCTTTTTCCAACGATCAAGCCATCCTTGGCTAGCAGAGAATGCTGGTGCATTCTTGATTTTACTGTGGATTACCAGTGCTTTTTCAGTCAAAATTGGACCACTAATGGGGCTTCCTCTCCGGCGTTCTTGGACAAACCACATCCAAAGAGCTTCGTCGACGATGTCACAAACTGGTTTTTTGTTAGTGCGCCGAATTGCAAGAACTTTTTCCGACTCAATTTTCGAACAAATATCTTCTATAGATTGTTTATTTCGTCGCCAATCGTTGATGGTACTTTTTCCCACGTTAAACTCGTCACACAGCCTTTTTACAGATTCTCCTTTATCAAGTCTTTTTAACACAATTAACCGCGTCTCGAACGAAACCAACACACGCTTCCGTTTTCGTAACTCGCTCATTTTTATTTACAGTACTCTATATAGCCTACACTGTACACACAGTAGATCTAACCAGTCAAAGACGAGAAGAAAACTGAAAAGAAATATTATATTTTCCCATAATATATACTAAATTGATTCGTGGAAAAAAAGCGAGAAGAAAACTGAAAAGAAATATTATATTTTCCCATAATGTATACTAAATTCATTCGTGGAAAAAAAGCGGCCCATCAAACGTTTTTGTCGGTGTATGTCTGCTATACCGACGGGTGTCAATGATGCGGTGTTTTAAGTCGCCGACAATGGGATACCGCTATCAACAAAGTCGTTTGACTCGCCGCCACTTTGGTGTGCCGCGGTGCTTTTATGCTGCCGACAAAGGGATACCGCTATCGACAAAATTGTTTGACTCGCCGCAGCTTGGCCGGTTAATCCGAGGACCGGTTAATCCGAGGCTGGTTAACAGAGGTTCTACTGTACAAATGAATTAAAAAATAATATAAAATGAAAAAAATAACAAATGGAGTATTATTACATTAATCTTAGAGTCATGAGTTTTCGAACATAATTACAATTTGTCCTTTATGATATTCGGTGAAAACTAGTACAGTAGACTCTCATAAATTCGGATCATGAAAATCCGGACTGGACAGTAGAATTTTTTTAATAACAATTTGCCGCTTTAGAGCCTTCAATTTTCATGTGATCTTCCGCATTGCATGAATGATGTATTTTGTAATGGTTCACAAGCAGTGGAAGTTTCCGCATGGCTGAAGTAATTGACACATACTACCCTGTGTTTTACTTAACCCTCCAGCTGGTGCATGTTAATGGGTCTTAAAAATTCTTCGTTCGTTTAAAAATTAATAAAATATATTATTTGTATACAAAACCTAACTTATAAGATATCATTTTTCTCAGAAAGATGCATAGAATTCATCTATGTAATAAAATTTTTTTTTTTTGAAACGGTTTTGGAGTAAGTATGTTAGATGTCAAAAATGATATTAACTTATTTTCAGAAATATCTGTATCACCCAAAATCAATAGCTTTCTACCTTTTTCTAAGATATACAAAAGTTTTGTGTAATATTTTTGAATATATTTAGGAAAAAAAATTTAAAAAAAATTTATATTTTAAAAATTAAAAAAAATATTTTACGAAAAAACTGAATTTTCTCTTTATTTTTTCCAAAAAACATTAAAAATAGTAAAATATATTTTATACAGAACTTCTATATATCATTATGTCCAGAAAGGTGCATAGAATTTAGTTGTGTAGTGCAAAAAAATGTTACATGCATCACATTTGGAGTTTTCTGGTCAAATACCAAAAAATCGAGAGTAACGGAGAGTAAAATTTCACAGAAATCGGTACATAAACCATATTAAAAATTTTTTATGATTTTTTTAAAATATTGATACAGATTTGTAATATATTTGTGGATAAAAGTTGCTAAAAAGAAAAATAAATTTTGAAAATTTTCATTAGACTAGGTACATTTTTACGTAAAATGTGAATATTGACTAACTATATTCAAACAGTAACCAAAAATATAATTTTTATTCTAAACCAAAGTTTTTATTACCTATGTTCCCACAAATATACATAGATTTTATGTGTGCAATGCAAAAAAAATTATATGGAAACATTTTAGAGTTATTACGGATGGAATCAACAAATTTACCCTGTAACCGAGGCAAAATTCCACAGAAATAGGTATATAAACCATATTACAAATTTTTTATGATTTTTTTTAAATATTGATACAGATTTGTAATATATTTGTGGATAAAAGTTGCTAAAAAGAAAAATCAATTTTGAAAATTTTTATTAGGCATGGGTCATTTATGATAAAAATCTACCTTCACAATAGCCTAGATGTTGAGGTTAGGGTTGTGAAAAAAAAATACCAAAAATATGAAATATCACTAATAAATACACTCTACAAACATTGACACATTTATTATAAGTTGTATATACATTTATATATTATGTATATACATATTATAATAAATAAATGGTTTCTTGAAACTAAAAGTTCCAATAGCAAATCTAGAACTAGGCCTGACTAGTATTAGATTTGGCTAGACTAGGCCGAAAATATAAATTATCACTCATAACTACACTCTACAAACATTGACACATTTATTTTAAGTTGTATAAACAAATTATAATAAAAAAATCACTTCATGAAACTTATATTCACTATAAAAACACAAAGCAATTGCACTTTGAAATTTCCACATCGGCAAAAATCTTGCGAGATCGAAGTAACAAATTTGAGGTTATTCTACGTTTTATAAAGTACCACAGCCTTTGTATTTTTCCTTGTACAGATGTGTTTCAAATACAAGGTTAAATATTGAAACCTCCTCTTTACAGTTATATCAAAAACGACAAGATTGTATAAAAATAAAGATCGGATTCTTCAAGACTGTCTAGACATTGAATATCGCAAACCGGTCTGAAAGTTCAAAGGATCATTTCCTAGAATGGATATAAATCGTAAACTATATAACTTAGGATGATTTCGTCTTCATAGTTCGAAAGAGGAAGAAAAATACTATATAATATTGTCAACTTGTAACATTTAGACAAGTTTTACCATTTCGAAAAAATATATGAACATATAGGTGATATTTTCTATATAAAACTCGCCGCGAGAAACTGTCGCAATCTAGCGCTAACAAGGTAAACTTCAGTCTTGTCTTATATCTTTACTACACGGTACATAAAATTTTCTAAACTTGGTTATGAAAGATTGAAAGATAACCTTTTCATTGGTATAAAATACATTTCGATAATATAATATCTACTAGGATAAAAGTTGAATTGTAAAAAATGTAATTTTTAGCGTGTAAAATAGCGTTAAAATTCTTGATTTGGTTTAATTTTTATATAATAAAAACTATACTAGTTGGAAACATTTGAAAAAGACAGTTTTGAAGAGAAAGACGCGATCTATCAAGCAGTGTTAGGTTATATTTGACTGACAGTAATTTGGAAATAAGAAAAATAGGCAAACAGGAAGAATGTTTTGTTTAAAACTTGTTGACGTAAAACTTTGACGTTTCGCATGAAAACTATGCGAACTTCGCCAATTTTTGGAATATTATTAATATCTTTTTGTGGTATTTTTTTTGCATGATATGCATCTACGGAACATTAGCTTTCCAACGGTATTTTATTTATTGCGATGGGACAATTTTAAGTGGGCGTAACGTTGAATGGCAAAATACGTGTTTTTTAGTTGGTGAATAGAGCCGTGACAAACGAAGCGACCACTTTTAAAGCAAAAAGGGGTCGATCACCAGTTGGAGGGTTAATTGCAGTCTAGTACTGTATTATGTCCATTATAGTAACAGATTAGTAACAGATAGTAACACATTAGTTAATGTGTCAGAGTGTAACAAGTGTCGTTGGATATCGGCATGGGCCAATAGCGATTGCATGTGCGACTTATCACCGCTCGTATCGGCCCCGCGGCCGACATCTCCGACTCCGGGACATCCGGATTTTTTGGAATCCGGACCGGCTGTCCGCCACAATAGTCCGGATTTATGAGAGTCTGCTGTATGTGCCAAAATATCCTGCTTAGAACATTTGGGGAATATTTCAAAAGCAGCAGATTACCAAGGAAACACAATTTGACCAATCGTGTTGCTAGATTTACAAAGTAGTTTCTAGTTTCCACGTATATACCATTTCTGTATGGTTCTACCCCTACTGGCGAATTTACATACAAATTATATTTATTGCTATGCTTTTAAATATGTGCCAGCAGAATATTCCATATTTTGCGTTTCAGGTTAATTAGGGCTGGCAGAATATTCCATAGACCTTGTTTAAAAGGGTTGAATTATTTTCCCTTATCATCTAAAAATAAAATCTCTTTAAAATTGTTTAACCACCCGATTGTATTATTGTATTTTCATCATTAGGCTGTTCGCTAATTGGCATAGTATCTCTTGAGTTATTGCCTAGACTTCTGCCTCATATCTTTAGTTTAAATTAATCAGATCAGCAGGTCTGCTTTGAAAGCATCCCCAAAGGAAAAAGTTGTATTAAAGTTCAGTGACCTGGTAAGCCAGGCTATGCCACCAAACAACTGTCTTAAAGTGTCCATTGGCTCATTAATTCCATCTTCTATGCCAACCTAATTATTAATCCTGTCTATTAATTGTTGACAAAGCCTTAATGAGGAGAATTAGTAGTAAACAGCTCCTCTTCTTCCAAATAATATGTAAAAAAATACACACATAACCATCAACGTATTCTCATTTTCCATGAAGTGCCAGGTTTATTCACTGAATCACAAGGCTGAAAATGAGGTTCATTTGTCAAAATCAGAAGATCTGTAAAATTTGTGTCTTCATCAGTTAAAACTATGAAGTGCTCACAAAATTTTCTTTTTGCTATGTATAATTACATTCAAATAGCTTCTGCATAGTGTGTATTTTGTTGGAGTAATCATGACTGTATCTTTCAGTGTTTCTAGTAATAATACATCAAACTTGTTTTATACGAGAGCCGTTTGAAAAATAACCTTCATTTTAGAACAGCGACATAGATACAGAAATTTTATTATTTACATTTTAAAACTACAGCTCTCATTTTAAAACTCTCTTTCTACACCATTTAAATTTAGGCATTTCTCATAGCGATACACCAGATTGGAAATCCCTTATTCATAAAATTCTGCCGTCTAGGATTTTAGCCTGTTACATCATCTTGAAATTCTTTGTTGTCATCAAAGCTCTGGTACCCAAGCTACTTCTTTTTGTGTTTGAATAGGTTAAAATAACTGGGAGCCATACCATCAATTGTTCTGTTTCGGTGTTTATCTAAGACACCCAAGTCTCATGCTAGTCACAATTTTGTTGAGAAATTATTTTCCTTCCGTGTTGTTAACGTGAAAGAAAGTCCAAGGCAGAAACGAGAGCCCATCTGTTGTGTTTTGTGATTCTCAGAAAGAATGTTTGGTACCCATCGACCACAAAACTACCAGTTACTTTAACGTTTCTTTGACTATCTCATACAAAATAGTCCAAGAAATTTGTGAGAATTAATCACAGAAGGTTCAGAGATTTGAAACACTCACTTTCTGAATGAGTTCGTCACTGACTACGATGGCCTGCTACCCGTTTCCTCATTGTGAATATTTGTTCTCCCACTTTTATGTATACAAACCCATTGGTGCACAACATCTCATTATTGTTTACTGTATACAGAATACATTACACGATGGATGTCTGCTGTTGACAAATTTTTTATCAGAAATCTCACCAAAGCACTTGCATCACATTTCGTATGATTTTCTATTGTAGCGTTCATTTTGAAAGGCTATTATGGGCAAACAAACTGCAGCACAACATGCTCATTAGCACATTGTGGTAAACTACTCAACATATCACCACAGGAGAGGTGCTGGTACCAATACTACTTCTCGTGTTACATTTAAACGGAGATTACTTTCCATTTTTTTTTGCGTGCTCTCATAAACTCTACACTGCTCCTAGGTTTTTTCTTTATTGCAGAAGTGGATAGTCAAAAATTACTAACTCATTTCTTAAATGTGTTAAGAATCCTAAAGTCTTTCAAAAAAACTAAATTCCAAACAGATGCTGAGTTGCAATAATGAATTCACTGTTTAAAAAATAATTTCTACCACAAATTCACAGTGCTTGACTGACCAATGAGTCAAATCAACAAAATTAGTCTAACAACCCAGTCCAATACATGAGTTAATAACTCTCCCCCACCCATTAAATCAAACGTTCTTAATTTTTAATTAGGTACCAAAATTAAAGAAAACACTTCATTTGTTCAAGATGGAGTTGTTTACACTGATGACCGACAGTATTTTTTTTAGTCTTGTAAGAGCCTCATCAATGCCATAACTGGCGAAACCATGGTCGGCTAGACCAAATAAATTATAGAATTTTACAAAAGAAAAATTGTTTTATTTGTCAAGATGGAGTTGTTACAATGACTAAGCGATCATCATCAGTTGTACACAAACCTTCCAGCACACATTTAGCTGCAAGGAAGCAATATAGTCACACCTTCAGAACACAATAACATCTTGTTCAGTTCCAAGAAGGTTTGTCTACATGTTAACAACTGAGGATGATAATGTGGTCATTGGAACATTGTTTCGAGTAAATGAAGTGTTTATTGTGGAAAATTGTGTTTTATTTTATTTGGTATTCTTAATTTGTGTTAATTTTTGAATGCCATTAAAATAGATTGTTTTACCGTCATTGTTCTACGAGTTTAACAACAGATTCCATAAGATATGATAAAAATGTTGATAAAAGCAGTCATTGTAAGGGTACGAACAGAACAAGTGGGTCGCGGTGGATGCTACTAGTTAAGTCGCTGTCGATGTCAACAGCACATAGCAAGAAGGTGGTCTGCACTGCTCAGTCGAGTTAGGATCACTGCCCTAATGGAGTAGTTTGATGAAATTTGAATGACAAAAAGATTGTGCTTTTGCGATGTTGTGTGAGTCAAGTGATGATAGTGATGAAATGTCAGTTGTCACCAAGTGGTGGTTGATGGGTAGTATACCCACAATACAGGAGTGAACTGCACATTTATTGCTATCAGATCTTCCTTCATATTTAGCACTTGAAATTCAAAAGTGAACTTAATATGCAAAAGAGATTATGGAAAGTAACTAGAGTACCCTAGCGCACGGAATGACAGACGCCAGACGTGTTCCATGCGAGCTGCTTTGGAGGGGGGAAGCATCCTTGTACCTTGTAGACCGTGCAGTAGGCATCCATGTAAAAACAAACTCATTTGATTTTCAAAAGCATCGATGTAAACCTCCTGGATGGCATCACGCTAAACCTCCACCGCGACTTACCTGCTCTGTTCTCTTCCATTCACTACAATGTGTTTGTTTTACATGGATGTCGACATCAACCGCGACCCACTTGTTCTGTTCGGACCCTTAGAGAAGGACTCTGCAGTTTGGGGGATATTGGTTTGCCGATATATCTTATATATTTTCAGAAAGTTATGCCCTTAAGGTTTCACTATAGTGAGTAAGGGCATGGGAATCCTAACATAAATTGGCTGGATCTACACCTTTTCTATGTAGTCTTGGATTAGATCCCTCTCTTTCATCTTTCCTATTAGATTCAAGTCATGTTCTCTTTCAACTTTGATGTTATTATGGTATTTGAGGGCTAGTGGTCTTTATTTCATCTCCTTTTTTTTTATGAGATGATAATAAGTAAAAGATTTTTCATCTTATAACAAACAGGAAGGCAAAACAAAATTGATAAGGCAATTATAATTTCACAAACAACAATTTATTGTTACAGCTGTTTCGCCGTTAGGCATCGTCAGGCAACTAAGAACTAAAAACTAAAATACAGGTCAACTTAACACTAACATCTAGGAATGAATGTGGGGATGAAATCAGAGGTATGGCAATGACCTGGTATTAACTGAAAGGGACATAGATAACAGAAGGTTTTCAAACAATAAGTTTTAACAAAGGGGATAGGTTATTTACTTGTTCATTCAAGTTAGAAGCATGGCATTTCAAAACAGATCTGTTAATTTCTAAAATTTCCAAACTATTTAATTTCCTACTTTTCTGTTCTATGTGTAAAACTTAAACATGTTCACCGAGTACCGACTGTAGTCACACTTAATACTAACAGGAAGTTATGGTACCAGAAATATTTTTATATTAATATGAACAGGGTATTTACCAGTAACTAATGAATAAAAGTTGATTATTTTGAGTATCGGTAACTAAGTAACGAGATACAGTCGAACTTCTATAACTCGAATCATCAAGGGATAAAAAAAAAATTCGAGTTAAAGAAATTTCGAGTTATGGAAAAATAACAACAAAGCAGTTATTAATTTACTTAAAACTTAAACACTACAAATACCGGGCTTTGAAAACGTCTAACTGAATACTGTACTGAATTTAAAAGAGCGATTGAAACACGCACTGTACTTTATTAGACACACAACTCGCTAATGGAAAAGACGGACTCATGAAATCACTGTGCACTATGGAAGAGCTGTTTACAGACTGAAGGTTTATTTTTACGGGTAAAAATTGAACTCGAGCTATCGGCTATACATCCGGTCGGCCTACAGTTGCACAGGCTTTGTTCTATTGCCGACCACAGATTCTAAGAAATTCATTATTCATTGTCTACACTATTTTTACGGGTAAAAATTGAACTCGAGCTACTCTTCCTGGAACTCGGCTATACATCCGGTCGGCCTACAGTTGCACAGGCTTTGTTCTATTGCCGACCACAGATTCTAAGAAATTCATTGTTCATTGTCTACACCTCTAGTCCTATTGACTACTGCATGCTTTTATGGTCAATCATTTTTTCTTGTAATGAAAGAATCAGCACTGTACCTAGATTTTTCAAAGACTGAAAACGCTATTTCGAGAACTATTATTGTCTAAAGAAACAAAATAAATAGTTCGACTTAGAGAAATGGCGGAATTCGAGTTATAGAAGGATTTTTACATGTTAAATGCACGGAAGGTTGACGGGAACTGAAATTCAATTCGAGATACAGAAAATTCGAGTTATAGACGTTCGAGTTGTGGAAGTTCGACTGTAGTAGGATATTTTTACTACGGGGGAAAACGAATCTGAGATTTTGTATATTTTAACGTAATTCTCGTCACTACTTAGTGATGCCGCTTATGTGAGATTCTGTAATATTCTTGGACACAGCATAGCGATTTCCAGTAGCACATGATGAGTAGGTTATCCTCTTTCCCATGATCGTCTTTCTCAAAACTGCTTTTAGTCCTGCAGTGCAGTTCAAGGTATAGAAGAGAATATATTTTGTTATATTTTAAATTAATTTTGAAAATCTAAACACCTGTGTCAGGAACTTTAGTGTTTTTTTTTATTGTATTGTTTGCGGTAAATTATTCTAATGTCGTTGGTAGTCTTGATTACAATAAAGATAAATGTCATTAGTGATTAGTATAATAGGCTAGTATGTCATGTGATCATGTAAAGACACAGCTTTTAAAACTCAACAATTCATCACGTAAGAAGCCATCATGAGTCCTTTATATATGGGTAATTTATTAATCTACATATACAGTAGAACCTCTGTTAACCGGTCCTAGGATTAACCTGTCCTCGGATTAACCGGTCCTCTGATTAACCAGCCTATATCGTAGTGTACTGGTTGGATGAGAGTTTCCGAAAATAAAATGGAATTGAAACACCAAAGCGGCGGCGATATCAAACAACTTTACCGATAGCGGTATCCCAGCGATAGTGGTAAAAACACTGCGGCATTGGCACCCGTCGGTATAGCAGACATAAACCCACAAAATCGTTTGATGGGCCGCTTTTTTTCCACGAATCATTTTAGTATACATTGTGGAAAATATAACATTTCTTTTCAGTTTTCTTCTTGTCTTTGACTGGTTATTATCAACGTACAGTATATACAGTAAATAAAAATGAATGAGTTACGAAAACGGAAGCGTGTGTTGGTTTCGTTTGAGACGCGGTTAAATGTGTCAAAAGACTTGTCAGAGGGGAATCTGTAAAAAAGCTTTGTAGTGTTTAATTTTTTCATGTTTGGTGTATAATATACATAACATAATATATACGATACATTTATGTACAATAAAATGAGTTGCAATAACATCTTTATTGCATAATTCTTAGCGCTACCTGATTAAATAAGCTTTCTTTGAACGAAAACCATTCACGGGAACCTCGGATTAACCGGCCAAACGGGCAACCGGCCCGGGTGTCAGTCCCGACTAGACCGGTTAAGAGGGGTTCTACTGTATAACAAAAAGACGGTCATAGAAGCACCTATTTAATCATAGGTGTATAATTTTTTTGAGAAATATAATGTATGTGTACTATTTTTACCTAATTTTTTGCAAGATACCGGCATAAAATTCATTTACTGAAGGACAATAGTGATTGGTTGAAGCCTGTTTATAATAACAAACTTTAATTAAACATTTTGTTTAATATGTAATCTTTGACATCTCAAATTCTCTGGTATATGTTATTTTCCATGCATAGAAGGTAAAAAGCATATTGTTCTTGCAGTAGCTATAATTTCGGAACATTCAAATCCAATGTTCACTAAATTCAAGCGTGAAGCAAGTTACTCCATTTAAAAAAATATATTGAAAACAAAATGGACCTAATTAATGACATTCCTTCGACTTCTTATCAAAGTATTATCAAATACAATAGGCCAAACATTATCAGAATCAAATTCTTTAAATAGTTTTAATAAATTATAGTAAAAGATGAAGCAACTAAATTTGAAATTTTCTGGGTTCTTTACAAAGTCATGACTTATATTTCAAATAGATATTGTACAGTAGCAATTGAAATATTTCCTTTGATGTTTTCTGATAGTTTGATTGCACAAAAATTACAACTTTATAAACATTAAAATTGCATGTATGATTACCTTTGGTTTAGCTCCATTCTTTTAAAATGATCTTTGTAAGAAAATTAAAAAAAGTGTGAATTTTACCCTTTAAAAAGTCTTTAATGAATGTTTATAATTATAAAGTAGCTAAAAAAAACCAAACGTACATTTATGATTTTCTATTGGGACAATAACACTAACTTAATATAACATATTAAACTTTTTCTAAATTTATTGTGAGTTTTTGTATTTAATTTAGTGTTTAAGCCTACTGTATATAACTCTAAAATTCAATTGATAAAATTGGGCCTCAGAAAGATTAAAAAATGTTATTAAGTTCTTTAGATTTAGTAGACATTCTGTATGATCACCTACAAGAACTATAAAAGAAAGTGGCAGCCGCCCCCCTCCTCAAAAATGAAAAAAATATACATGAAAATTCATTTTTACATTTGGGTTCATTAGTATTTGTATAAAAGGGCTTTAGGATGTTGTCGCAGAATGAAAACACAAACACAAGTGCAATGAATGATTTAATTAGTTGAAGGACACTTGTATACAATTAGAAATAATGAAAGATTATATTATTCAAATGTTCTCTCCGCGACTACGTTGGAATCAATCAACACGTAGATCATAATTATGTATGGCATTTTCCATCGTCGGTACAGTAATCTCTTGTATGGTGGCTCTGATTTTTTTTTTAAAGGTTGAAACGTTTGCTGGTTTGTTGGCGTACATTTTGCTTTTCAAATAGTCCCAAAGAAAATGGTGTCGAGTCACAAGATCTCGGCGGCCGATACACATCACATTTTTTGAATTCACACGTTCAGGATATTTAGTACGTAATAACGCAACGCTAGCTCATGTGTTATGGCTTGTAACCCTATCCTGTTGAAAATAAACATCAGAAATATCGACTCCGTGAAGTTGAGGCCAATAATCTGTAATAATCTTTCTGTAACGCTTCGTATTCACTGTAACATTCGTGCAAAATGTTCCAAAGACCTTTTTTAGAGGTGTGTAATTCTTGAGAACTTCGAGAAGGTGATGTTGATGGATCATTCATGACACACTTACGTACAGCGGCAATGTTTCCAGGACAATGTACCTTTGGTCTCTCTGTAGATTATTTATTATGAACAGATCCAGATTCTTCAAATTTTTTCACTAGATTGTGAATTACTTGTTTAGTGAGACGTTTGAAAACACCGAAAGATTCACAAATATTTCTTTTTGTTTTTTTTATGGAACGCTTATTTTATAGTAGGTTTTTATGTTCAGAACATGTTGATCTTATTATTATACATTTTTTGGACATTTGCCATCATTTGTGTGTTAAAAATCAAAACACGATGTTTCGGGAATCAATTCCCGTTATCAAGTGACTAAAAACTAAAGAAACATGAAACTAGAAACTAAGCCTATGTAAGAAATAAAATTAAATAAGAATACCACCAAACTTAATATCTAAGCATGCATCTCAGAGCTAAAACTGAGAAGTCAAAAGACACAATCGCGGTAACACACAACTAACGTCAAATACGTGTTGTATCAAAGATACAGCAACAAGTGACGTGGTTTCATGTTTCTTTAGTTTTTAGTCACTTGATAACGGGAATTGATTCCTATTCCCGAAACGTCGTGTTTTGATTTTTAACACACAAATGATGGCAAATGTCCGAAAAATGTATAATAATAAAATTGAACTTCCATCATTAACAAATAACTTCAAACAGAGAATGTTGATCTTGTGACAATGGTGCCATCATCCAATTTGTAGCCTATACTTTTCAACTTAGGGTACCTATATGAAGTTACAAAAGCACTATATATTTTGAAAACAAAAGCACATTCATTACTTATAAACATTGAGCATTTAAAATCCTAAGGTACATTTTGGATGACCCCTTATATGGTTGTCAATTTGAAATCAGAAATCTAATATTTTTTAAAGAATTGTCTGAATTTCAAACTTCAATGTTAGATTTTTCCCTTGTTGTTTAAATGGGAAAACCTTTTAGTCATCATCACCAAAAAAAAAAAGATGGTAAAATAAAGATCCCTAATCCTCGAATACTCTTAAGTCATGTATTAAGAATGAAAATAATTTTTCTTTTTTTAATAACTAAAACCCGAAAATGTTTCTTAAGAGGTGATTGTGTCGAGGTAGACAGTCATACCATGTTATTCTTTTTATTTTAATGAATTAGGTAATTATTGTTAAATATATATATTTTTTTATCGTTTAACATCAAGAAAGTAATAATTTATGTAGTTGGTAAAAAGTGATTCCTGCTCTATTCTGCTAATTCTTATCCTAGTTTGGTGTGTTATATGGTTTCAGATGGTGATTTTGAAGAACAGTGGTTTTAATTTTGTCCAGTTCCTACAAGAAATTGCTTCTGAACAACAATTTGAAGTGACTTACGTCGATATTGAAGAGAAATCTGTAACTGGTATGTAGAGATTTCACAATTGAACTGTACTTTTTTATAAGGGTGTGAGATGATAAGTTTTTTAATTGGAACTGAGCTCGAGCTCGGGTAAATTTAGCTATTAGTCCAAATTAGAAACAATTCCTCAATTTTTTAAGAGTTAGTGAAATAAAAATCTAACAGACAAATTGCTTTGTAAATAATGCCTGGACAAAATCCCACATTTTTTATGCTCTAATGTACAAAAGAATTTCTCTAGTGTAAGCCTGTTATTGTGAAATATATGAGAAAGTGTTCCAATAGCTGACTCTAGACAAAATGCTCAGTTCGTTAAATTGGTACTTGCGTATTAATTTAATTATTAAACTATAATAACTTAACATAACCTAACCTATCTTAACCAACTTCTAACCTAAAATTGATACTTGTTCACCAAAATAGTTATTTAACTATAATAATCTAACCTAAAATTGGAACTTGTTGTATATTAAATTAGTTATTAACTATAATAACCTAACCTAAACTAACCTAACCTAACCTAATATTGGCACTGGCACATTAAATTAGTTATTTAACTATAATAGCGCAACCTAACCTAACCTAACCTTAAATTGGCATGTGCGTATTAAATTAATTATTTAAAATATAATAAACTAACCTAACCTAACCTAGCTTACTTAAACTGCTTCAATGGTTTGTAAAATATGTAACTACCAATCATTCCATTGAATACGATCGGTGGACATTTCATGGTCTCAGATAGGTCGTTAGATTTTCTACATTAGCGTTCTAGAACTTTGTAGAAAAATACCACTATGACAAAAGTTAAGAGCGAACCAACTCCGTATACGTTCATCGAGAGGTATAAATGTCAAACACTTGATGCATTAAAAAGCCGGAGAATCGAGTTTAAAATCCTTTAAATTAACTCAGTGTTATTAATTCCTGAAGGGGAATAGAAGATGCCACATTGAGCATACAAGCGGCAAAGCGGCTCTGCGTTTATAGTTGAATCTGTTAAACTTGTTGGCCTAATCAATTTGGTTCCATAAGCTGACTCTAGACAAAATGCTCAGTTCGTTAACCTGGCAAGGCGTGTAAACCCACCATGACCAAGGGTATGGATCGGTCCTAATTGAACAGTGTAAGGCCGGATTGACCAAGGGCATTGGTCGGAACTATCTACAGGATTCGTCACAATCAGCTTTGAGAGTAATACGCAACAGAAGGTGCAGTGTGTTATTTGGCTTGTGCAAACTGAATCTGTTATAAGATTGCAACATAATTTTAGACGACAGTATGGTGGTATGATGGTAAGCGAAATCGCTAGGTTGAACAAAAACTTCTGAATCTACTGTTAAACAGACTCGTGTTTCATGTGTTCGGAGCCCAAACATGTCATTGGCCAGATGTAGTCTACATTAGGAGTCCCTAAAGGTACTTTGTATGATGTCCTACATAAAAAACTTTATTTACACGCCTACAAATTACAACTGTTACATGAAATTAAACCTACTGACACAAACAAAAGGTTGGAGTTTACTGTTAACTTTCTACACAGAATTGATGAAAATAACAGTTTTTTGAAACATGTTCTGTTTTCTGATGAGGCAACATTTCTTGTGAGTGAAACAGTTAATTGTCATAACTGCAGAACTTGGGGGGGGGGGGTCGAATCACCACATGATGTTATTCAGCATCAACGTGACTCTCCAAAAGTTAATGTTTGGTGTGGTTTAATGGAAGATTGAATGATTGGTCCTTTCATTTTTGTAGAATAAACAATAAATGGGGACGTATACTGTGACATGATAACAGAGTATGTATTTCCTCAAGTGGAAGATAAAAGATATTGAGGTGGAAAAAGGAATTGTGTTTTGGCGCCCCACCTCATTACATTAACCGTGGGAGCGTGGCCTTGGACACTCGCTTTCTGGGAAAGTGGATAGGCAGGGCTGGCCCAATCTCTTGGCCACCATGTAGCCCAGACATAACCCCACTTGACTTTTTCTTTTGGGGTCACATTAAAAATGTTTATGCTGAAAAGATCTGTGACATCAACCATTTACGGGAAAGAATCATTGCAACGGTTTGGACAGTTACATACCATTAAATAAAATAAAAACTTTAAGGTGTTCTCTTTCATTGTATGTATTCGTTGATGTAGTTTTTCATTAATTTCACCATTAAATTTATACATAAAACTAGGGAGTTCTTTCCCTTAAACCCTGTATATATGTATTTCATTTAAACATAAATCACTTTATCTAAAATAAATAACTTTCATTATAATAAATTGTATATATTCATTTATAACAAATGTTGTATTCCTAATAGCTAGAGAAGTTTCATTTGAACCCAAAGTTAGGCAGTACAGAAAATCTGAACCCTAACACCAGTTATATTTATTTCATTTGCTTGTACAAATTTCCAAAGTTTGTCTCTAAAAATAGATATTTTAGCTGGACTGATTTTTACATCTTTTCTATAGTCTGTTCACTCTCGGATTGCGGCTGGCGAAGGGTTTCTACCTGCTCCAGTCCCACTCACGCACGCACACTCACAGTTGTTCTTCCTAACAACATGAAAAAATGTGTACATCTAGCTAAGTTCCCTCAGGTTTGCCGAGCCCCTTACACTAAAGTCAGCCCCTTAGGGGGTTTTTGTTGAAAAGGATCATCTTTATTAGCACACCGCTCCTATGTTTAATCAGTTATTTACAGTGACAGCATCTAGGCTTTGGAAATTGTTCCCAGAAAATATTTAAAGCACAAAATTGCTCAGTTCATGGCATCAAGGCTGTTTTAAGGAAGTGATTTGCATGTGTGTATGTGATGTTCTTTTTTTCTTAATTTTGCAATTATATTGTTTTATTTGATTTTATTTATAAATAAGAAAACAATTTTTTACTTCATATAATATTTAACAACAATTTATTATACTTTATAACAGTTTTTATTATATTTATATGTTGTAATTATTATATGTTTGAATTGATAATTATTTTATAAATAAATATGATTTTGATTTATTAGATGGTATACTTGATAGATTAAAACTGGACACAAATTCTCACAAATAGTACAGTACTACCTCGTTTATCCGGATCTCATTCAACTGGATGTCCGGATTATTCGGATCGATCCGGAACAAAAAATAAAAAATTTAATCAAGGATAAAATAAAGCAAAAGCTTTTCAAAATATTTTAATAATTACTGTATTTTGAATAATATTTTAAATAATATTTATAATATTTTGAAACTTTAAGCTTTTGCTTTATTTTATCCTTGAATATGGAGTTTCAACAAGAAATATCTGCTATTACATTAATGTTGATAAAAAGTGATTTCCTCAACACTACAGTGTCGCCTCGAGGTATTAGGGCGGGTTGTTGATGCACTGGGAAGAGAAAGTGGAGGAGCAATGACCTCTGCGTCACCATCCCCCTACCCCGATGCGGCATGACAGTGACCTTGTCTATTGTCTATGCCGGCGGGTAGTCTATCACGTGCTAGCGACCAGAATACATCATTACCATATCGTGCTGTGCCGTGTTTAGTTTCTTTACATTTTTGATCGGATACGGTTAATAGTATTATATTCGTGTGTTAGCGTTTGTGCGTGGAAATGGCGACGAAACAAAAACGTAATGTGCTTACAATGGCCCAAAAGTTAGACGCATTGAATCGTATAGACAGGGCCGCATTGAAATGTCACACCAAATTAAAAGAGAGGAAGATAAATGACTTTTTTGTAAATAACAACTAAACCCTGTGTAAATTAAAAGCATGTGTAAATATTTCAGGTGTGTAAATAAAATGTTTTTCATCATTTACAGTACATTGTGTAATTTCGTGTATTGTGTAAATTGAATGACTGTAAATATTGTGTTTTTTCATGACTTATAAATGGTAAGTTATCATTTTATATTTTGTTTTATTTATCTTTCTATAATTTCGGATTATCTGGATTTTTGATTAACCGGATCACTTCCGGTCCCAATTAGTCCGGATAAACGAGGTTGTACTGTACGTTTATTTATTCAAACGTGTTTCAAAGATAAAATAACCATTTTAAATGATGCACGAGCTACAATAACTAAACTTGAAGATGACAACTTTGTTGTTGAAACATGTTTGAATAAATATACATACTGCTTGTGTTCACGTTTTATTTGATCAATTATGTTTTAAATTTTATTGCATTTTGTAAATGTCAAGGGTAAATGGAAGAGAGGACCCTGTGGTCCTAACTTCGCTTCATAAAATAATGATTTATTCTATTGTAAATAATGCTATATACTTATTACTTGTTGTAGGTAAAAGCCAGTGTTTAGTCCAACTGTCCACGTTACCTGTCGCAGTCTGCCATGGTACAGGCAACAGCTCCAAGGAAGCTCAAACTGCAGCAGCTCATAATGCTTTGGAATATTTGAAAATCATGACTAAAAAATGAAGAATTCATCAAAACACAGATCACTTGATCTTAGACCAGATTGTATTTCATCTGTGATCCATTTATAGATGAAATAATCAGGCGAAGTAGGTAAAAGTGTATCTGTTATCTGATAAAATTTCCATGTCTACGATGAACAAACGGTGGATAAAGGCATAACTGATTTTATTTCCCTGGTTGTAATTTAGTTTGTTTTCTTGCTTAATGTAGGTAATTTAATGTAACCCAGGTAATATTATTATTATTATTTTGTAATATTTGTGTTTGCATTCATTGTGTTTACGAAATTTGTTAAAATCACAGAAACAGTTAGTTTAGTATTACCCTTAAAAAAGATTGGGTAATGATGTGTCTAAGGATACATGCTAAATTTTGAAGCGGGGAAAAATAAAATACCACAATTATGTAGACGTAGTAGGGTCGGGCCATTTTGGGCAGTAATTCCACGCTCTACGTTATTTTGACTTTTCTCAAGTTTTATTTCTCTGCTGTAGTTTTTACACTTAATATGATTATACAAACTTAACAATTTTAGGAAATGATTTTCATTTTTGTGTGAGAGTTTAGTTTTGGTAAGTTGAGTTGACACGGAATGAACAAAAAGTGTCTGTTTTTTATTTTAAAGTTGTTGTTTTTAATAGCTCAAAATTTGCTAATGTCATTTTTAATCTGTTTTATAAGGCTAATTTTGGTAACCAATGCTACTGGTCATTTATCACTACCCAGGGGGCACCAATCTCCCCTTCCTCTCGCTGCGGTCACAACCAACTTTGTCCTCTTAATTAAAGTGGGAAAGCATAGATTGACGTCTTAAAAAAAAAATCGTTTTTACTTTGATGAGTATAATTTGTGAAATATTTTCTTTCGATATTTTTTATTATTTGCAATTCACTACCCAGGGGGCACCAATCTCCCCTTCCTCTCGCTGCGGTCACAACCAACTTTGTCCTCTTAATTAAAGTGGGAAAGCATAGATTGACGTCTTAAAAAAAAAATCGTTTTTACTTTGATGAGTATAATTTGTGAAATATTTTCTTTCGATTTTTTTATTATTTGCAATTCTATAATGTCACAACTCACATATATTGTTATGGAGTTTATGTATTTGGTTTATCAATTAAATTTGTGTTTAATATAAACATAATAATGAATTTTTGAAATTTAGCTGAAATAATGATGTGCAACCAATTTAAAAAAAATCTATTTTGGTGTTTTTTCTATTATTCTTGACGAATTTATTATTTTAACCCTAGAACTGCCAATGGTTCTATATGTAGTGCGAAATGTTTTTAGCATATTTATATTGCAGTCATTTTGTTCAAAAATTCATTAAAAATATACTTCTAAAATTTATCATTTTACTCTGCAAATTCTAAATTTTGTTGTTATATATTTTAAAAAAATTACTGCTATTTATATATATTTATCACTTTACGAATGCGGATAAAAGAATTTCTGAATTTTACTGTTCATAACAATCATTAAAATTGCAAAATAAAAATTCCGAAATGTACCAATTATGAATTTAAAAATATAAACGTAACTTATTTACAGTATATATATAAATTTTAAAACAAAAATGTGTATTACAGAGGCAATAAACACGACCATTCTTATTACACACAACATTATAACAGAAACAACATCCATTGTTTGCTATCGATTAGTATTTAATTCAATTCGATATCACTAAAATAAATATAGGAAGCATAATTTAGTATTCAGTAAACAGTTGGAATTGCATCTCAAATTACAACATTGACATTATTGAAAATAGAAAATGAGTTGCAAATTACAGTTTTTGGTGCATCTAGGGTTAAAGTGCCAATCACCTGACGTAGAAAAATATTTATCACGTGAATTTGCCTCAAATACTATAAATTTAAAAATAATATCGCCATAGTAGACAAGGAGTGTGAACATGATTTTTCTACTCATGCCGAGCGTAATTTAAATTATAAAAAGTTGAGATTTTTTTTTCATCTTGATCCTGTTTTAAGGGAATTTCTTAAATTCTTTACAATTCCACAATTATACTAGCATTTAAATTTAACCACAACTCGATTATATTTTTCTCTTTTTAAATCAGAGTTAATGTGTCCTTAAATCATAAATTTTTTGCGGAGTCTAAGTTTTAGGAATCTGAGACTTGCATATCGGTAGTATTTGGTTGTGAATTTGTTCCATTGAAGCCATAACATTGAGATTGGGAAGAAAGTAAAGATTTCTGGTTTTTGTCATTTCGTGTAAAACTGTCGACTTTCCATCTACATCTACAATTTGAGCAGTAAAGTTAAACATAGGTTGAGATTGGTATTGCTGGACAAGATGGCCCATCCATACACATCACGGGCATTGAATGCCGAGTTGAACTTTGTACAAGCTATACTTTGCATAGAATTAGTGGAATTTTCCCCTTCGTTTCTTAATTTTAAAAAAATCATAATTTGTAGATTTTGTGCTGTAGGAAAGAAAACGAGTTTTACATTCAATTTTAATTTGAATATTGTGAAGGAAAAGAAAATAAGTTTGCATGTGAAGTGGGTTTAAGAAAAGTATACTTTTTGGAAAATGGGCATTATTTTAATGCAAAGTATAGAGGTTGTAATGACAACAGGTTTTTTTTTATTATTATTTATAAAAAAGCTATGTAACATTGTTTTCATTGTTAATGTTTTGTTATACTGTTTACTATTGCTACTTAACTGGAATAATATCTATTATGTATAAATTTTGAAGGAAGCATGTATTGTAGTTAGTTGGCAGTAGTTATCTGTGTTCTAGCTAGTCCTCGATATATGTAGTGATAGTGTTTGATTAAATAATTTTAAGAAATCATAATATACAATACTGTTAACCTCAGATGTAAATGGAAACTAGTGATGTTTCATTTAACTACAGATATAATATACAATAAAAGATGTTTAAATAATTAAAAGTGCATGCTTGCTGAAATCCAAACTATAAGAACTAAATAAGAAGAAGAAGAAATTAATTAACGTACAGTTTATAGTATCGACCGAAAGTACTTTGTAGAGTTGCATGTTAAATAAAACACAGTATTTTGTAAAATTCTACGATTTATTGAGTCTTGCCGACAATATTTACAAAATATTGCGTTTGTTTCATTTGTTAATTTATGGTTTTATAAGGATTTCTTGTCTACTTTTCATGTAATTCGATAGATATGTCGGTTATCAATTTACAATTCTGAACTCACATTTTAAATACTCAGTATATGACTTTATTCTACCATATTTGCATAACTGTTAAGCATCTTGATTTGTCCTTCGAATTGTTTTATGGTTTGAGATTATATGATTAAAGAAAGCTACCTTAAAAGAATGCAGGGAATTTTTATATAAAAATCTTTTTATCTGAACAATAAAGTTCCTACTATTACAAAATCTATATTTTTGTAAAGCATCTGATATGGTTCCTTTTTCTCCAATTAAACACCCCTCCCCCTCTTGCAAACTGCATTATATATTTTTCTTTCAGAATTTTTTGTCTTTCAGACAGATAAAGGGAGATAATATATAAGGGACACGACAAATATAAAAAGGATTTTTATATTAAACAATTATTCAATTCCCAATATTTGTATCTTTCTAATAAACAATTTGTTAGGTACTCAAAATTTAAAAATTGAACTTTGAAATGCTTTTACAACACAAAACAGAAAATTTATTTTGTTAACATTTTTTTACAGTTACTTGGATTTCAATTAACTTGAAAGAAATGGATGTTTGTTAATTTTAATCTGTAAAGAATGGTTGTGTTTGAATGTGTTGTATTGATTTACATTTGTATAGTTACAAGAGTTGTGTGGTGTTTTTGGATTGAGACGTCTGGAGGGTAGGCTTCAATTCATTTTGATTTTTTAATTAAATCGTAATGGACTGTTGAATTTTCTGTATCAATGATATTTATCTGTGCAAAATAATCGTTTATAAGATAAGGGATGTTTTCCATTTTGTTGTTACTATATTTATTCTTCTTTTTAGATTGGTTTTCAGTCCTCTTGTTTGAATGGAGAAAAATTTCAAGTTTTGTAAACATTTGAAATTCTTTTTATGGCATACATCTTATATCTTGATAATCAAGGATATTAATTTTATTGAGAAGTCTTGCGAGACAATTATGCAGTCGGAAATTAGCTACTCATATTTTTCTTAGGAGCACTTTATTTAAACTAAATAAATTGATTTTAAATTCTAGTTTTATTACCATTATAGTTTTAAGTAATAATTTTGACACACACACCTGAGGTTAACTGTTTTTAGATACAGTATAAAATTATTTATTTGTTTTGTTTATCATTGTGTGCAATTATATTGATCTTTACAATTGTGTATATAGTATTTAATCCAGTCTTGATCATTATTTGAAATTATTAGTATTCAGCAATTTAATTAAGTAATTAATAACTAAAATTTGTATAAATATATGTAATTTTGTAATTTATAATAAATTTATTTGTGTTTTCTGAACATTCCTTTTGTTGATTTAACATATTCTGGTAGGAGCTCAAATACCTCTGCACTTTAATTTTAATTTTATTGGCGCATAAAAGCCAAACTTGCATATTTTTGTGGTTTGTAATATTGTCAATCTGTACATTTTGCCAGACTTATTATACTGTACAATTTTGTTGTATTAAAAATTGTTGTGTCCAGTGTTTGTGTGTTTTTTTATTTTCCTTTGAAGTGAAGAAGGAAGCACAGAAAAGTAGAAGTGGCCTAAAAGTCACTATGTTTTGAAATGTGTAACTGGAAATCGTACTTAAAAGTTGTTCATTTTAATATTCTTCACCTTATTGGAGAGCTTTTAAATAATAATATATTTGTTGTACTTACGTCTGCTCATCCAAAATTGTTTCAATGCATTACGGCCGTTTCGACTATTTATTCAGCCATGGTCACATGAGTTATTTTCGGTACTATATATAGCATATATATATATATATATATATATATATATATATATATATATATATACCTCGTCAACATTGTTATAAAATCATTTAAAACATTAGTACTTATTTGACACACATTTATTACACTAACACATTTACACACTTTTAATTTCTTTTAAAAAAAACACTTGTTTAGTTTATATGGAAATAACTTTACATAATCGACTGTATCCGGCTGTGATTAAAACTATACTGTCCCAGTTTTTTGTCAATCGGTCTTTGCTTCTAATCTCGATAGGAGATCGAATAATACATTTGACTGGAAATTTTGTTTATCATTTAGTATATCTGTCGGTACATTCTTTCCGTGGGTGTAGATTTCATATTGTTCTTGTACGTCCATATATTTGCCTTTATGACAGAATTGCAATATTTCCATATTCGTGTGTATGTCTTTATAAGTGTGGTCATAATCTATCAAGTGTTCTGCAAAAGTTGATTTTATTGTTGTATTTGTTTTTTTTATAATTTATTACACTCTCAATCTTTATTTTAATTTTCTTAAATTGACTTAGTGAATTGTACAAAAATGAAACGGCTTGAATTATAAATTTTATGTTTTATTTTTCTCTTAATCCATTGAAAGATAAAAATTGGAATAGGGCTTTAAAAATATTATGTATTAGTTTTGTAGTGTTTTTTTTTACCTCAGGCGAGACATTCAAGCAGCCAATTTTTTTCAAACTATACCTGTTATTAAATATATTCATTTGGTTGGCTGTTTTTAATATAATGATACTTAAAGATCCCTCATAATTTCTAACTAGTGGAAAATTTAATTTTGTTAAGTTATGAGTTTACAAATGTAGAAATAATTTTAACTTGTGGAGCAGGTGTTTCGTTGTGAATATTATTTAGCATTTTGATAATGATTGTGTTTTCGTTGTTTGTAAATAGTTTTATTCTTTTTAAATATATATCACCACAAATTCCTTTGTGGAGGAGTGATATTAGGCGATAACTAACTTAAGTATACGAGATCAAATTTAGTGCCTTTAAAGTGACATGAATTTGTACATCCAATTTTTAACTTTGCCGGAGTGCAGTTTATAACAAAATCAATGTATGTGTTTGTATTCATAAAAATAAACCCCCAAAATTTTATATCTTTATTCAGTTTAAATTTTATATGCAAAAGAGTTAAAATGACACCATTTTTAGGTGATGTGGTATACCAAAGTTAATCCAAAAAATGTTTTGTTTTAGAAAGTATAAAACAATCACGCATTTTTCGTCTATTTTTTTATCATCTTATTCCCCAGGTCATACTAAGTACAAAAATGTTCCACATGACATAGTGACCATTAAATTTTTTTGCTGAATTTCTAGATTGGTTTATTGGGGTATGAGGACTCAAGATCCTTATACATCAACCTAAGCTTATTGTACACCCTAAGTAGCTACTTGCAAGCCATTGAATATCTGTGTCCTCAACGAGGCTTGGGAGCTTCCGTCCTATACAAGTCATCATCCGGTTGTGGAGGCCCAAAGATGGCTTTTCTTTTAGCCTCAAGTCTCTCATTTTCCTAGATGATATGTCTCATCAGACTGTTTACATAGCCTACAAGCGGGATCACTATTGGTGATCCTGAGTGGCCGTGTTCAGTAAGTATGCCATTTTTCAATAACATTGGCAAAAGATTTTGATACGCTACAGGCTCGGCTGGCTTTGGGCTCAAAAAGGCCATTTTTGCACCCTTACCACAAATGTATGCGTGACCAGGTACACAGCTCAGAGTTAGACAGTGCTGAATTTCTTAATACAGTAGAACCCCTCTAATCTGCCCTTGGGTGGTCTGTTACTCTGGTTAATCCGACCATGCTCGAGCTCGCGATATTGTGCCGACTTGTCGATGACTCACGGCCCGTCTGGCGCCATTCTATCCGGTTTGTTATGGCATTCCCGCTTCAGTGCTGTGTCATCTCTCGTGTTGTTTCTATTGATTTGCTATAGTACTTGCAAAGTTTATATATAGACTTTTAAAAGTTATTATTTCATTTAAAAAAATCTCTTTATATAATATGTAATAAATATTGACTTTTTTGCATTCCGACCATGCCTCCAGTCCCAAAGGTGACGGATTAGAGGGTTTCATTGCTCGTATTGTTTCTATTGATTTGCTATAGTACTTGCAAAGTTTATATATAGACTTTTAAAAGTTAATATATCACTTATTTCACTTAAAAAAATCTATATATGTAATAAATATTGACTTTTTTCGGATAATCCGACCTTTTTTGCGTTCCGACCATGCCCCCAGTCCCGAAGGTGACGGATAAGAGGGGTTCTACTGTATACAAGTATTACAAAACACTACAAAGCCTGGCAGTGAAAGTTTTAATATTTGAGAGTTAAAACAACTGGTTTCAATAGGGTATCAGGTTATATTAGTATATAAAAATACCGCAAGGGGTTACTTTATTAATACGGGCTTGGATCCCAAGGGGACCTAACTGAATCAACACTTTTTTTCATCTATCCTTGGGTGAGATTCCTCTCATCTTTCCTATCCGGTCTCTCTTGCTTTTTCTGACCCTGATGACATCCTAGGGCTCAGGGTCTTTATTTTATGTTCTTTTATTTTTTAAATAAAGCGATGATGACAGAGAAGTTTATTGTTTTTAAGTAACAAGAACATTTTTTAAAAAAGCATATGACAATGAAGTCTAAATATGATTGGACGATGGGAAATATTAATAAAATTATCATACTTTTATATTAATATTCATAATTTTTAAACGTGTAGATTATAAATTAATCGTATTTAATATAGGCAGATAGATTATTTTTATATAAAAAAGTTTATTCCTGAAGTGAAGTAATGTGAATTAATATATTTATATAGTCTGGATCACCTAGTTGGTCAATGTTTGCAGTATGCTATGTAAACTCAGGTTTCTTGTTTGCCAATTTATGAAATCGTTTTAAAGCTTCAATATGTTTAGTTTTTAAACTTAATTTGGTTTATGAAATATTTTTTAAAATTCCCAAACAGGTATTTAACTTATTTATATAAATAAAATGAAATAGAAATAAGAAACATTTTATATTTTATTTTATTACAACCTTTTAAAAATTTTGGTATTTATTAAAATATCTTAAACTTATTTATGTTATAGTTTAATTAGATTATTTGTAGGATTATATGTTATGATTTTGTATGGATAGGAGATACAGGGTTATATTGGAAAGTAATCTTTGGTATTACCTATTAGTACACAACTAGGAAAACACGGATCACTTTCCAAAGTAATCCTGTACCTCCTATCCATACAAAATCATAAATGGATGTTAAACAAAATAAAAAGGACCGTTTACATGTGGTACAGTTCAAAGAATAATTGAAAAAATTGTCCCAATAGTATTTAAAGAAATGTGTGTAAAAACTATGTACATGAATGGCTGAAAATGGTGAACCCACAACTGGATTTTTAAGGACATTTTATGGCTTTATGATAAAGAAATTTAGAAAATATTTCAGAAAGGTTTCATCTTTTCTTATAAGTCTTATATGTCATAATGTAGACTAGACTATTTGAAGTGTAGATATCCACAGTTACATCAATTTTTAGTTTTTTAGCATAGAAAAGACTCCAGTTTTGAGTTTTTTCTTTTCAGTTTTCATCAGCCATCTAGTTTGTAAGTAGAGCTGCAATTTAAATTGAATGCGGGTGTAATTCTATCTTTTAAACTCAACATTGTAATTTAAGTTTATTGACAGACTTAAAGTTAGTATAAATAAATGATATTCAATATGTAGCTCACATGTCTGTACCATCTATATACATCATAGAACTTGCATTTATTTTAGAAATTTGTTTTCTGAATTAATTTCTTTACTGACCTTGGTCTTCGTGTTAATATACGTGAATTGATTAGTTGCACAAAATGAGCTATACTCTCATAGACAATAGAAACAGGGGTACTATCGAAAAATTGACAAATCGTTCGTATTTTGTCACAATTTGATCAATCATATTGAACTTACATTCTGCTGGCATCCAGCATTAAGTGTTCATTAAAAACCATGTGAGCAACCAGAATTTTCTATTTGTGAGTACTGCAGAGAGGCCACTCTTTTCAACCCCTCTACATGGTTATGAGCTGGAGTAAGATGTGCTCCAAAGTAATGTTCCTTCAGACAGTGTACAATGGTGAATCAGACTGGTGAAAACTATCGCCTCATTGTGATGTGGCCTGTTCCTGCTTCCACTGCAAATAACTCCACAGGATGGGCCATACCAGTTTATATATCTGGAGTTGTTGGTTTTGGTAGAAAGTTTAACAAAGCCCACCTGGGATTATGTCCACTCCTCCAGCAACTCTTGTAAATAAAATTGTAGTGAATTCTGCTGTGGTTAATCAAAGCGGAAATCTTTGCCATTATTTGTCACTTCATCCTCTATTACACCATAGTGGGGGGGGGGGAATCCATTGGAACACAATTCGATTATATCTTTCTTGTTTTCAAAGTAAGGACTTAATCTCCGTACTAAATATATAGCCAGTCTGAGTGGAGCGCTTTACAGCTTGTGTGGTAGAGTCTATCAAGACACAAATATCTTTCCCTTTGTAAAATAGATGAATAGTCATGAACTGTGCATTAATAAAATTACTGAGAGTTAATTTCTAGAAAATTCTACTAAAATTCCTGCTAATATATTCTGAAACAAAAATGTAAACTTCAAAGTCATTGTAATCAAGTCCTGCTACTATAACAGTTATTGACATGTCGTTAAACAACTTAGCAAACACTTCTAGGTGAGGCGAGACTAGTTTTTGATTTTGAAGATTGCATTGTTTGTTCCAGACTATAGTTGATTTGACTTTTGATTCTCAAACACTGACAATTAAGCTCGGTGAAATGTAAAGATTAATGTCTTTAAGTATGGTAAATAGCATATAAAAAAAAAAAAAAAATTCAGGAAGTGTAAAAAAATGAAAATAAACCTGACAGCTGTTTATTTTCAAGTTTAGGTTCTATTTACGTAATATAGTTTGCTTTGTAAAATGCATTTAATAAACAGTTAGTAATTACATGAGTAGAGGTTTCCTCCTAATGACGTCTCCATTTATTGCTTGTTCTGGTGCTACAGAAGTCTGACATCAGAATGTGTTTTTCTTTTGAGTCTTTGTTGTGTGTTGGGTAATAACTTATCTGAGATTTGTTGAAGTAGTGTATTGTCATGTAGAGTAATAGATAGATTAAAAAAAAACTCGAACACAAGATCTCACAAAAATTACGTTTATTAAATCAAAAGCGTTTCAACGACAAAGTCGCCATTCTCAGTGATACATGAGCTACAATACCAAAACATTAACTATATAACTATAACTATGGTATTGAAGCTCATGTATCACTGAGGATGACGACTTTGTTGTTGAAACACGTTTGATTAAATAAATGTAATTTTCGTGAGAACTTGTGTTCGAGTTTTATTCTATCTATATATCTCACAAATCAAGATCAACATTTATTTATATTATTAACTAATAAATCTAAATCTTTCGTTTTTGTGAAAAATATATTTTGGAGCTTCGAACTTACATTTTATTAGCAAAATTATATCATAATTTAAATCAATTTTATAAAATCGATCCCTAATATTTCAGCTTGGTTGGTATTTTTTGTTTTGTAAGAAAGGTTGTGCACCTTTTATTTGTTAAAAATATATAGAAAGTGAGTTGATTGCAATTAATTATTCTAAACAGTAGTCATGTCTACTGTAGTTTCTATTTGATATAGAAGCTTTCAACTTTATAGGCAATGTGATGACCAACAGTCTTTTTACCTTTGAACAAGAAAAACAATTGATATTATTGATTTTACATTCAAAACCTCAGGGGCTCACTATAGTGAGTACGGGCATGGCAATCCCGAGGTACTCTAGCTGGATCTATACCTTTCTTCATATAGTTTTGGGTTAGATCCTTTTTTTTCTTTCTTGAACAACTCTTGTTCTCTTCCTACCTTGACCAACCCCACAAATAATAAAGAATATTTTGAGAGTCTTTATTATTTACCCAGTGTATGAAGTATAGGGCATGGCTTGGTAATGGTGAAAAATTTTGAACTCCTTTTGACTGATCTTCAAGAAGTTTCATGGCCACAGCATTCCGAAAAAGTCCATCCATCATCGTTGTCATTGTACCCTGTATTTAAGCACAATAGTGACCACAGAAATTAAGATTATAAGATGAAATTTGGTGTATGGGACAATTGTGCACATATAGAACTCAATTGAAATTCAGAAAAATCAAATTTAAAATGTCAAAAACAGCTTAAAGTGGAGATATTTTAAAATATCATATTTACCCGAAGTCAAAAAAGTAGTAGTAATTATATAAAATTACAAGATTCAACTGTCAGAGGCTCAATACAGGCATGGTGACCCCATGGGACCATTGCTAGATATATACCTTGTTTCATTTAGTCTTGCGTCAGATTACACCTTTTCTATCAAGTCTTTCTTGACCAACACTGCCACATTTTGAGTATTCAAGGGCTAAGGATTTTTATTTTATATTCTTTTCTTCCTTATTTTATACAAGACGATGATGACTTTAAACAACAATGGATGGGGGGGGGGGTAAAGAAAAATTACAAGGTTCAGAAAACCTGTGTAACAACTATTTCAAACTGTTTTACCCTATACTACATAGTACTCCTTGATCTACTCATACAACTTAAAGATCAATACATTTCCTACAAGAGATCAACATTTGGGCATTACATTTAGAGGATAAACTTGTATATCATACTATGATAGGGGTGGGTAAGTACCTAGATGGTACCCATTTTATTGGTATCTTGTTTTATAAGGCAATGACGACCCAGAGGTTTGTAGCCTTTAAACAATAAAAACAAAATTAAATGTTTTAATGATCATATCCTCTGACAATTTAAAAGACTCAAAGTTAAACAGGTTTAACTTAACAACTTATATTGTTAACATCTAAATTTACCGACACTTAAAATCAAAACCGTAAAGTGAAATCATTAAAAATGAACTTTAAAAAGAACAGTATATCTTTTATTCATGAAATCAAATGGAAACCTAAACTAATCCCATTTTAAGTTTAACGATCAACAACCTACTCAAATCTAACCTCACCTCTATTCGTCTGCTCGACAAATCAGCTATTTTATGACTCATGAAAGTCAAATCAAAGCTATAACTTGAAGTTTTATGTCGCAAAGTTCGTGTTCAACATAACCTAGTTGGCTATTCTTTGGATATTAAACATTTGAACTAACTGTTGTAGGAATATAATAAATTATAAAGAGATAAATGCCACTAGGTTGTGTTTAACATCTTCATGTACTTTCTAAACAGTACAAATTGGCTAATGGATGTCTATATCTGTCACAATGGGTTCTTTAGTCGAATATCTATTGGACAAACGAGAAGAGAGAATGAGGAAACCCAGAGTAAAGGAGAATGAAAGTAAGAACATCCATTTCAGTTAAGTTATTTGGCATGACTTTTACAGAAATGTGGCTATTCAATCCTTTTAGATTTTGGAAAAAGGAGTTAGGGCAATTGTAACCCTTGACAATGACTTCTTAAAACCCATTATGGCACTAGGTTCTATTTGAGCAGATTAGTCCATTCAACAAGTTTTAATAATCCTCTGTTTAGGTCATCTTGTGATAATTTAATAGGTGGTCCAAACAACCTTTTGCTTGTTAAAGCTTCACAATCAAATTATTATACCACAAGTCTGTATAAGGGTTCCCATCTTATTCTTATGTTCCCTGCAGTTGGTGTACTCTCATCGGAACTGGTTCTCTTTTGAGTTGAAGAACTAGAAGGAATGTCAGAAACTAATGTATTTTTCCCTAATGGGTTTTTTCTTCTCCTCAGAGTGTGTGTCCTTGGGAGGATGTCTTCTCCTCGGTTTTATTGGCAATCTCATTAGATTACTTCTGACTTTTCCAGTTTCCGCTTTAGCACCCTAAAAGAAGTCGCATGTATTTATTTTTGCTTATTTTGAGATCTTTGACCACATCTCTAATCGTAGGATGTCCTAGATGAGTTGATGTCCCTGGAACTTCCTGATATTGAGAAGTGGATCTAGTGAGGTCCAGGACTAGCCCATAATCTTCTGCATCCAAGTATATTTCAGTCTTTGAGTCTTTGTTCATCGAGTTCCACTGGGTTAGTTTTGTTAAATTTATTTTATTATTTGTTGCCATTGTGCTCCCATGAATAGCCAGGAAAGTTTATGGTCAACCTGAGGAGAGGCCCTCATACTCAAGTAAAGCTACATTAAAACTGGAGATCACCCAAAGCAGAGCTCTCCCTTAGCCACATAGTATGCCGTTCCACTCTTTGGGCTGAATGATTAACCTTTCTGCTACGTTGCTACAGCATCTTATTACAGATCTGTTGGAATAATATGATGTTCTCCCTTTACCAGGGATGAAGCATCTATGGTCTGCATATGACCGACTTCGCCATACTCTTGGAAGAACAAAGGGCATAGAGAAGTCACCATATGGAATCTTCGCAGAACTACCAAGTCTATTCTATACTCTAGGACCTTTCTGTCGAAGATACCTTATAAAAGACGGCCATAGAGAGTTGCACATAGTAGACTTCTCAGTGTAATAATTTACTGATTTATAGAATAGCACAATAACTCCACACGGGATCAACTGTGCAATATATAGGTAAAGTTGTCTTGTTTTATAAACGAAATACTCTGCAGTTTTTATTGGGGTTCTGTATAGAATTTTCAATAAACCGATCAAAAACTAGCACTAACTTTCTCTCACAACCATCGACAAACCAAATACTAACAAAATCAATGTTGCACAGACTTTGTCACACAATCATTCACAATCGAAATAACTATTTGTCGCTAGAAATATCAGTTTGGTAGTTATCAGTGAAAATCAATCATAGATACCAACTTAAATTTTAAAGAATAATAAACTCTAAACTTGCGTTAGTTTTGTTATTCAAGTTGAAATAGCTGCGGTCAAGGAACATTTTTATTTTTAGGAAATTATTAATTTCTGATTATTTTCTATTATGTGTATAATGATCATTTTGCCTTATTGGACTGGTACAATTAAAGAAATTATCTTAATTCCACAGTTCACAGTCCTGTCTGTTGTTTTTATTTTGTGATGATCGCCTCTTCCTTCAGTCATTTTCAAACGTTAATATTTCTTCTAACTTTATTTGCGTCAATATACAGAGTGAGTCAAAAGTATGGATACACCCTGTTAAATTTTAAATGGATAAAGATAGAAAAATGAAACTCAGAACACCTTTCTAGGAAATAAAAGTGAACTTTTTAGTCACTATTACAACTTTGCCCATTTCCCCAAAATAGGATTTTTGGGGGGCAGCTCAAAATTTTTAAATATAAAGACCCATTAAGTGACACCTCATTTTAATGTCCTTGATTAAAGAAGAAGAACAGTGGAAACCAGAGCTTTCTATCTCAACCCAGTACAAAATGGCAGCTCATTGAAATTAAGTAAAACTTCATTGAGGCAAAATATGAACATCCACATTCAGGTGGTAAATAACCCCAATAGACAACCAATGAGCTGCTATTTTGTACTGGGTTGAGATAGAAAGCTCTAGTTTCCACTGTTCTTCTTCTTTAATCAAGGACTTTAAAATGATGTGTCACTTAATGGGTCTTTATATTTAAAAATTTTGAGCTGCCCCCCAAAAATCCCATTTTGGGGAAATGGGCAAAGTTGTAATAGTGGCTAAAAAGTTCACTTTTATTTCCTAGAAAGGTGTCCTGACTTTCATTTTTCTATCTTTATCCATTTAAAATTTAACAGGGTGTATCCATACTTTTGACTCACAGGTGCCTCAATGAAGTTTTACTTAATTTCAATGAGCTGCCATTTTGTACTGGGTTGAGATAGAAAGCTCTAGTTTCCACTGTTCTTCTTCTTTAATCAAGGACATTAAAATGAGGTGTCACTTAATGGGTCTTTATATTTAAAAATTTTGAGCTGCCCCCCAAAAATCCCATTTTGGGGAAATGGTCAAAGTTGTAATAGTGACTAAAACGTTCACTTTTATTTCCTAGAAAGGTGTCCTGACTTTCATTTTTCTATCTTTATCCATTTAAAATTTAACAGGGTGTATCCATACTTTTGACTCACACTGTATATAACATTCACAAAACAACACTAATATAGGCCCAGCAAGAACACATTACATTCACAAATATTAAAAAAAAAAAATGGATACAATTATATATACCTGTGAACTCGGTCATAACTGATAATAAAGCGAAGAATAAGATAACCCACGTCTTGTGTTGAAGGGGTTCAATTTGAATTATCAAAAATTGTGTTCGACTGGAAATTGTTTTCTTCCATTTAACACCGCACTAGGGTTTATTTTTTATAAATTTCAAATTCTCTTAAAACATTCATACTGGGTCTAAGTATCCCAGTATCTTAGTGATCCCTAACATTAAAACATTTATGCAAAATTTGTAAATTATTGTTGATACCTGTGTAACTGTAGCTGGTTTCAACTATATGTTCTGCATATTTTGAGGTTTTTGTCTTATTGCTGTGATTTTTTCCCCGGTATGTGTTCTTTCATTCTTACTTTAAAGGATCTTCCTGTTTGTCCGATCTAATGTTTATTGTAACTGATTTTAAAAATCCCAGTTGTGTGGAAAAATGGCTTTTATTAAAGTTTCGATGCTTTACTCAAGTTATTAGTTTTGAAGGCCCTGCTAGTTACATTAATTAAATTGCATCAAGTTGCATGAAATATTAACGTTCGATAAATGCCTGAAGGAGAGGCGAAACAATTGTCATATAAAAAGAAAAGACAGGACTGTAAGGTATGGAATTAAGGTAATTTATTATTTGCAATTTTGCTCACTGGTTTGGGTGATTAATGATCACATTTGTATAAAATAGGTAGAGCAGATTTTGACAAATTGAGTTTCTTTTTATAACTCATTAATCCAAATTGTTGGAGGCATGGCAGCCAATACGTTTAGTTTGGGGACTTAGAGGGACTATTTTTTAACAAAATATGATCAAAATTGTTAAAGCTAATTACGAGAAAATAGAATTTTGTCTTATTTTATTAAAATCAGTCAACTCATTTGGAGTTTAGAGCTCTAAACAGACAATAAAAACAAAACCACTATGTAAAAAAATCGACATCAGTTTTTTTGACCTATTATATAACTTTCTTTAAACTATGTTTCTGAATGGAAACTAGCACCCTCCCTTATTTTGGTAAATATTTGAGATATTTGAATTCTGTTTGCGGCAATTTCTTAAGTTGATAGAGGCAACCTAGAAGAGCAAAGGTTTTGATTATTTTAATTAAGAGGGATGTGGGGTTTCTCAATTGGCACATATAGGCTTGTGAAACATGTTTTTAAACGTCTCTGTGTAACAAGAAAAATGATATAGAGAAAAGTTTGGACCATCCACAACAACATGGCAACCAAAAAAGTTATTTTATTTACAAAGCTAGATTGTTATGGTACATCTCATTGTACGACATAAATGTGTTTTTACCTCATATTGAATGTTCAAATTGTTTCAAAATTAGGTTAGGTTAGGTTAGGTTATGTTAGGTTAGGTAGTGATTTAAGAGATTCCTTATAAAACATGCAGGTCTTGTATTTGAAGCAGTGAACCAGCATTTAAAAAAATTGATTGCCTCGCCTTCTGCGTTGATCTTCAGTATAGACCGTGAGCCGAGTGATGAAACTCTCGATGCTCGTAGGAGGGGAATTGGAAGGTGGGGAGAAAGACAAACACCACGCACGGAGATATAAACCAACTGAGGGGGTTGTTGCCATGCATGCGCAAACTTTCTCTTTGCCACTGCGTATCGCCAAGACAGTTTCATCACTCGCCTCACGAACTATAATACTCATAGCTTCTGTCTAGCTTTGTAAATAAAATAACTCTTTTAATTGCCATTTTGTTTTGGGTGCTCAGAATTTAGTTTTCTTAGTCATTTTTCTCGTCTCATATGAGTTTAAAATGAGGTATCATCAGACATTTGAATTATTTTAGTAACCCCTCATCCCTGAACACACCACAATTAAAATAACACAAACCTTTGCTTTTTTAAGTTGCCCTTCTCACCTAAAAAAATGGGCACAAACAGATTTCAAATGTCTCAAAACACTATGCCAAAAAGGTAGTTTCTTTTCAGGAACCCTGAATATTTTACGAATGTAAAAGTGTTCATAGCCTATTCTAAAAAAAATCTGTATAATACTTATAAAATTTTTCTTTCGAAATTACTGAGTTTTCCCTCTATGTATTTCTTATGAAAGATTAGTTAGTACAGAAGAGAATTAAAAAATTAATTTTCAGTAAATATTTAAAGGAACTGCTATTGACTTCAAAGGTAATTATTAGGATTTAAATAGAATCTATGTTTATTTAATTTATGTCATTAACACCCTCAGGGGCTCACTGTAGTGAGTACGGGCATGGCAAACCCGAGGTACCCTAGCTGGATCTACACCTTTCTTCATGTAGTTTTGGGTTGGATCCTTCTCTTTCATCTTTTCTATCAGGTCTTTCTTGACCAACTCTTATTCTCTTTTGACCCTGACGTTAGAGTATTCGAAGGCTAGGGGTGTCTATTTTATGCTCTTCTCTTTTTTTTTTTTTTTTAAGGTGATGATGACTAAGAGATTTTTTACCTTTAAACAAGAAGGACAAATATTCTTAATAGTAAATCGTAAAGTTTTAATAAGTCGTAGAGTTTTTAAATGATTTTAAGTAATCAAGGTTCATGTTAGTTTTTTCCAATTATTGCAGAACTGTAATTACTATAAGCAATGACTACATAAATACTATAAGACACGACATAGGATAGGGAAATATTCTACGCTTTACGGGTGCTGTTCGTCACAAGTTTGACACACAGCTATCAGAAAGCGCTAGCAGCAGGTGCTTGACTGTACGCATCCCACTTGGTTGAGACTGTACAACTGTTGACCTCTCTCTCACAAACCTTCTCACTTACTTCCGTCAGGATAGTCAGTGTTGTCAGTTCGTGCGCTGAGATAAGCGATTCTCGACCTTCCCTCGCATCTCTGGTCCCATATGTGGCATCAGTGCGTTTTCTCTTACCCGCCTGAAACATTGTTTGACCGTAGAGCCACCTAGCGCCAGTCACATCAACTTCAGATTCTCTAGCAGAGCGACAGCTCCACACCCTAGCGGGTATTGGTCAACTCAAGAATAAACGTAGAATATTTAACATGGCCATGTCGTGTCTTATAGTATTTATGTAGTCATTGCTATAAGGCACTAAAAAAATTTTCAACCTATCATGACTGGGTATTGTTGGTTTACTGATTATTTTAATTTACAAAAATTCAAAATAGGATAGGTTTGTATACAAAATCTTTGCTCTTCAACATGTTTTATTGTTACACTCATTCGTTACATCTTTGTTAACATTAGACACTAAAATTAAACAGAACTGTGTTTAAAAAATATTTTTTAACACATTTTTGAAAATACTAAACAAATTACACTTAAAAAAAAACAGTTTTATACAATGTGACATATATAAAAATCTTTACAGGTAAATAAATACACAAATAAATACAATAAATATATTTTTATTAAAATTACGAAAGTTTGTAATAAAACTGTACAAATTGGGTTTTATTTTGAATTAGAATGAATTTTAAAAAACAGCATCATTTTTAGTAATAGTATTACCACAGATTGAAAGAATAATTTAATATGTATTGGATTTCATGGTTTTAGAAATGTTCATCTAAAACATCAGTTCTGTCGTTGGTCGAAACAAAATATACACCTTTAGTTATTATTCGACTTACGCTAAATTTTGTGTATGTTACATTATTAAACTAACATACATTTACAAGTGTTCTGATTTACATTTACATTTTAATAACTGTTCTGATTGTATAAAAAAAAATCATTTTGTTTGTCTACTTAACAAATAAATAGGTATCAGTACATTTGCATCACATTGGGGTAATCCATGACTTAAACATGACTAGCCTAAACAAAATGTCAATTGTACATCTACCAACTTTTTTGGTTGTTCTAAAAATATTCCAAATTCGTAAATTTGCACGTACATTGATCGCAAGGTTCAGCTCACCTAAATGAAAATGTACTTCGTTTTATTGAGCTCACATACATTGCATAATTTATCAAATTCGGCGCACTTTACTATCTAGAACTTTTCACACACATACACACTAATATATTACAAATTTTCCGGTCATATATATCTTTAAAATAAATAGTTTTTTTTTTCTTCTTTTCTTTTTTCATACTTTCATAAAGTCGTTTAAATATTGAGCAAAAGGAACATTTCCTCGTGAGAAATTAATAATATCATTTGTAAAAAGAGAGAAGAAAAAATAGTCTTTTAAATACAAACTAATGACAGCCTTAATAAAAATTAATTTTAAAGACACTTTCAATAAAAAGGTTTCATAATTGGGTTTGACTTTCGCCTAGTTTTCTCCGTTGTTATTACTGGTGCACGCGGACTACAAAATGACTTTCTATTTGGTCTTGGTGTTCCATTATTAAATTTCTCAATAGTTTTTGATACATTAGTAGGTGCAACTGTTGTTCTGTTACTCCATGACTCCGCAGCACTATCTCCATCATTAGATGCGATACCGGACGACCTATTACTTCTTGGTTTCTTGTCCGTTGTCGGTAGTTCTTCTAACGATGTTGTAACTGCACTTGATGCTCCACTAGATTTACAACTAGCTTCACTAGAAATTGAACTTGACCGTAAATAAACTCTGTTTGATTCTTCTAATATCCTTTGTTTTTCTTTATCATCGGTCTTTTTTTCTGTTTCTATTTTATTTTCTTCATCGTTTTTTGATGTTATATCTTTGGAACATTCTTCATTAGTTGATCGTACATCTATGCATGAATCATTACATTCTGTTTCATTTACTTCTTTAATGTTTTCAATTTTACGTTCACTTTCAACTATATCTTCAGTATTTGTTTCTTCTTTTTCTATTTCTTTTTCCTCTAAATTTTCATTTTCTTCTTGCGTATCACTTTTAAATGAAGACGCTTTAAATGCTTTCTTCTTTGACGATCTTTTTGATCTAGATTCAATATCTATCCCCGGAATGAATAGTCGTAATGCATTTGGCCCTGTCGGGAACTTATGATCAGGAGCTGTTTCTATTACAGGTGGAATTTTTGTTTCTATACTATCAGCATTCATCGTAACTTCCAACGAACACTTGGTGACAATTTCTTGGTGTAGGTTATAAGCAGATACTAATTGCTTTACAGTATAACGTGGTTCGTCTTCTTCAGTTGAAAACTCTCCAGTTATTCGTTCCATACTTCCTCCATCTTCGTCAGATATATCTGATCCTGATGAACTGTTAACATCTGTTAAGGATAATGAATCTGTGTGACTGATTGCAGGTGATTGAGGATCACCATCAGAAGAGATCATGGACAGCTGCTTTGTTAGTAGAGGAGGTGGTCTGATGAACGGTTTTTTCTCTTTATTTTCTAAAAGTTTTGTTAGAAGAGTATCATCTGATTTAATTTCTACTTCTAATGTTGTTTCAGATTTCGTGTCTGAATCTGTAGAATTTCCAGTATTTATGTTTTCTTTGTTGTCTTCAACGTCTTGTACACTACATCTGGGTTCACATACGTTACTTTGGTTACATAAGAATGTTAACACTGTCTGTAATGGTTGACATTCTGGTAGACTGGAAATATCTAGTTTTGGTTCAATTTCTTTATCATTGTCTGAACTTTTTAGTAACTCATCTGAACTGTTTGCCTCTAAATTATTTTTTCCTTTATCTGATTTTGTAGTTTTGTTGTTTAAATTTGATAGATCTATTTGATTACTATCACTAGTTTTACTTTTTGATACCGTCGACAAGTCTGTATCTTTTACTCGAGTTAAATTTTTCAAAATACCACCAAGTGGTGATGTTTCTGGTATATCTAAATCTGACGATAATCCACCAACAGTTTTACAGAGGTTTAACATTTCATGAGATTTAGATAAACTCCTAAGTCCGTATAACTTTTCCCTTGAACGATTGAATGTCGGTGTCATCATGGATTGTTTTTCTGATAATAGAAGACGTTCTCGGGATTTTGAAACTAAAGACATTTGACTTTCGCACAACCTTCGAGTTTTGTTATACTGTGATAACAATGTCGCTTTTCTTAAACTTTGTTCATTCTTTTGTTGTTCTTGAGATCGGGTAATTACTTTTTCAAATAATGCTTCTCTAGATTTTGATAAATATTTTCTTAAATTCTTCTGATTGGTTGATGGAGGACAAGATGCACAACCAACGCGGCGTCCAGGTTCTGAAACAGCTATCGGTTCACATTTCACAGGATTTCCAGTTTTGTTTGATGTCGAAGAGCTGGTTTGTTTTCTTTTATTGGCCAACCATCGATGTCTTAGACATTCCTTCGCTGTTAGTCTCGATCTGAAACAAAATTATATAAATTTAATTTTAAAGTTGTATATTAATTTTTAAAAAGGAAGGAAATAAACATTGCATAAATTTTTTAAATCTCTGTTACTTTTCACATCTGTGTAGTTTAGAAAAGGTTATCTGATTGGGTCAAAAGTTGATGTTGATTTTATTGTGGATGCCCATTTAAGGTCCATTCCATTCTGAAAAGAGGTTTTTGAATAATGCACATATAATGCCACATATAAAAGTGGTTTCAATATATGTGCATTTCTTTAAAGTCTCAACACAAGGACCGATTCTAATCAATTGGGTATGTGAGTATATTTTGCGCATATCTTGTTACTTAAAAAATGTTTTTCATTACTAAAAATGTTTTATTATATTGCATATGGAAAAAAAATATAAAATTACGATTTTTATTTTAAATCGGCTCAAACAATTTTTATAAAAGGTAAGGGTGCCTCCAAAAATGCCAATTCATAGTTATCTGTAATAAAACAAATAATCAGCCAATAATCAGTTATTATAATTTCTCAAAATTTTGGCGATATATGAAGGTTAATACCCGAACCATCAAAGTATTTGATTTTTTTCTTGTCGTTTAATGGTGACAAACCTTTGAGGCTGTTAAAAAATACTTAATTTCACAAAATTGCCTCTATCAACTTTTCTTCAAACTTTAGTGAAATGTGAAGATTAATTACTCAAACTTGTGTCCGAAATTGCTGCTAAGAAAACAATACAGTTTAGGAATAATGGTCCAAAAACAAAAATTAACCTTTTGACAGCTGTCATTAAAAGTTAAATTTGAATCGAATACGATTTACGTTGGGGGCTTATTTATGCACAATTGAAGCAATAAGTATAGCCATGGTTCATTTTTGTACTGACATTTATGTTGACGATTAATTCTGGTTTGTTTTTATTTGTTTTTAGAATTGAGCGAGTGTGATAGCTTGTACATTGATTTTGCATTGTGTATTTCATTAAAGCTTCATGTCCTCAAATGGAGCAGCTATGACTGAACACATACTATTTCATTGTAATACAAATTCTGTAACCTTATATTTATTTATTAACCAAATGAATTATGAATATTTTCCGGCTAGTCTGTTTTCTCAAAACCTATAGTACACAAATCATGATTGAGTTTAATAAATAGATTTACTTTTAGTCCATCATCATTATTTACTTTATTATAGCTGCGATTGTAAATAAATTATGTTAATAAGGTAATTGATGAGATAGCAATCCTAAATGTTCATTGGCTGAGATAGTGAATGTGATAAAATTGTTATAGCTACCTTGGTTCTCTGACGAGGAGTTTGCGAACGAAGTCTTTAGCATCTTCAGAGATATCTTCAAACAGTTCATCAGGAAAGTCCAACTGTGCCTGTGAAATGTTGAGGAAGGTTTCTTGATCTGTTTCCCCACCGAAGGGTGAAAACCCAGTTAGTAGTACATATGTGGTTACTCCTAGGGACCTGTAACAGTACAAAATAAATTATGCGCTAAATTTCTCAGCAAGTGCTCGAGTTAGGCTGGCTGGTGGGTTTGCTTCAAAGACGTCTTAAATAAGTAACAGAGCGTATTACTGGATATAAACATTTCAGAAAGTACCTGTTTATATTGGGGATAATTGAGGAAAACGCCCTCTTGTGTTTTTATCAGGAATGTTTGTATGGCTATAAAGAAAGGTTTAATTCGATAATTTACAAAAAAAAAATCTAAGAAGTAGCTTATCTATCCTGGGCATTTCTCTACAGTGTTCTGTAATCTGAACTGTGTAAAGGAGGGAACTTTCACTGTGGGTCTTGAACTGTGTGATTTGCTGAAGCCCTGGGAGGGAGGTAACCTGAGAGTTGTGAGGGAAAAAATATACCCTTAGGGCACATTTTGTAGTTGCCTAGTTCCTTGCAGAACTCTGTTGAAAGGATCCAGAATGGAGGATTTGTAGTGAATGTGTATAGGATGATCAAAAGTGTTCACTAAAAGGTAATAGTTGATGTAACTTTATCTGTTTCAGGTAGAAAAATTTAATGGCCTTAAGTTGGAATCGAACCATTTTTGGACAGATTTATATATGAACCAGAACCATTATATGAAGGATTTTCTCACCTTTTTACCCCTAGAATCAGTTCCTGAATAATCATGTTTGAATCACCCTGTATATATATCTTCAACAATAAATCAATTTTAAATTATAGTAAAAGAAGTCTTTGGAACCACAAGGAAAACAAATTATAATTGCCTCAATTTATATTTTTAAACTGAAGATTTCAAAGATATTTTAACTCAATTTTTCTCCCTTCTTCGTTTGATTTCAGTAATATACTAGATTAATTTGATATTTTGTTATATCTTTAAAGGTTATTTGTTTCTTAAACTTACCACATGTCTGCAGCTAAGGTGATCGGTTCATAATGAAGTATTTCCGGAGCTAGAACAAATAAAAAGAATAACAATCATAATATTTATAAATCAACAAGATTGTATATATTATTTTACACAATGCTAGTAACAATTTAAAAAGATTCTAAGATATCAATATGTCTTAAATAAAGTGTATAATTTGTTCGTTAGGATATGAAGTCGAGGAGTGTAACTATGAAACAATCAAACACTATCAACCAAGTTTGAACTTGTGCAATATTAGACAAACAATATAATAATGTGCTATAACCAACTGAGCCATACATCCCCCCCATATTAATGCAGATAGTGATGAAATTAATACAGTATTTCCTCGTGCTTAGCCCTGTACAATGACCTCCTTATATCTATGTTTTTTTTCCGATAGCAGGGTGGGGTTGTTTGCAGACGTACATGTCTACTCACTGATATAGGGTGGGAAACATATTGTTGCAGCAGACTGGCGATTGGGAATGCTGTAGCAGTGTGGCAGTTAGTTAGGATGCTAATCATCCCAAGCTAAAGGGTAGACAATCGTACGCCTACACCTGGATGACTAATGAGGTGCTTAACTATGCCAGGATTTGTTCAGATAGACCAAATGTTTTCTTGGCATCAAATAGTAAAATGTTTAACCAAACCAACCTAGGAAACCTCATTAATGAAGTCCCAAGACGTGAGATTAACAGGGATGTGTTTAAATTCTAACTTCACTGGAAACATTTCAATTATGTTATGGAAATGCATCATCTGATGATATAAAATATCAACTGATTCTACCTTTGAGTAACTTATCACCGTTGTTTGTGTCAGTTGGTAAAAGCTTTAGAGGTTGCAATTTTATTCAAATTTGGGACTTATGGTTGGTCTTTTCAAATTATTCGGTGAGTTTGTCAGTCGTTTTTTTAAATAGGAATAAATTATTTTTTCAGATTAACTTTTCACCTTTGAGATCCTACTAAATCCCAATATAGGTACAGACCGTGAGGCGAGTGATGAAACTGTCTTGGCGATGCGCAGTGGCAAAGAGAAAGTTTGCGCATGCGTGGCAACAACCCCCTCAGTTGGTTTATGTCTCTGTGCGTGGTGTTTGTCTTTCTCCCCACTTCCCAATTCCCCTCCTACCCGCAGAGTTTCATCACTCGCTTCACGGCCTATAATTTTATGCAGGTATAGATATATCAAAAGTCAGAGTTTGTAAATCAAAAGCATACCAAATGAAATCAGCTGTTGTATATTGTTAAAAAGTGAAATAAAGAGACAAAACAAATGTATGTACTTACCAACATATTCAGGAGTACCCAGTATCTCTCGGATTTCAGTGCCTTCAAGAATTACTCTTGAGATCTCAAAGTCGCACACCTTTACATCACAGTCAGGGAAGTCTCCCATCATCACCAGGTTTTGCGGCTGTCAACAAGAAAAATCATAGGTTATGTTGGATTCTTGCTTATCATACTTCTGCAGATACAACTAACATTGCCAATGAAAGCGGGAAGCCCTTATCCTCTAAATCCTTGATACAGAAATTTGAGCTATTGTGAATACCTTATCGAAACACCTACACCTGTAGTGATGAAATGTTCGCTGAGTTTATTGATTGGGAGTCACTTGACATGATTTTTGGTTCTCTCTCTCTCTCTCTCTCTCTCTCTCTCTCTCTCTCTCTCTCTCTCTCTCTCTCTCTCTCTCTCTCTCTCTCTCTCTCTCTCTCTCTCTCTCTCTCTCTCTATCTCTCTCTCTCTCTCTCTCTATCTCTCTCTCTCTCTCTCTCTCCAAAAGAATGGGTAAAATTATTCCACATATTTTTTTTATGTCTACTTTTAGGTACATAATGAATGAATTCGTTCTACCAATGTTGGAAATATCATTAATAAATCTATTCACAGAGTATGACAAAATTATGTTATTTAATATGGGGTATTGTGAAAAACATAAATTATTTTTCAAACATAGTCATTTTATTAATTAACTTTTCAAAATATTTATAAAATTACATTCATTGGTGAAGAAACATTATTACTTTATTTTTTAATAAAAACTGAGTTATAATGATAAGTGATCACAAACTTACTTTGAGGGGTGGGGGAGCTCATAAGTATTTTTTCACCGCAACCCTTATTGATCTATTTTAGAAGATGTCATACAGTAACTTATATTATGCACCCAACTCAGTTTTTATATGAAGCCCTTAAGGGTTTCTAAAATCTTCAAAATTCACAGAGCCTCTGTTGTTAGACACTTTAAATTCATATAGAAGATGTTCTGCCGATTCCTTCACATTGGATCAGAACCAACGAGTATTTTGTTCTACTAATCAAATTTTCTTGAAGTTCTTTCTATCCAGTGATAAATATTGCATGTTTTTAATTTAGAAAATATAACAAACTTTTGCCCGTCTAATCTCAGAAATCCATCCTGATAAAGGGACCAGGATTTCTCTACCATGACTCAACCACATTTCTTACATAATGCCACTTTCAGACCTTCTACAGAAGGTTTCAGGGCGAAGAAAAGGTCTGAGAGTACAGGCTGTAGTAATCAGTAGCCTCATTCATAATTACTTTATTGCACTTATGTAATAAAAATGCACAAGACCAAGCTTAGGAATGAAATTTACATTTTTTTCATAGTTCTAAATTTATAAAACAATTCAAATGTTATAGGTTTACATTTAAATAGTTCTGTCTGTATAGGGATAGGTAGAATATATTTTTATTATTTAATTTTTGATAAATTTTCGTCATAGTTCCCACAAATGATGACAGTTGCAGCTACCACCAAAAAGCAAGGTAGTTAATTTTTAACTACAGATTTGTTTTCTTCAATATATACTTGTGCGGTGCTGCCGTCTACGGCAAGATGTATTAACTAACTTTCACGTCAATTGTGAAATGGTCAGAAGGTACTGCTGTCTCGTAGAATTAAATTGAAGTAACAATCCCTTTAAATCCGATGAAATAACCAGCTAATTCCAAATCTGATATTAGTTGTGATTTCAATTAAATATATCAATTTTAAGAATGCAAAAATAATTTTGTTTGTAAACATTTGAAGTTTTGTTTTAAAATTTAATTTGAATGCCGTTATTATTGTACAACATAAGGGTGGGAAAAAAATCCTAAAAAACATGTTTTGATATTTAAAAAAAATAGCAAAATTGACTTTTTTTGGTCATTGAAAATTTCAAACTGATTTACTCACTAACGAGATTGTTCAGTGATTTGTAAAATCGAGACTACGCTCCAAATTTGACTAAAACAGCGTCTGTAGGGTACTGTTGGTGTTCGGAGTTGAATTAAATGGATTTTTGTGAACGACAGTTAAGATTTGCCGATAAAACAACGACTGATGCAATGTGGGAAGGGAAGCGTCCATTGATGCACCAGTCAACATTGGTGGTGTTACAACAGTTGAAATAGATGAATGATTATTTAACAAAAGGAAAACAATACTTGGCGATTTTTGCCTTTGCAATGGGTGTGTGACCGTCTCCACTTCTTTTGACCAGCTGGAAGCTCCGGCTGGCTGGAGACCGCGTACACTTTAGCCGAATCTTGTCAGGATGGGCCAAGGAGTCGGGTTAGGGTGCTAATGAACGCACTCAACGCAAGTTAAATTAAATATTCTTTTATTTTAGCGCCGAATTAGAAGATTACAGAAACAATTATAATTTATAAAAAAGACATAACGGCTAGATAAAACCTTTATAGTGGCCGAAAAGCATACCGATTAATTATATAGCACGTGGCCGAAAATGGACTGACCTCGTCCCGTAGCGGTCTTCCTTCTCGCGGCTCTCGGAACAGACTCTCTACCGGCTTGCTGGTTCAAGCCCTCCACTCCTCATCTCCCCCCCCCCTTCTACGTGATCTTGCACTGCTCAACAAAATCGCAAGTGCCAATTCATATTTTATTATTTAGAATCCCTTCCCATTACATCCAAATTTATACTTATTATAGTTTTTATTTGGTGGGCTCCTTGGCTGGGCCACAGTGGTTTGTATCGGAAGACAAATGCTCGCTTTTTACTCAAAGTATCAAAGAAAACATTAATGGCAGCCATATTGAAACTTACTGAGTCTGTTTCTACGATAATATCTGACTGTAAAACAGAAGAACTTACCAGGACCGGCTTTGCACATTTTAATGTTAATTTTAAAATAAATATAATTTCATAGATCCTGCAACCGGCGTTAAGATGACGGATTTTGCAAAATGGGGAAATAAAAAACACCGCGGCATTGATTGGTTCATTTTGATATCTATTTGTCTGAATTCATGTGGGAATTGGAAGTGAAATCTACGCTACTAGTTGACAAAGCAAAATTCAAGCCGCTGTCAAAACCATCATTATTTTTTGTAATTTTTGGTAAATCAATTGTTGAATCTCGAAGTTTGTCTAATCTTTATACGAAAAATGGTATTACCATAATAACCTAACCTAACATAACCTAATCTAACCTTACTTGAACTAATCTAACCTATAATTGGTACTTGCGCATTAAATTAGTTATTTAACTATAATAATCTAACCTAACCTTACTTAAACTAACCTAACCTAAAATTGGTACTTACCTTTTTATTAAATTAGTTACAATAACCAAATCTAACCTAACTTAACTAAACCTAACCTTAAATTGGTACTTGCGTATTAATTTAATTATTAAACTATAGTACCTTAACCTAATTTAACCAAATATAACCTAAAATTGGTACTTGTGCGTTAGATTAGTTATTTTACTATAATAACCTATCCTAACCTAATTTAACTAAACCTAAACTTAAATTGGTACTTGTGTATTAATTTAATTACTGAACTATAATAACTTAACATAAACTAACCTATCTTGGTAATTATATAGCAGAGCTGCCTCACTTCAAAATCAATTTTTATGGGTTTTATTCGTCAAATAATGTTGGAAAAATATTTTATTATCGAAAAAAAGTGTCGGAAAGATGAATACATAAAACAATAATAGTATTACACAAGTAGTTTTTTCGTGAAAAAATTAACTCTGTGTTATCTTTCATACTCATGACATTCACTTCAATAAACCTACGGAAGGTTTGGCCAGGTGGTTATATATATATATATAGCAACCTGGCCAAACCTTTCGTGACATAATAATACAGCCCTACATTTGCGTACACTGAAGCACATACGCAGACAATTGAACGTCAATGGAGGGAGGTGCGAGGAAATGTGCCGCGATATGGAAATTCAAAACAACATTTCCATGGCCATATAGCCGAATTTATGTTTAAGAGAAAGTACAATGAGTATAATACTCGTTTTCATCATTTATGGCGAATTACGAGTGAAATACATTTAAATTCAATAAATTCCTCATCTACTGAATTTGCAGCAGAATTTGACTCTGATTAAGATTTTCTTGTGTAATCTTGTGAAATTATTTTATGTAATCATCTTTCCGACACTTTTTTTCGATAGTAAAATATTTTTCCAACATTTATTTGACGAATAAAACCTTTAAAAATTGATTTTGAAGTGAGGCAGCTCTGCTATATAATTACCCCTATCTTAACCACTTCTAACCTAAAATTGGTAATTGTGCATTAAATAAGTTATTTATATATAATAACCTAACCTTAGGCTACCTAAAATTGACACTTGCATATTAAATTAGTTATTAACTATAATATCCTAACGTAACCTAACCTAACCTTAAATTGGCGCTGGCGCATTAAATTACTTATTTAACTATAATAACCTAACCTAACCTAACGTAACCTAACCTAGCCTTAAATTGGCACGTGCGTATTAAATTAGTTATTTAAATATAATAAACTAACCTAACCTAACCTAGCTTACTTAAACTGCTTCACTGGTTTGTAAAATATGCAACTTCCAATCATTCCATTGAATACGATCGGTGGATATTTCATGGTCGTTAGAATTTCTACATTAGCGTTCGTGAACTTTGTAGGAAAAATACCACTATGACAAAAGTTAAGAGCGGCGAGCCAACTCCGTATACGTTCATCGAGAGGTATAAATGTCAAACACTTGATGCATTAAAAAGCCCGAAGGCAAGTTTGCCATCTGCGGAGAATCGAGTTCAAAATCCTTTAAATTAACTCAGTGTTATTAATTCCCGAAGGGGAAAAGAAGATGCCGCATTGAGCATACAAGCGGCAAAGCGGCTCTGCGGTTATAGTTGAATCTATTAAACTTGTTGGCCTAATCAATTTGCGGTAATAGTTGTAAATACAGGGGCGTTACATTGTTTGCTGTTATTACCATGTTTAATATGTCAGCTGTTTTTACTTTTCCACATGTATAGGTTGTGTAATGTGTCAAAAAATCGATGTAGTGTTTTTAAGGATCCCCGTTTTGAGCTTCAACGATTCCAAAATGTGGTTTTTGAAACGACGGAAGTTTGTCGTACAGCTTAGACCCTTGGACCGATTTTGATTAAATTTTATACGTGCGCGTATTTCCGCCTTATTTTGGAACTTTTTACTCCTAATAAGTCAAATTTTTGAATATCACTATAAAAAAAAAAAAATACCCATAAATTTAAGATTTTGGGTACTTGTCTACTATATGGACCCCGTTTTTTGTAACTTCAAAACTCGAACATCCTTTTACGAAATTTTTAGATTCTGTTGTCTGTCCAACAGAAACATGTTCATACATAGCGAAGCATGTTCAGGCACTGTTTATATACAGGGTGTCACAAAAACGTTAGCTCACTATACAGGGTCGTATTCTACATATCAAAATAAATGAAAACTGTTCAATAACTTTTTTTCGAATTCGCCCTAGTTTAGTCACAATCCGCCATTTTGTTTTTTTAACTACAGAAATAGATAAGATTTGGAACAAGCATTTTGTAAAGACTTTATTTTTATAATTTCTAAAATGGCGGCCGCTAGAACTTTTAACGTCGAATCACTTCAAAACAGTTAAATCGGCCGCCATTTTGAAAGTTTAAAATGAAATAAAGAACAAAATGACGGATAGACTGATGATGAAGTTATACATTCGACTATATGTTGACAATTTTTGTTCGATTTGATGTATATAATTCAAACAATGAAAAGCCAGTTCACAATTTTTGTGGGGAACATTTCTTACTTTTTTGATAGATATTACCGTGAAAAATGTATGTTAAAAGTATATTTTTTATTTAAGTATTGTGAGTTAAATATTTTTAACGGTAATTTTGAAAAATTAGGTTTTTTTGAACAGCTTCAATAAAGTTTTTCTTTTTTTACACTTATTTAAATTAACTGTTGAGAAAATATGATTTAAAAAAAGTTTAGTTTAGGTAAAATAGGCTACGTATTAGCTAAATTACACCAAACCATAAAAGACGATTTTGAGAAAGCTTATGATCTAACCTAACCTAACCTAACCTAACCTAATCTTAGTCTATTGGATAAGACACCTTGATCTACCAATACAATTTAACATTTCCTACATGGCTACAAAATAACACGAAACCATAAAAGACGATTTTGAAAAAGCTTACGATATAACCTAACCTAACCTAACCTAAGCTAACTTAACCTAACCTAACCTTTCCCTACTGGATAAGACACCTTGATCTACCAATACAATTTAACATTTCCTACATGGCTACAAAATAACACGAAACCATAAAAGGCGATTTTGAGGAAGCTTACGATCTAAGCGTACCTAACCTAACCTAACCTTTCCCTACTGGATAAGACACCTTGATCTACCAATACAATTTAACATTTCCTACATGGCTACAAAATAACACCAAACCATAAAAGACGATTTTGAGAAAGCTTACGATATAACCTAACCTAACATAACCTAACTTAACCTAACCTAACCTAACCTAAGCTAACTTAACCTAACCTAACCTTTCCCTACTGGATAAGACACCTTGATCTACCAATACAATTTAACATTTCCTACATGGCTACAAAATAACACGAAACCATAAAAGGCGATTTTGAGAAAGCTTACGATCTAAGCGTACCTAACCTAACCTAACCTAACCTAACCTTTCCCTACTGGATAAGACACCTTGATCTACCAATACAATTTAACATTTCCTACATTGCTACAAAATACCACCAAACCATAAAAGGCGATTTTGAGAAAGCTTACGATATAACCTAACCTAACCTAACTTAACCTAACCTAACCTTTCCCTACTGGATAAGACACCTTGATCTACCAATACAATTTAACATTTCCTACAAGGCACAACCAACCAACTTTTGAACGTTACATTTGGAGGATCTGCATAACGGGCTGGGCATGTACTATGACTTGTAGTATTATACGTTTAGTTGCAATGTTTTGACTTTGGTTCAGAGAAGTAGGCTATACTCCAAAGTGAACTCCGAGTGATGGATCCGTGGGTGCGCCCACAGCCACTACATGGGATGAATCAGCCAAGCTGTGGGTAGACCTGGCAAACACCTGTTTTGGCCACACCAAACCAGTAATATGAATTCACCAACAAAGAGTCGAGTTTGTTGGCCCACACATCGTCTATCTAAAGTGCTTTGCTTTTAAAACATATCAATGGAAACTGTCTGTCCTATTGTATCAATAAAAAGCACAACCTTTCTCATATCGATTCGCAAAAACAAGGTCGAAAAATTCAAAGAAAAACTGCCAAAAGATGAGAATCTACAATCAAATTGTTGAAAAAGGGAAATGAATAATGAACGTCATCAGTTATGAATGAATATTTAAACAAGTCGATGGGGCGCCATCTTGTTACTTACCCAGTCCGAACATACAATCAGATTCTCTAATGTAACGTTCAGAAGTTGGATTCCTGAGTTTTATAAGAAACTTTAAATTGTATGTGATGGACATGTTACACATGTTTTGTAAACCTCGCAACTAGGTATATTAATATTCGGACAGCAATTAGGTTTTAGCGGAAATTAAAAAGTATCCATTCGCTTTACTCTTGTCAGTGTCTCGACCCTGTACATGTGTGAAGGAGTATCCACTCGGTTGGATATATATATATAACCTAACCTAACCTAACCTAACCTAACCTAACCTAACCTAACCTAACCTAACCTAACCTAACCTAACATAACCTAACCTAACCTAACCTAACCTAACTAACCTAACCTAACCTAACCTAACCTAACCTAACTAACCTAACCTAACCTAACATAACCTAACCTAACCTAACCTAACCTAACCTAACCTAACCTAACCTAACCTAACCTAACCTAACCTAACCTAACCTAACTAACCTAACCTAACCTAACCTAACCTAACTGACCTAACCTAACCTAACCTAACTGACCTAACCTAACCTAACCTAACCTAACCTAACCTAACCTAACCTATATAACTAGACATGATTTGTGATTAGAGTCAAATCATTCTGTTATGTATTTAGTGACTAGTTATGCAAAGGACGGGAAGAAATTAACTACATCTCAAGACGTGACCGCAAACTGAAAACCCTTCCACCCCCAGGACCATGATCGTCCTCTCATAAAACTACACTAGACCGCAAATAGGAAGACACCACACACTCGCCACGTTCGTAGTGTGACTTGCCGCTTCAGGATCTTATAAAATTATCACATTTTTTGGGTGATCGGGATTCGAAATTAAAACCATCGCTATTTGTCATCGTAGAAATGTGGGACTGGTACCATTACATGCAGAATTGAAATGTTCAAATTTGAGATACAAAGACTTTGATTTCATTCCTTAAAGAAGAATTTCAGTTGCACATTAACAACAACCCCAGAGAATCTACAGCTAGATATGGAACGACAATAGATGGAGTATTCATTAGATGACGTTATGTTTAACACTTTCGTCGCATATTTCAGTTATCATCAGAGACAGTTACACTTGACAATATTTAAAATAATAAATTTCTTTTTAGGAAAATATAATAATCGTTTTATTAAAAAAAAAAAAAGAAAGAAACATTTGTTTGCGTTGTTATTTCCTTCAAATACCATTTTTTCTTTGCATACTTTGAAGATTACGATGGAATTTATCGAAAATGTAGCCATTCAAGGTCTACATTTCCTTACAAATTCTGGTTTGCTAGTTATCTGTTAAAAAATGAATTTTTAGCCATAACGTAAGAATTTGAAATATTTGAAAATTATCGCAAGCGATTTTCGTTACAACCAAACTTGAAAATTTTTAAGTTTTGGTATGTTGGTAGCTTATTCTTTTTTTTGAGCTCAATTAATTGGTTTAAGGATAAAATAAAGCAAAAGCTTAAAGTTTCAAATATTTTAATAATATAAATGAGCTACAATTGTTTCGCCTTGCGGCATCATCGGGCAACTGTGTGTTTTGGGGCAACTCGGCAACTATGGAGTTTCAACAAGAAATATCTGCTATTACATTAAAGTTAATTGGTTTAGTTTTATGGTCGGATTTATAAAAACGTTAGTGTACAGTTTCCAGTATAAAATGTATCAAAAAAAATATTGTTCAAAATTTTAATTTTGTTCCGCGAACTCAAAGCAAAAACATCAGGTGCTGAATAAAAAGCGGAGAAGTTTAGTCCATTCATTAAAGATAATCGGTCACATTAGGAATTATCATCTAACAAGTGTATTGATAAAATAAGAAGACTTTAACGAGTGGTTAGGTAGGAATGTCTGAAAGGAAGTGTCGAGGTGTGGAAGTGAAGGCATTCATTAGTTGTACCTGGGTTATGTTAATGAAGTGTTGAATGATGAGTTGGGTGAGTCATAGATCACTTGATGTGATCATTGTAGTGGTGAAAGATGAACGTAGTAGTTGAACATGTTTTGAATCTGTGAATAGTTGTTTTGTTTACAAGACGGGAGCGACAATACAATTAATTTATAGCTATATTAATAAAAATAGTGTGTAATCATTATTTAAAACATCCTTTCGGGTCAACCTAGCTTAACCTAACCTAACCTAGCCTAACCAAAACTAACCTAACCTAACCTAACCTAATCTGTGAATAGTTGTTTTATTTACAAGACGGGAGCGACAATACAATTTATAGCTATATTAATAAATAGTGTATAATCATTATTTAAAACATCCTTTCGGGTCAACCTAGCTTAACCTAACCTAACCTAGCCTAACCAAAACTAACCTAACCTAACCTAACCTAATCTGTGAATAGTTGTTTTATTTACAAGACGGGAGCGACAATACAATTTATAGCTATATTAATAAATAGTGTATAATCATTATTTAAAACATCCTTTCGGGTCAACCTAACCTAACCTAACCTAGCTTAACCTAACCTAACCTAACCTAACCTAATCTGTGAATAATTGTTTTGTTTACAAGACGGGAGCGACAATACAATTTATAGCTATATTAATAAATAGTGTATAATCATTATTTAAAACATCCTTTCGGGTCAACCTAGCTTAACCTAACCTAACCTAGCCTAACCAAAACTAACCTAACCTAATCTGTGAATAGTTGTTTTATTTACAAGACGGGAGCGACAATACAATTTATAGCTATATTAATAAATAGTGTATAATCATTATGTAAAACATCCTTTCGGGTCAACCTAACCTAACCTAACCTAGCTTAACCTAACCTAACCTAACCTAACCTAATCTGTGAATAGTTGTTTTGTTTACAAGACGGGAGCGACAATACAATTTATAGCTATATTAATAAATAGTGTATAATAATTATTTAAAACATCCTTTCGGGTCAACCTAACCTAACCTAACCTAGCTTAACCTAACCTAACCTAACCTAACCTAACCTAACATAATCTGTGAATAGTTGTTTTGTTTACAAGACGGGAGCGACAATACAATTTATAGCTATATTAATAAATAGTGTATAATCATTATTTAAAACATCCTTTCGGGTCAACCTAACCTAACTTAACCTCACCTAGCCTATCCTAACCTAACCTAACCTAACATAACCTAACCTAATCTGTGAATAGTTGTTTTATTTACAAGACGGGAGCGACAATACAATTTATAGCTATATTAATAAATAGTGTGTAGTCATTATTTAAAACATCCTTTCGGGTCAACCTAACCTAACTCAACCTCACCTAACCTAACCTAACCAAACCAAACCAAACCTAACCTAACATAACCTTACCTAATCTAGCCTTTCTCCAATGCGTTACAAAATTTATCTTTTGTGAATATATACATTTTTTCAAATTCCTCTGTAGATTTTTTCTTCCTTTATCTACCTGCTAGGTCATCCCCCTACCTTTCCCGATTACTCTATTGTATTTCAGTTTCCTGTTACTTGTGTATGTTAATTATCAGTTGCCCATGATGCCGCAAGGCGAAACAATTGTAGCTCATTTATATTATTAAAATATTTTGAAACTTTAAGCTTTTGCTTTATTTTATCCTTCTGCATATATGTCCCTACATCCTTGGGTACCCTAAGGTTACATGCTTGATCCTTTTGTTTCCAAATGCAACATCCAGTTTCCGATTGTCTTCAATATATTCCCTCGTCAATTCCTTGGTAAGTAAATCCCAAACACCAGACAATCTTAGGTCCCGTCGTGACCGACTTGACGATTAAAATGTAAAGCACTTAACATCGAGCTCCACCTACACCGCGCGTTCTAATCTCTCGGTAAATGCAAATGGAAACTGGATTAATGGCGGCCTCAATTAGTCCAACAAGTAATTCTAGATCTAGGAGACCTCTGGGGGAGTTTGTTTTATTGATTGCTAGAATTTAATTTTAATATTAATGAAATAACAGCGCGGCAATTATTAGTAATCTGGCTTGTTTACAAAACAACTAATAAGGGAAATGAAATAAGAGGCGTGATCATAGCCGAAGGGTCTTAAGGTGTGTGAACGATTTTCCCGTTAGTCTTGCTGGTTTTATGTATGTATTAAAATTAACGGTATAAAAAAGAAAGTGTGTGCACTAACTTTCTGATATACAAAACCAAATTAGCCAAATAACCAAAAATACGATCCGTTAAAAAAGTTTACTACTTTTATATGAGAGAGTAAAAAAAAAAAAATTGTGACAAAGTGGCATTTTGTTCATTTAAATTAGTTTGCAAAACAGCAGATTTCTCAACAGTTTCACTTTGCCCACTACTTTGCTCACTCCGAATGGCAACCGAACAAAACGAAATTTAAGTTAAGTTTATTTGAATTGATTTATGATATACAGGAAATGTCCGGTATGTAGGTTAGATTAATTCTTACATGTAAAATAACATAAATAAAAAACAAAACAACGTTTTAAAGTTGAAAAAGGAAGTAATTATTCATAAAGATGATTGACTGTGTATGTACACGGAGAGTATTTTTCGTTTGCCGAGTTTTGAAGTTGGCAATCCCGTTTCCTCAACAATACACCTAAGTTATTTGTAATATTCATAAATAACATCAGTTTTGACGTGAGAACTTCTACTCAGTGTTGATGTGAATGTTTAGCACTACTGCTATATTTTGTGTAGTTAGTTTTAAAATATGGACAGTTCAGATTTTAAAATAATCTGAAAAATAAGAAAAATGTGGATATTAAAGATCGAATTGTGATTGATTGTTTGTTTCAACACTATTGTATTAAATGAATGTTTTATTAAATTGTGTTACTGTTGAAGTATGTTTTTTATTTGTCACAAAATAACAACTGTAGACAAAGTATAATGTGCAATTCGTGAGCAAAGTGTCTTTTTTAAACTCGATAAAATTGACGCACTCGGCAAGCCTCGTGCGTCAACATTTTTCTCTCGTTTAAAAAAGTGCCACTTTGCTCACTAGTTGCACAAATAACGATTACTTTTTACTTTCTCCCGCTGTATTTCTTGTGGGAAATAAGTTGGCATATAGGAAGGTCCCCATTTTGTAAAATCTTTGTACGGTGTTAGGTAAAGTCCCAAATATATTGGAGTCTTTCAGCTTCTAGTTAGCGTGGGAAGATGATAGACACACTGATGGGAAGCTCTCGATTGCGCTATCTACAGGGTGTGCCAAAAACTCAGGTTCATATACAGGATGTTACGAAAAATATATAAAATGTATTTCCCCCTCTTTTTTAAAAGAACCATACCAATGTTTTCTCCATCAGTTACTCATAAAAAGTCCCTTTATTTTGGTAAAAAACAGAATATTTTTATTTTACTTAGATATGAGGAATCAAATTTTACAGTCTTAGTTCATTTTTACTCAGCCATAATTCAAGCAAAACATTTATACGACGATTGTTTGGAAAGCTGTTTATATTTGATATCTAATATTGTAAATAAATATTTGTTTCTGTACAGGGTGTTCCAAAAATAATGTTGAAAAAAGACTTTTTTGCGTTTTACAAAGAAAATTCTGGATTAACTAATGATATAGAAAAAATGGGTTTTAACTCTTAGTTAAAAAGTTGTCACCATTCTTTAGTAACTTAGCATCTAAATATAAGAAAAAAGATTTTGTTTCCACCAAAATAAAGAGTAAAAGACTTTTTAGAAGTAAGGGAGAAGAGAAAACATTAATATGTTTAGATTTTAAAAAGAAGGGATCAAGTAAGTTTTATAATTTTTCGGAACATTCTATATATAGAACCTGACTTTTGGAACACTCTTAGATGACGCTTCTGGTGCTATGACACTACACGAGTCAAACTTGATGTCTATTACTTTAAAACTAGTATTTAATCTACCGATTCTGTTAAAAAAACATAAATAAAAATAGAAAACACTTTTTATTTCGGTATAACATATACCATCATCAGATGAAACAACACATTTACACAACACACTGATACACATTTCACAAAAATAAATAAACATAAAATGTTTGGTACTGCAGTACAAGTCGAAAATAATATATAATAAATTTATTTTATATCATTTTCGACTTGTACTGCAGTACCAAACATTTTATGTTTATTTATTTTTGTGAAATGTGTATCAGTGTGTTGTGTAAATGTGTTGTTTCATCTGATGATGGTATATGTTATACCGAAACAGCTGTAATGAAATATTAATAAATAAATACTAAACACAAGATTGCTATGACGTAAGTAATTTAGTAATAAACTTATTTTAAAGCATTCATAAGGCAATATGGAATTTTTATTTCGGTTTATTAAAACGTTTGTCAAAAATAAAAGGAGAAAACTTTTCCAAAAAATGTTTAACAATTTAGTCAGCTGATTAATACGTATTGCAATACCTAGTTTCAGCTGTTTCGAACCTCTTAGAGTGGTTCCGTTTGATATAATTAGCGAAACGGTTATAGAAGTTAGAAAACTCAAATAATTGGAAAAACTAAACTTTGTCACCAAATTGTTTACAACAAAAAAACTTGTCCCACCAGACAGGCAATCTTTTACGGAATAGAAACAGCAAACAGGACCAGCTTGAAAAGCTTCTTCAAAATAGAAAAGAATACTGAGACAATCTATGGACTGAAATAAAACAAAGAAATAGAACAACTGGAAGACTTGGAAACCACAATCAGAAAAAGACAGATAAAATTTTACAGGTATGATTACAAATTTTCAAACAAAATTCGAAGCTGAGGAGAGAAGAGATCCACAAAATTGAAATTACAGAAGACAACTGCCTAGAGGAAACAATTTAAAGAACGAATTGTCAAAATCAAGGTTCTTGTGAATAAGAAACTAAAGCGTAGCAACGGAAAATGTACAAGAGAGATGTGGAAGATGAAGAAAGCAGAGAAAAGAATCGAGAGGAAGTATGCGTTAAGAAAATAATATAAAAAAGGTAAAAGTTTTCCTTGATCACCTGTTGTACAAGCCTTACGCATATCTGAGTCCTTCGAATAGGTTCCCATCAGATTGTGTATTTATATTCCCAGGGTCAAAAACAGGTCATGTAAAGGAAAGATGCGTGACTTGGAATCGAGGCTATGTATATAAATATCACTTATTATTAAACAATTCCATAAACTTACTATTTGTGTAGAGTAGAGAGGACGCGTCATGTTCTATCCATACGTGGAGATCGTTAAAGTCTCCAAGAGTTATTGCAGTGTGTATATTACGAGTATAGAGATGTCAAATTAAACTATAGACTTCCACCTATAGAATAGCTTGTCAATTTATGGAAATTGTAGTTTTTTATCTCTAATGGAAACGACGACTTTTGATGAAATGTTCACTGATCCTAAGCGTAGGAGGAAAATTTCCGCTATTTTTAGTAAATTCTAATAGGCTACTATTCATATTACGTAAATATATCGTATTCATATCGTGTAAAATTTGTTGCACGATTTTACACAAATTTTGCGATTTATTAAATTTAAAAATGGCGACGGATTTTCAAATTTTAAATTTTGATTTCGGGAATAACTATTTAACTAAGCCTTTGTAACGTCCAAATATCTCATTTTGTAGAGTTTTAAAAGTCTTCATCCCTATATAAAAGTAATTTTGAACAATTATGAATTTGGAATTCGTTAGAGATTTTTTGTTTGATTTATTTTCAAGTGAGAAACCTGATAAGTAAACATTAATTTTTTGTTTTCACAAAAATAAACATTTTGAGATTTAGCGAATTCAAAAAGTGAATTTTACAATTGTATCTCTCTGTCCTTTTTGTTAACATATCTGTGAGAATAATTCGACAATACGTTCGTGTATTTTTGTTTTGTTTTTAAATTTAGTGGTATTTAATTAAATAAGAAAAAAAGCAGAATTTTACATTTTCTCAAGATAAGCTGAAACGTTTTTCATTAAATTTTGACAAAGTTCTCAAACATATTAGTATCTCTTTACAAAAACTGTCTATTTTAGAATTTATCAGTTAAAAAGTGAAAATAAAAAAGAAAATGTGCGTCTTAAATTATCGTATATATCAAATTTGGTCCAAGTGAAATTGATCAAATTTTTGGGAAATATGTTGGTTTATAAACGAAATCGAACTAAATATAAATAGTGCGAAAACATTTCAATATCAAATATCGCGCACTAGTAATTTCAAAAAACAAAACACTGTAGTTTTGATACAAAAGGAAAGCCCTTTTGAACTACGAAAAGTAACAAGAACAATCTTTAAACGAGCAGAAAGATGCATTGAAGTTGATGGAGACAATTTAGAGAACTTACTGTAATTTTATTGAATAGGTTTAGATTAAAGTTTTTCTGTTTGATTTTATTTTGCAGTGTAAAAAATAATTTAAATCGAACATCAATTCACTTTCTGTATACCTTATTTGCACAGTTTAGTTCAGAATTAAATTTTCTACACTTTTTATTGTAGGCTAAAATTTTATCTGTTTATTGGTAAAATAACAAAGTTATTGTTGGTCAAATGTAAAAAAAAAATGTATTTTTTGACTCCAATTTTTGAATTTTACACTGGTTTCCTCAAAAATTACTTAACTTACAGTTCTGGGACTTGTTTTATTCAATTTGTCATGTCAAAAACCACAAGAAACAATTGAATTTGTCTTTTAATTTACCTTGCCAAAATTCCAGGCCCTTATTGAACCCAGGGTAGAAAATTCTGGGCGAAATATTTCGCCAACGAAGTATTTCTGGACCTATGTTTATATAACATTATTTCTTTACTTTTAGGATGTAGAACGAGCTCCCAAAGTTTCTGCATATTTTCGTGAAATCACCCTGTATAAAATAAATGTTCTTGAAATAAAACAAATCAGCTGTTGGACTTAATCAACCAAACAGCATCTCAACAACAAACCTATTTCGTTCAGGATTTATTTAATTAATATTTTCCTCGCTAATTGTAGTCTCCTAACTATCCAATCAGCTGTTTCTGTACAAAGAGAGATAATCGTCCGAACAGCTGTTTGAACAACAAACCCAGGCTATTAGCGCTATTGATGAGTTATATAATTAATCATATCAGACCGCTTATTGACTGTCAATTAACTATTTCCTACTTCTAACTATATCCACGTTTAAAAACACTTGTCTTAGATTAATTTCAAAAGGAAAACAAATCCTGCCAATTAAGTATTTATATTATATTCAGTGTGGTAAAAGGGAGTTCTAAATAAGGAAGAAACACAAGTTCGCCTTTACATTGACTTGTGCAAATCAGCTGTTTAGAGGCCGCCATGTTTTTTCAACATCCTTGTATCCTATTGGTTCGTCGACATGAACGAGTATATCACAATTCAAGTCCTTTCTGGTAGGCCGACTCGTGATTGGTACAGGACTTTGTTACCTTGTTCAGATATAAAATGAGAAAGTGTATTTTTTTTATATAGCACTCGATTTACCGGTCAATTGGTTAGCTTTTAACAACTGCCGACTTGATAGTTTGTTCAATTAGCTTTGATGGATTTTCCCACACGTTTTGCTTCGTTACGAGAACAACAATCTGTTTTGAGTGTGAACTATTTAGATTGAGCAAAACTTTATGGAAAATTTAATGATAAAGGACGTTTCGGAGATTCGGTCATAATCTTCAGTTGGTTTGACGCAGAGGAGCACTTAGCTTGTGCCTTAACCATTGAAACGTAAAAAAGAATATTTAATTTCTAACCTAACCTAACCTAACCTGACCTAACCTAACCTAACCTAATCTAACCTAACCTAACCTAATCTAACCTAACCTAACCTAACCTAACCTGACCTAACCTAACCTAACCTAACCTAACCTAATCTAACCTAACCTAACCTAACCTAACCTGATCTAACCTAACCTAACCTAACCTTAACTAACCTAACCCAACCTAACCTTACCTAACCTATAACCTAACCTAACCTAACCTAACCTGATCTAACCTAACCTAATTTTATATAATTAATTACTTTCTTACGTATAAGTACTATAGAAAAAGTTATGTGATGAGTCAAAAAATGTATAATTGTGTCACCTGAGTTCAAAAATTATAGTTTTTGGAATTAAATTCGTTGTATTTGCATTGTATAGCCCAAACAGATTGACAAATTACAAAAAAATATATAGTAGGCCTATAGGTCATATTTTGTTATGTACGTTTTTCCCATTTTCCCGACAATACAAAATTTGAGATTAGCTGCTTTTAATGAAAACACAAAATCAGCTCTAAAGACTTTTGCTCACAAATTTAAGTACGAAAACTCATCTCTTCAAAAAATTCGGTTGCTAAAAAAACGAAAAAAAAGTGAAACATAATTTCTCAAAATCGTCTCTACGTATTTCGTTCAAATTGAAGTTAAATGTTAAGATTAATAACTCCAAACCCCTGTGCAAAAATTGTAAATACGAAAAATATTACGGTCTGGTACAGTGGGCAAGAAATGCAAAATGAGCTTCGTTAAAAGTTCGATTGTAATCAAATTCGAGTGACACTTAGGATGCGTTTATGACACAAACAAAGCAAGTTTGTGCCCTCATTTAATTTTAGACGTCTTTCATAGTTTATCTTCACGTTTTGATTGGCAGTTTTCAAAAAATAATAATCACAAAAAATTTCACTTGACTACAAGTTTATTATTTTTGTTTTGATGTGATTTTGATGATAGTTTAGTGGGAAAGGATAGGAATAATTTTGTACAAAAAAAAACCTAAATTATGATGAAAACGTGATAGATGAAATTCAATACTCTTTTCTGAGCTGTGAAAAGATAAAATTGAATGAAAAGCAACGTATTCAGGATGTTGTATTATAGAATAATTTACAATTTAAAGGTAAAAAGAAACTTTCGAAAAGCGGATCCAAATTGTCTCCATTTTGAAAATTTAAGACAATTTTTTGTAACTAATTATAATAATAAACGTAGCTTACTTACTGTAATTTCTGAACGAGTAGATGAAAATTAACCTAACCTTTCCAATCCCATAGAGTATGTTCTTTCACTTTTTATTGGGTAAAGACGTTTTTGATTCCTTTTTAAGGGGAGTTAAAATGGGGGAAATTAATTTTTCAAATAGCAACCCCTAACGTAACATATCATTTTCAAGGGCTTAAAAAAGTAAAATATTATTGCCATGATAAATGATATTTGATATTTCTAATCGGAATTATGGGGGCTGGAATTCATATACCGCAAAATTAGTTTAACAGCTGATTTATTTAGGCGTAACTAAATGAGCGCATTGTTAAGTATTTTTTATTTTAGTAAACCGACCTCAAATTTTGAAAATGAGGTAATTTTTCTTTTAACCATCAAATGACATATCATTTTAAAAGCTAATTCATTTAATGAAATTGTTTAAACTTATTCTATATGTCATCATTTTCTGGCGACAGTTTTCTTTAAAATGATGTTTTACACGACAGGAAAAAAATGTCCCATTGATTCTAATTTTCAAAAATCAGGGTTGGTTTGCTAAAATAGGAAAATACATAAATGCGTGTTCATTTAATTAAATAATTCTGCTGTTAAAAAAATATACAGTTATTTGTTTTTTAAATTAGTATCCATGACAAATAAAAGACCCTCAAAATTTGACTTCTATCCCTCATAAATCCGGTTACATTATCGTAGGTACTAAAATTTGTCTTTTTTATGCCCTTAAAAAGATACGCCACACGATGGGGTTCCTATTTGAAAAATTAAGACCCCTATTTGAACCCCTTTTGAAAAGGGGATGAAAATGTTTTTACTCCATAAAAAGTGAATGTACTTACCCTATTAGGTTTCGAGAAAGTTTGAAGATTTCATTTCTGCTCGTTCAGAATTTACCTAGGGGTTGCAAGACTTTTCGACATTGTATAAAACAACAAATAGACATATAGAAATGCTGTAATCTTATTAGTTTGTTAAAAATAAAATCTGTAGATTTTTCAGGTAAAAAACAAAAATATTTAAATATTTCCCTATTTGAAATAGCGTAACAATGGTATTAACACAGTTCTTTGATGTAAGATACTTGTCTCACTTTATATTCGTGCGTTAATAGCTATAATTATACCACCAGTGCATAGACTGCTATTTGTGCGTTCTCCTAACTAGTAGATCCTATAGTTTCTAATAGGGACCGATCAAGCAGAACTTCAATGGTTCTTTCTTAAAAATATTTGAACTTGTTTCGTATCCCTGTTTTTAACAATGTTGTACGGTTTATTTAATTTTGTTTTTAAAACATCTATCCCTATCCTCTGTTTTATTTCAAACCCTACCAACCTGACAAAAAAAGAAGTCCTTCCAGTCTGGCATATCTGACCACAAACATCCATCAAACTCCAAGGTCGTCTAAACAGTGATAAATTAACGTTGAACAATCTAGCGTGGTATTAATCTTAATAATTACCGAATTGAACACGTTTATGTTTACAACCAGTGCCAGTTTGATGAATGGCTTCTCAGCCTTGGTCAATTGCATGTCTTGTAAATTAAGAAGGCTGTTGATTTTATCTCCTACATTTGGGATGTTCTACTTGTATATTCAAACATAAACAAAATTTATTACGAATATTAAAAAAAAATTTTTAATACTTGTAATTTAAGTCGTACTAGGGTGTAAACATTTGCACTAACTTTCTCACAATACCGTGTAAAACTAAAAATAATATTCTTTGAGTAGAAGTATATGAGAATTTTTCATTTTTAGAATTTTTAAAGTGATTTTATCTAATGATTTTTGGAATTTTACAAAATAATGTCTAAATACAGAAAAGGACCCCAGAAATCTATAATGATTTCAGAAATAAATCTGTTATCGGTCCTAAGAAAACGGGTTCTGTTTGATAACTTAAAATATAGGGTAGGTACATAAAAAATGAGCAATATTATATTTTCTCAAAATTTTCTTTAATGATTTTAACCAAAGTTTGCTAATTAATTGTAGCCAATATATTAAGGATCTATTTCGGTATTTCAAGTTCACTTTTTTCAATTGTAATAAAATGATGTTGTCAATTTAAAATTCGTCAGAGAAATGTAGTTTTTAAACCAAATATACAAAAAATTAAAGACATGAATGTTGCTGATTCCAAGGTATTCAAGATAGACGCTTGTGCATTGTTTAATTTGACTTCTTATCGGGATTGGTAGGTATAGAATAAATATAGAATAAGGTAAACAAAATTAACATTGGTTATGCAAGAGATCAACTTTTTGACATTACAATTACAGAATCTGTTTGTATTGTATTATATGATAGAACTGGTTCAGTACCATGATGGAAAATATCAACTTGTTTTCATGTAATCTTGGGTTAGATCCCTCCCTTTCATCTTCCTAACTCAGGTCTCTCTTGACCAACTCTTGTTGTTTTCCGACGTTGAAGGTATCAGAGTATTCCAGAGTATGTGCTACACGGGCAACCAACAGACCACAGAAATACTGAATGTGCTAGAAGGACAATCAAAAGACCTTAAAGTAAGTCACTGGGGAGGAATTCTGTGCTTTAAGCACAACTAATAGTCCACTGGAGTCTCGAATGTACTACACGGGCAACTAACAGACCACAGAAGTTCTGAATGTGCTAGAAGGACAATCAAAAGACCTTAAAGTAAGTCACTGGGGAAGAATTCTGTGCTTGAAGCACAACTAATAGTCCACTGGAGTCTCGAATGTACTACACGGACAACTAACAGACCACAGAAGTTCTGAATGTGCTAGAAGGACAATCAAAAGACCTTAAAGTAAGTCACTGGGGATGAATTCTGTGCTTTAGGCACAACTAATAGTCCACTGGAGTCTCGAATGTACTAAACGGACAACTAACAGAACACAGAAGTACTGAATGTGCTAGAAGGACAATCAAAAGACCTTAAAGTAAGTCACTGGGGAGGAATTCTGTGCTTGAAACACAACTAATAGTCCATTGGAGTCTCGAATATACTACACGGACAACTAACAGAACACAGAAGTTCTGAATGTGCTAGAAGGACAATCAAAAGACCTTAAAGTAAGTCACTGGGGAGGAATTCTGTGCTTGAAGCACAACCAATAGTCCACTGGAGTCTCGAATGTACTACACGGGCAACTAACAGACCACAGAAGTTCTGAATGCGCTAGAAGGACAATCAAAAGACCTTAAAGTAAGTCACTGGGGATGAATTCTATGTCTTTATTTTATTTTCCATCCTTTTTTGATGTGAAACATCTAATACGGCGATACGGGAGTAGGAGTGTCTCTTGCTTAGCGTCGCTATGGAAACGTTCCTTGTAGTACCTCTCTGCGCCACAAGTAGCGTGCAGAGTAAGTTGCATTGTTGAAAATATTTTGATTTGAAATGTGAAGTTTTGTTTGTTCTTTATGAATATATCTGTAAGAATATATTTTAGTTTCCAAGACATATCAATGAGGAACACTGTATTACAGTCAAAAAAATTAAGTGTAGTGTTTTGTTTAACACTTTCGTCGCATATTTCAGTTATCATAGATCAATTGTCACTTTAATATCATCAGAGACTGTTACTATTAGTGACAATATTTAAAATAATATTATTTTTTTGTAAAAGTATAATAATTGTTTTATTTATAAAAATCTAAACATTTGTTTCTTTTCATTATTATTTCCTTCAAATACCAATTTTCTTTGGAAACTTTACATCAAAATGAATTTTGATGTCTCACATCTGCCAGGCGTTCAGCGAAGACTCTTTTTATTTATAAATTAAGTTGGCCACGAACATAACACTGTCTTGAAAATATTCGACAGCATATTTAAATCCTATAAACACATTTTCCCTCGTTTAAAGTTTGTATCTATTATTCCAACAGTTGAACACCCTGTATAACCACTTGTAAACGGCACGAGTTGGTAATCGCTTGCCTTGAAAAAAAAACAACATAAATATATCTGATCGAAATCGAGGAATAGTTAATGACTAAAATGCTAATAGGAAAATGTTAAACAATAGGCTTAGAAATGCCATCTGGATACTATATACGATATCATTGTATTAGGTCGACCTTAGTTGTCACTGCTTACTGTATCCAGATCAAGGATGAAGACAAAACTATGTGTGCTAATTTAAAATATGAACATTCTTTTACCTAGTCGCTGTAAATCGTAAAGGCAGGTGCGACTTGTTGAAGGCGAACATAAACTGAGGACAAAAAAAAATGTCATCAATTAAATGCGTCACTCGATTAGTTTGTTTTAATTAGTGTTTGACAGTTGAACTTGATATAGTACCGTCACATGGCTAGTATTGTGGAACTACTAGAAGTACTGCTTATTGATTTTGAGGTTATGTAATCATCAAAGTCTTTGATCAGATTTTGTTATAATGATCGTTAATAGGACTTTCATTGTATTTCAACTGATTGGCTGACTTTGTCGAGGCACTTTCACGCCAAGTAGGAACTGTAAATTTATGACTTAATTATGAAGATCAATAACTTGTAACGTGTTCATAAAATACACATAAACGTTTGCAAATCGCTGAGGACGGGAGCTGGTAATGATGATAATTAGTCCAATTATTTAGTCATTACAGAATAATTAGACCATGGCCGACCTTGTGTGGACTTATAGGTCTCGTCGAAACAACAGCGTTAAGTTTTTTTGTATTAATTATCGTAATATATTACAATGAGTTGCATTTAGTAACAGCTCAGGGCCGTCGGTAAGGTTTATTTCCGGTGTGATCATGGGTTGAAAGTCTGCATTTGGTAAAATCACCCCCTCAGGGGTCACTTATAGTGATTATGGGTGTGGAAAACCTGAGGGTTCCTAGCACGATACAGCTTTTTAATGTGGTTTGGTTTATAGTTTATTGTATGAAAACAGCCGATAGCTTACCGGAGTCTAGTATGTACTAAACGGACAACCAAAAGACTACAGAAGTACTGAATGTGCTAGAAGGACAATCAAAAGACCTTAAAGTAAGTCACTGGGGAGGAATTCTGTGTTTGAAGGAGGGCCAATAGACAATCGGAGTCCTGAGTATACTACAGGGACAACTAATAGACCACAGAAGTTCTGAATGTGCTAGAAGGACAATCAAAACTCCATAAAGATTAAGTCACTGGGGAGGAATTCTATGCTTGAAGGAGGACCAATAGACCATCGGAGTCTCGAATGTACTACAGGGACAACTAAGAGACCACAGATGTTCTGAATGTGCTAGAAGGACAATCAAAAGACCTTAAAGTAAGTCACTGGGGAGGAATTCTGTGTTTGAAGGAGGACCAATAGACCATCGGAGTCTCGAATGTACTACAGGGACAACTAAGAGACCACAGATGTTCTGAATGTGCTAGAAGGACAATCAAAACACCATAAAGATTAAGTCACTGGGGAGGAATTCTATGCTTGAAGGAGGACCAATAGACCATCGGAGTCTCGAATGTACTACAGGGACAACTAATAGACCACAGAAGTTCTGAATGTGCTAGAAGGACAATCAAAACACCATAAAGATTAAGTCACTGGGGAGGAATTCTATGCTTGAAGGAGGACCAATAGACCATCGGAGTCTCGAATGTACTACAGGGACAACTAAGAGACCACAGATGTTCTGAATGTGCTAGAAGGACAATCAAAAGACCTTAAAGTAAGTCACTGGAGAGGAATTCTATGCTTGAAGGAGGACCAATAGACCATCGGAGTCTATGTACTACACGAACAACTGACAGACCACAGAAGTTCTGAATGTGCTAGTAGGGCAATCAAAACACCATAAAGAGGAAGTCAATGGGTAGGAATTCTGTGTTTGAAGGAGGACCAATAGATCATTAGAGGCTCGAATGTACTACAGGGACAACTAAGAGACCACAGAAGTTCTGAATGTGCTAGAAGGACAATCAAAACACCATAAAGATTAAGTCACTGGGGAGGAATTCTATGCTTGAAGGAGGACCAATAGACCATCGGAGTCTCGAATGTACTACAGGGACAACTAATAGACCACAGAAGTTCTGAATGTGCTAGAAGGACAATCAAAACACCATAAAGATTAAGTCACTGGGGAGGAATTCTATGCTTGAAGGAGGACCAATAGACCATCGGAGTCTCGAATGTACTACAGGGACAACTAAGAGACCACAGATGTTCTGAATGTGCTAGAAGGACAATCAAAAGACCTTAAAGTAAGTCACTGGAGAGGAATTCTATGCTTGAAGGAGGACCAATAGACCATCGGAGTCTATGTACTACACGAACAACTGACAGACCACAGAAGTTCTGAATGTGCTAGTAGGGCAATCAAAACACCATAAAGAGGAAGTCAATGGGTAGGAATTCTGTGTTTGAAGGAGGACCAATAGACCATCGGAGTCTCGAATGTACTACACGGACAACTAAGAGACCACAGATGTTCTGAATGTGCTAGAAGGACAATCAAAAGACCTTAAAGTAAGTCACTGGAGAGGAATTCTATGCTTGAAGGAGGACCAATAGACCATCGGAGTCTATGTACTACACGAACAACTGACAGACCACAGAAGTTCTGAATGTGCTAGTAGGGCAATCAAAACACCATAAAGAGGAAGTCAATGGGTAGGAATTCTGTGTTTGAAGGAGGACCAATAGACCATCGGAGTCTCGAATGTACTACAGGGACAACTAATAGACCACAGAAGTTCTGAATGTGCTAGTAGGGCAATCAAAACACCATAAAGAGGAAGTCAATGGGTAGGAATTCTGTGTTTGAAGGAGGACCAATAGATCATTAGAGTCTCGAATGTACTACAGGGACAACTAAGAGACCACAGATGTTCTGAATGTGCTAGAAGGACAATCAAAACACCATAAAGATTAAGTCACTGGGGAGGAATTCTATGCTTGAAGGAGGACCAATAGACCATCGGAGTCTCGAATGTACTACAGGGACAACTAAGAGACCACAGATGTTCTGAATGTGCTAGAAGGACAATCAAAAGACCTTAAAGTAAGTCACTGGAGAGGAATTCTATGCTTGAAGGAGGACCAATAGACCATCGGAGTCTATGTACTACACGAACAACTGACAGACCACAGAAGTTCTGAATGTGCTAGTAGGGCAATCAAAACACCATAAAGAGGAAGTCAATGGGTAGGAATTCTGTGTTTGAAGGAGGACCAATAGACCATCGGAGTCTCGAATGTACTACACGGACAACTAAGAGACCACAGATGTTCTGAATGTGCTAGAAGGACAATCAAAAGACCTTAAAGTAAGTCACTGGAGAGGAATTCTATGCTTGAAGGAGGACCAATAGACCATCGGAGTCTATGTACTACACGAACAACTGACAGACCACAGAAGTTCTGAATGTGCTAGTAGGGCAATCAAAACACCATAAAGAGGAAGTCAATGGGTAGGAATTCTGTGTTTGAAGGAGGACCAATAGACCATCGGAGTCTCGAATGTACTACAGGGACAACTAATAGACCACAGAAGTTCTGAATGTGCTAGTAGGGCAATCAAAACACCATAAAGAGGAAGTCAATGGGTAGGAATTCTGTGTTTGAAGGAGGACCAATAGATCATTAGAGTCTCGAATGTACTACAGGGACAACTAAGAGACCACAGATGTTCTGAATGTGCTAGAAGGACAATCAAAAGACCTTAAAGTAAGTCACTGGAGAGGAATTCTATGCTTGAAGGAGGACCAATAGACCATCGGAGTCTATGTACTACACGAACAACAGACCACAGAAGTTCTGAATGTGCTAGTAGGGCAATCAAAACACCATAAAGAGGAAGTCAATGGGTAGTAATTTTGTGTTTGAAGGAGGACCAATAGACCATCGAAGTCCTGAGTATACTACACGGACAACTAATAGACCACAGAAGTTCTGAATGTGCTAGTAGGGCAATCAAAACACCATAAAGAGGAAGTCAATTGGGAAGAATTCTGTGCTTGAAGGAGAACTAATAGACAATAGACCATTGAAGTCTTGAAGCGCAGAGGATTAGGGTGTCCGGTGACCAACCCTCAAGCCACCCGTATGAATCACCACTGGACTTCATTTTATAAAACTTTAATTTATTTAATTTATTGTTTGAAAATAAAATGTATAATATAGTTTTATTCTACACATAATTACAAAGAAAAATGAGTTTATAATAAAATCGACACGTTGTGTTGAGATCTTATGCCAGTTGTCTTTCATTTTCACGTTATTTAATAAAAATGTTATCTTTATTTTATCAAAATACGTTTAAATATAAAATGTAATGAACATTAGTTTGACCCGTAATGTCTACGAGGACGGTAATTACGACACACACTGTACGTAAATAGATTTTACATCGCCTTTGTCGGCATTACAACAAATTAAGTAAAGTCGTTTGGACGTTATCAGTGCGGAGCTACTGGACACGGTAAGTCACTTTGCTAAAGGTTAGATAGTTCTGCTCTGGCATTGGTCCAGACTCTGATTTATTCCGCCAGTGTTTTAATACCATAAGTTATTCCCTTCCAATGAAAACTTTGCAACAATAGGCCTAATTTCTTGAAAATTGAAGAAAGAAATATCTCTAAATCCGCTAATTTTACAAGCGAATTTCAGAATACGAAAAAAGTAGGATTTTTAATGACAAACGAAACTGTTTTTATTTTTTCAATAGCTCAAAAGGTAAAGGAGTATTCGGCTAAAAACTAAAAATAAAATTCCTACTAATTTGTCAAACCTTAACTACCAACAAGTTACTGTTTTACTTTTTATCTTTTGAGCTACGGAAAAATAATAAAAAAAACAGTTAGATTGAACATTTAACTCTTTTTGTTTTCTGAAATTTGTGTACAGTAAACGGTTTTAAAATTATTTGACACTGAAAATTTTTAATGGCCGACATTTTGAAAATATACAAACAAGTTCTGGTTTTTTGTACAGGGGTTACTTAACAAATATGTACACAAAATTTGAGCTTAATATCTTTTCTATTTCCAAAGATATTTAGTGTTTAGTAAAAAGAAAAAACTTTTATAGAATAGTCTGGAACAATATTTTTCAGACACTCTGTATATTGAACAGTCTTCACTCCCTGCGCTGGATCTCGTATATATACGAATATTACATTTTCTTCACATGTTAGAAATTAGAATTTTAACAACTTCGTTATTTAGCATCGTTAGGTTGGTACCATTTCATTGAATTGAAGTCTGCAAATTTTTACATAATTTAGTTTGTTATAAAACAACAAATATGAACAAAAAACTGTTTTAATTTGCCGCAATTTTGATATTATCAATTGTTTTTCTATTTTTATTAATTGCCCTGCTGGACTGGTTATGCTAACAACGTAATTTACCTTTTGTTTTTTGTACTCACAGTCCTTCTTTGTTTACTTCTTCGTTGTTTTGCCTCTTATTCATATCTTTTCTGTATTCGTGTAATTATGATCTGATTCTATTAAGTGCTCTGGAAATTTCGAGGTTTTATTTTCATTATTGAAATTTCTACTTGAGATGTGTTCCTTGTTTTAAAAATCTTTCCAGTTTGGATGTATTGTTTGTTACACTCATCACAGCTGATTTATAAATGCCACTGGCGTCAAATGAGTGTTTGTGTTTTGTATGTAGTTATTGCTTGAACTAGACTGTTTGTTGTTCTATAAGCTTGTTTTTTGAAAATTGTTGTTGCGACATTATCCAATAATCCATGATATTCTATTCCAATGTATTTGGTTGTTTCTTTTGTTGGATGTTTTGATTTTTTTCTCTACTTCTTCCTAATAGTTCTATCTATTAAATTGTATTTGTATCAGTTTAAAATAGCTATTATGTTAATTTGACTATTGGAATCGGTTTTAATCATTGTTATGGTTATAGCTTTGTGCATGAGACTATTATAGGCTGCTATTTTCCGTTTTTTACATAAATTTTAATATGACTATATTAAATGTTCCTATCTAAATTTGTGGTCTCTATTATGATTATGTACAAACGACAAAGAGGACGGACGGATGGCATGTCAAAAATAACTTTTTCAGTTTTCTGCGTCCACGAAAAGTAAAAAATCGGAAAAAATGCGAGTAATTCTATAACCTAACCTAACCTAACCTAACTAAAAGTAACGTAACCTTACCTAACCTAACCTAACATAACGTAACCTAGCCTTACCTAACCTAACCTAATTTAACGTAACGTAACGTAACCTAACCTAAGCTAACATAACCTAACTCAACCTAATTAAACCTAACCTAACCTAATGTAACCATACCTAACCTAACCTAACTTAAAGTAACGTAACCTAACCTAACCAAACCTAACCTAACTTAATCTAACCTAACCTAACCTAACTAAACCTAATCTAACCTAACTTAACCTAACCTAACTTAAAGTAACGTAACCTTACCTAACCTAACCTAACTAAACGTAACCTAGCCTTACCCAACCTAACCTAACCAAACTTAATCTAACCCTACCCAATTTAACCTAACCTAACTTAACGAAACGTAACATAACCTAACTTAACTTAACTAAACTTAACCTAACCTTACCTAACCTAACCAAACCTAATCTAACCTAACTAAACGTAACCTAGCCTTAGCCAACCTAACCTAATCAAACTTAACCTAACCTAACGTAACTTAACGTAACTCAACCTAACCAAACTTAAAGTAACGTAACCTTACCTAACCTAACCTAATTAAACGTAACCTAGCCTTACCCAACCTAACCTGATCAAACTTAACCTAACTAAACTTATACTAACGTAACTTAACGTAACTCAACCTAACCAAACTTAGCCTAATCTAATGTATAACTTAACCTAACCCTAACCAAACTTAACCTTACCTGACTTATCTAACCTAACCTAACCTAACCTAACTTACGCTATACTTCGTATACTGGGTAATCATAGTATTTATAAACTAAAATCGTTTGAAGTTTCAATTTATTTACAAATCATAATTTTCAGTTTCAAACAAAACGTGCCGTACTCGTGTATCCAAGATAGAAATTAATGAAAACAACTACGAGTGTTAAGTGCTTTCCAGTCACTACCACATGGAGCGGCTCATAGAGTCCCCGTGGAATCGTCCACCCTTAAATTTATGCCAATGTGTTTGCGTGCCGGCGAGTAAACACGACTAAGAAAGCCACATAACACATTCCCGCCAGACATTATATAATGAATGTTTTCTGCGACGGGAGATCTTGTAAGTGTAGCTATAGACTATAAATAACATCCGGTTTGCGCTTAGGTAGATGTATTGCTTTAGATAATAACTCGCGTACTAGCTATTGTTATTAGTATATACGTGTCACGTAATAAATAGTGCACAAAGTTTATCACTTAGTCATCCACAAAATAAATTAAAAACGAAATTAAAGAAGTTAGGAGGATTATAGGATTATTAATATTGAAAATTCACTAATTACTACCGAAATGTTGGATTTACTACCGATATCTATTAAAATTTACTGTTCCAAAACCGATTTTGGAAAATCGTATTTTCATATTTTGTCTTACAGTAGCTAGCTACAAATTTAAAATTATTTAAATTTAATAATGCAAAAATATAGCACAAACACCACCTTATCGATTGTCCCAAGAAATTAAATAAGTGTCAAAAATGTGCTACAACCATATGACTTAGTCATGTAGGGACGGTTATTTTTATAAAATCAAAGTCTTTTAAGCGGCAGATTAAATTGTACACACAGATACGTGAGTGAAATTATAAGGGTCCTTGGGCTCTATCATCCAATGGCTATTGAATTGTTTGTCTCACATCTCACAAAAATTGCTTTTAAAACTTATACATTTCTCATTGTGTGGTTAAATTAAGTTGTATTCGTCACAAAAAAAACTATAATATATGATTTTGCACTGCAATTTAATTTCTAAACAAAATAATTTATTTACAGAATTGTAGGTTACGCCTTTATCAAGTTAGAAAGGGGGGAGGGGATGGGAGGGGTCCCGATATCTGAGACTTTAAATTTGGCCTAGCACCAACATATTAATTTCTTTGCCTAATAAACATACATATTCGTAATCAGAATAACCTCTAGTTTCATTTGATAACCCACACATAATATTTCCAAAAACAAAATTTTCAACACTAGGTTTTCACCCCTTAACTATAGTTTTTGCATTTGTGGGACGATAGAAAGAATATAAACGCAAAGTACAGCATTAATCAAATATGAATACGTATTAAATTTGGTGAAATAACTACACAAATATAGTTATTCCAAACTGATAACATTTTAAAATAGAACCGACTAGTTTAATTGAAATTGGAAAATTTTAATAGCCATGACCGATTTTTTTCATTTTTTACTGATCCACTTTCTAGGGATATTATTTTTGTGTCGAGGGGACTCTTGAACAAATTTGATCAATTTTGTTTTTTTGATTTTGAGAAAATAATAATGTTGTATTTTTTCTTATGTCAGCTATCTCCAAATTTTTAGTTATCCAAAAATGAAAAAAAACTTCCCGTAATGTGGCCCAAATATACCCACATATGTGAATCACTACACGAGAGACATTATAACAAAAATACCCTTTTTGTATTGTAAAATAAATGATATAATAACAAATTAAAAAACCATACTAGGAACACGACAAAACCTACATATGGTGTAAAAACAAACACACAAGTAATCTCACAAAAGTACATTTCCACGGAAAACCTAATATAGATCGTTCCTCCATTACAAATTATATTAAATATGAGAAAGAACTTTTAAATTGCTTCACTATATGCACACATTGAGACCTGTGTGAAAGGTCTATCTGACCGGAAGGGATATCTTAATGTAGGTTGTTGGCAGAACTGACATTATCTCACCGCCTATCTTAAAGAGGTTCCATTCAATATATTATCTTATCATATAATCCTTACAGTCGATTTACTAGGAGCGGTTTATCGGGTCTAATTGTCTATTCATACACTACAACCAATGGGGACATTTATTTACGAATAAAGCTCGATTTCACTGTAACAATTTTTGATGTTTTAATTACTCGCAACGGATTACTATTGTGAATACAGAATTGGCAATCCCGTAGGGAGATAGCTGAATCTACACATTTTTTTATACAACCTTAAGTTAGATCCGTCTCTTTCTTATACGGTCTCTCTTAACCAACTCTTGATCTCTTCTGATCTTGATACTAATAGATTATTCAAGGGGTGGGAGATTTTATGCTCTTTTCTTTCTTTTTTTTTATAAGGTGATGACAGCTTACAGATTTTTCGCCAAACAATGAAAATATATTCAAATTTTCAGTTTTATACAATTATTTAAAAGTAAAGTTGCTTTTGTATTCGATTTCGCGTTCTATTAATCGTATTTCTTGAAATTAGTCTTAAACAATAATTAATATATTTATTAAACAATTTTGCATAAACATTGCAGTAACTATTTCACTTATAACCATAGATAAACCTGTGATGATGTCACCGATTAGGAGCACCTACGTGTAGGCACGTACGGAACAGTTTCACCGAGTCCTCTGATTTTATTTAGTTTATAAATGAAGTTACTCAAATTATTTTGTCGGGCGGGAAATGGCGTTCTTGCATTTGCTGGAAGGCCGTATAAATGGACAGGTTTCATCTGAGCTGTGGAGTTTGGGTGCGCAGTGGGTCTAGGCGTCAGTAAGGTGGTGGGGGAAGCGGTCGCCTCTTTCTGTGTCGGGTGTTGGTACTAACAACGATGTCTGCAAGACCGCTGGATCGTGGATAGTAGCCGGCGCCGACTGTTTCCCCTACAATGCCTCTACTATCCCCACGCGGCCTCGAACTACAAATTATACCTCCCTTCACGCGCAGCTCACAGCTCAGATGAAACCTGTCCATTTATAATAATATGTGCCACCGCGTTTGCTATATTCGTATATTGAGAGCTGAGTTTTTAAGGCGGTCTAAATAGGCCTTATACACCATCTTGGTTAAGTTCGTATTTGTTTGTAGTTACAGTAGTTTTAATAAATAAATATAAGTCCTCATTTTTAGTTAATTAAATCATTAAGAGCGGGTTTTATGTAGTGTTTATATGGAAGGGAATAAGTGAATTAAGACATCTTTAGAGAATGGACGTTATCCTACAGATTACCTAAGGTTAGCTTAACCATATCCTGTTATTTAATTAATAAATTAAACCCTCAAGCAACCATAATGGGTTGGTGTTGGTAATTATGAACACCATCTCCGAAAGAATATTTATACGAGAGGTTATTTTTTAAGTAAGAACCGTTTGCGCATAGTAACCGCGTAGGCTGTCACGTACGCCAGCTCAAGGTTAGCCACTCTTGCCCAGTCCCCAACTATGCAGTCAGTTGATTTCATGTCTCTGCCTGTTGGTTCTATCGTAACACTGCTTTGTTTGTCGCCATGTTAATCAATAAACCCACCGATTGTGAAGTGCGCTCGGTTATTCGGTTTTTAAATGCAAAATAAGTTCGTCCTGCCGAAATTCACCGGCAGCTTGTTGAAGTTTACGGTGAAGGTGTAATAAATGACAGTAATGTGACGACCAAACGTTTTGTTTAGGTCCTTAGAGGCTACACTTGAGCAAACATGTAAGAGCCGATTTTGAGAAAATCGTATTTTTATGTTTATTTTTTATGACAGCTACATCAAAATTCTAAGTTATCCGCGCTTTAAAAAACCACGAGTTTCAGTAGCACTGCATATACGATGATAAAGGACCGCAAAAAGGACATCCACAAAAACTTGACAATCAATTTTTGACACACCAGATAACGATAAGGGAAAGAAAATGACAGAAAAAAAATTTAAAATGGCGGCAGTTTAAAACTTGTTTTAGGTAAAACCTTTATGATTTTACAAGCGTATCGGTTCATCTATTGTCTGTAAGTCAAAACCAGTCTACACAGACATAACGATATTACAAACTTTGAATTTATATTCTTTGTATTGACTTTAATGTAATAGCAGATATTTCTTGTTGAAACTCCATATTCAATTAATCTTTATCTACCTGCTAGGTCATCCCCCTACCTTTCCCGATTTCTCTATTGTATTTCAGTTTCCTGTTACTTATGTTTAAATAGTTGTCTATACCTGTAAATTATCAGTTGCCCGATGATGCCGCAAGGCGAAACAATTGTAGCTCATTTATACTATTAAAACTTTAAGCTTTTGATTTAATTTATCCTTCTTTGTATTGTCCCACATGTAGGAAAAATATAACGGTAAACAAAAATTACTTTGGGGTAGTTAAGGGACAAACAATACTGAGTTGAAAATTTTTATTTTGGAAATATGACGTGTGGGGTATCAAATAAAACTAGAAGTTATTCTGATTACGAATATGTATGTTTATTTGAAGAAACAATTCACATATCATGTCCCTTCTCTAACTTGAACACGGAGTGACCTACAAATCTGAAAATAAATTATTTGGATTTGAAATTAAATTGCAGTGCGAAAACGTATATTATAGTTTTTGTATGACGAATACAACTTAATTTAACCACACAATGAGAAATACGTAGCGTATAAGAAAGAGGTTTTTTTGAGACGTGAGACAAACAATTCAGTAGATATTAAAAGATGGATTGTATTTCTCTTCATTAGGGTTTGTAGATAAAACCAAGGACTTTTCAATTTCAAGGGCGTACAATTTAAAAAGACTTGTACTTTATAAAAATAACTGTCCCTACATACCACAAGTCTGTCGTTTTAGACACGCTTGTCTCTTTATTTAGGTTGTGTTTTCTTATCTAGAACCTATAATAGCTCAAATTGTGATTGACATTATATATTCTAAAATTGAAGTAGTTCGACGTTCACACAAAATACATTTATATCCTATCTTGTCGTCACATCAGCCACAGACACAGTATTTCTTAATTAGCATAAATTCTTTTTTTCATAAAATACATAAATTGATGTCATTCACATAGCGGGGGAAGCACTGCCGCTCCTATTCCAGGGTATTTGACCTGACGTCGATTTATGGTGGGCCACCTAAGTTGCCAAATTTGCCAAGGTCACTGGATATTGTTTTGCCAAAGTAGGAAACCGGTTTTGTTTCACTTCCACAACCAAAACTGTTGGCTACACTGATTGCTCGCCCGTATGTCATGTTAGGTTAAAAGCGATGATGCGTATGTATCTCTTAGGCAGGAAATTAAGGTTAGTCATTTAAAAAAAGAAATATTTAGTAAAGAAAAGAGACAGGTGTAATGTACCATATACGTTGTGATGCATGCATGGGTAAACCAATAATGTAATTATAATAGTTACATTACCGACAAGCAGCTGACAGGTTTGACATAAGTCGCGATATTATTGCCGTAGAGAAAATTATCTGATGGGTCGAAAAATAGATGATTGTTTGCGGATGACCATTTTCAGAACCCCTACGTGTATTTGGGAATGTTGTCTGTCTATGTAATACTCTACAGCACAAACGTGTTGACCAATTTTAATGAAATTCATCGACACGAGAGCCTTTGTTAAGCCATACATTGAGATAGGATTGAGTTGTAAAAACACCTCTATTATCTGGTAGTAGAGATAGATAATAAACTAAATTTTATAGTCGTAAATTTTGTATACAGTTGGGCAGAAATACTGATTAAAAGTATAAAGATAAAGAAGATGGCTTCTCTGCACAGATTTACCTTGATAAGGATCATTTTTGTTTCTCACAGTATCAGGAAGTTGTGGGATATTTAGTGCGCACCTTTAGATATTTAGTTTTGAGAAGAAGAGATATACCGGGTTTTTCAAAAGTAAGCTAAAACTTTAAATGATTTTGATTTCGTTATTTGTTGTCCAATCCCCGAGATAAACTCTTTATTGTGTGCAGATGTATAATAGGGATTTATTAAAACAGCTGTTATTTTCATTACTATTTATTTGTTCCCATAGCAACGAGTTTTCTCTTTGACTAATTTCAAAAACACAGGAATCTAGTAGGTGGTAAACTTTTAGTAGTTTACAATTAATTGATTATTGCATCGTGACTTTACCTTTACTAAACACGCGCATTGATTCAGTGTTATTATTAATGTGAACGTAGTTTATCAGCCGAGTTAAGAAAGTTTCAATCACAACAATTTCAGGAACAGAAAAGCTTGTTAGTCAGTTTAAAACACGGAGTGCGTTGGAAATATCAAGAAGATATGAAGATAGTAAGAGAAGGTCTTGTTGAAGAACTAAAAGAAGCAATTGTTGATAACTTAGCTGAGATAAATGCCGCGTAGAGAGGAAATACTACTGCTTCTCCGGGAAGAGAATGGCGGCCACTTCGATCACTTCTTCTTAATAACCCTAAAAAGTGAAATTCGGCCTAATTTTATTTAAATAAATTACGTTTCATTTCAAAAGAATTTATGCGCTTTATTTTGTTCTAAGTTAAAAAACAAATAAATAAAATTGTATCTTACTTTTGAAACACCCGGTATATTTAAACCTTCAGTAGACTGTACACATAAAGAAAGAACATGTGAAGAAGATAGTCAGTAGAGCAACTAGAGAAAAGTTTCTTGATGATTGGCAGGAACGACAGAGAGGTGGGGTCGAGCTCATTCCATAGATAAAAACGTGGTTTGACAGGAAAGACGGAGAAGTGAAGTTTTACTTTAGTCAAGTTTTACCGGACTTGGATGGTTCAGAGCGTAAAGTTGGACACGCGAATGCAAAATGTTGGTGCGAAGATACATCATCTACACTTGAATGACGTAAAGGATATGATTTTTAACTGCAAGAAAGTGGAAAGCGGAAAAAGAAGAGATGAAGTGTAAACTAAAATAAGAGGTGCCGACTAGATAGCCTATATTGTTCCGCTTATGACAGAAACGGGAAAAAATTTTTTTTGAGAACTTCATAAGTACCATTTTAAAATGAAAAGAAAAATGACAAGGAGACTTTCAAAACAAGAAGGTAAACCTTCGTCTATTTGCTCATTAAGTAATGACTTTAGCCTGTCCCGTGAGTGGAACTATTAGATGATAGGTAAAAGGAGGTTAGGTTTTAGTGGATAATCCGGATGGACCGGAAGTCTCCCACACCGGAAGACTTGTCTTGGTTGTGTTTAACAAGAAGTGGCAAGCAGAAAAAGAAGAGATGAAGTCTAAAGCAAAATAGGAGGTGCCGACTAGATATGACAGAAACGGAAGAGAAATTTAATATTTTTGAGAACTTCATAAGTATCATTTTAAAATGAAAAGATAAAAAATGACAAGGAGACTTTGAAAACTAGAAGGAAAACCTTCGGCTGAATTTATTTGTTCATTAAGTAATGACTTTATAGGGTGTGTCTGAGAGACACTATTAGATGATAGGTAAAAGGAGGTTAGGAGTTAGTGGATAATCCGGATGGACCAGAAGTCTCCCACACCGGAAGGCTTGTCTTGGTTGTGCTTAACAAGAAGTGGCAAGCAGAAAAAGAAGAGATGAAGTGTAAATCAAAATAGGAGGTGCCGACTAGATATGACAGAAACGGAAGAGAAATTTAATATTTTTGAGAACTTCATAAGTATCATTTTAAAATGAAAAGATAAAAAATGACAAGGAGACTTTCAAAACAAGAAGGAAAACCTTCGGCTGAATTTATTTGTTCATTAAGTAATGACTTTATAGGGTGTGTCTGAGAGACACTATTAGATGATAGGTAAAAGGAGGTTAGGAGTTAGTGGATAATCCGGATGGGCCAGAAGTCTCCCACACCGGAAAACATGTCTTTTGGTTGTACGTACACATTTCCTACCTCCTTGGATAAGGAAACTACTTATGTACTATTGAACGATCGACTCAGAAATATTACAATTTTTAAAGGACTTTAAATGATACAAATATTGTGGATTGGAATAGTTTTATATAAAGTTACTGTACCTTGATATCCAAATGCGCTATCTTGCGGTGATGAAGATAAGCCAATCCTTCGACAACGTGTTGAATGAATTTCACTACATCCGATTCAAAAGGTACCAAATTGTCGTCAATAATAGTTTGCATATCACCACCAGGAGCGCTGGAAACAGTATATTGATGAACAACTTTACAATTATAATAGACAAAATTAAGGTTTGTATTTTAATCCCCTTCCAAGATGTTTTTATAAATTACTTAATTTTAGTACAGTCACCATCATGTAATATAGGTCCTTATTATACAGTATAGGGTGTTCAGAAAATGTTATGACAAACTTAAGTGGTGGGTTTTATAGGTCAAAATAAAAATAATAAATCCTATAAACATATATACGGAAACGCAGTTTTCCATCTGTCCTCCATTTTATTTTTTTGAAAAATATTATTAAGATTTCGATTCGGAATTTGGTATACACATTTTCATGCTACATTTTTATCTAAAAAATGTAGCATTTTTATAAAAATGTGTTTTATCTAAAACACATGGAATAGCGTTATATTTAAGAAAGATGAAGAAATTACGTTTTGTTAATTTTTGGAACACACTGTATATCCTACTAAACTTTTGTACCACCCTGTAGATGGTTCAGGTTAATAGCTTTAAAATGATATGTCAAACGTCGTTCCATCTAAAACAGTACTTGAAATATTAAACAGTTTCCATATTTTTTACAAACACTTGACTTACTTGACTTATTTCCTTTTATCTCCTATTGGAGCATAGAGCGTCCAGAAGAGCTCTCCAGCAAGTGCCTTCACTTCTCCCCAAGTCTTGTTAACATCTTTTGCTTCTTTAATAATGGTCCTCTTCCAGGTTTCTCGGGGTCGACCTCTTCTTCTGACACCTTGCAGGTTCCAGTCTAGGGCCTCTTTCTCAATGGTTCCGTCTGGCTTCCTCAGTGTATGTCCTAACCACCTCCACTTCCTCTCTCGAATCTGCAGTTTGACCCGAATTTAACCTGTTTCTCTCCATAAATCCTAGTTTGTAATGATCTCAGGGCAATGAATGTTCATGATACGGCGAAGACACCTATTAATGAAAACTTGCAGCCGAGACGTAATTAAACTTGTAACTTTCCACGTCTCACTTGCATACGGCAAAACAGACTTAACATTTGTGTTGAAGATGCAAAGCTACGTTTTCTTTGAGATGTTTCGATTTCACCAAATCGGGTACAGTTGTACAAAGGCGGCGTTTACAAACACTATTGGAACGAAAATCCTTTGGTTGAGGGTTGAAATCGAAATGTAACAAACTACGAACTATCACGAGATTTTGCGCGTAATTAGAACTCGAAAATGTGTCCGTCTTATGGGGAGGCGGATTTTTAATTTTTCACTTGAGTCAAAAGTAAGCAAACATTCCCTCGAAAATTTTCCGCTACATCTACATTACATTCATTGTAATGTGGTGTTTGTGCAACTACGCACAGATTTCTCTGTCTTGCATTGTGAACTTGTTTAAAGTTTTAATGATAGGATTGTTTAGCTAAATGCGATCTTGACTTGAATGCGTTATGAATTATTCAAACGTTAAACGAACCCGTCGGCGGCGTCGTGAAGTTGGTCAAACTTTATTGTGCCGGTGATGGCGAGGTTACATGAAATAAGTGTCTGTCCCTACCAAACATTATGATACTAAGTGTGCTCTACTTTATGTGCAATTGTTAAGTTGGTGGATAGTATCAGGCACATAAAATCATGTTCCGTTTACAGCGACTCCAACAGATGACAAGTCAAGCAACTAAATATAACAATACAAGTTGATGGTTGCCATCATGGTACTTACCCAACCCTATCGTACAATGTAATACAAGCAGATCTTCTAAATGTAACACCCAAAAGTTGGTTTCTTGAGTCTTGTAGGAAATATTGAATTGTATTGGTAGATCAAGGGATCTTATCCAGTAGGGTGAGTTTGTTTAAAACAGCTGTTACACAGGTTTTCTGAACCTCGTAGTTGTTTATAGCGAGACTCGTAGATGTGTGTACAGGGTGGGGCAAAATTATGTTTCCAAACTTCAAAAAGTGCTTTTCCACATCTAAACTAGAAAAAAGTTCCTCTAAACATATGAAAAACATATTAGAATTGTCTAGTTTTCCAGATATCAGCTCTTTTGATTCTTCAGAACAAAGGACTGGTCACAATCCTACACTAATGAAGAAACAAATTCTTGTGAAGTTCTCTTTAAAGCTGCCTGACTATCTGTCATAACTTATTGTTATATCCTCTCGCAGTTATGTGCATTCTAATATCAGCACTTCTGCCTGGAATACCCTCTTCTTTCGTTGTTTTCCCTAAACCGCCACACCTGCTTCCGTACGACTTTTTTTGTACCTCGAAACGCATATCCGGTAAAACACAACATCAATGATCTGATCCATCAGTTTAAATGTGGGGAGCGAAGATAAAAACAAAAAATACCTCAACATATTTCGTTCCGTCTAGTTGCAATGAATCACTTTCGACGTAACAACTCAAACAGACGAAATGTCACAATCTATCTTCGCGCATACACGAATAAAAACAATAAATCACAATACTGCTAACCTATTTGTACCACGTTGTCACGGCCTATTAGATTATCTGATCTGACCTTTGTAGATACAGATAGCAGTCACGGATCATTGGTTGACTGATTGAGTTAGCTGTGAGGTCAAACTAGCCTGCGCTCTCTCTCGCTCTTTCAACATCGATGTTCATAAATTTAATATGTAGAGTGTGTTATTGTTAGACAATTTTATGGCTTTGTCGACAACTTTATACTAATCTGTGTTTGTTATTTATATAATTGTTGTTTATGACTGCTCAAGATGGAGTTATGGAATGTGTACTGGAAGTATATTAAGCGGAGGAGAAATAAACGTATCTTAAAAGAAGTTTCAGATATTGATTTTTACATTTTAAAATACCTACGTCAGCTTTGTTTGGATGTTTGGAAAACAAGATAGTGAAAGAATTTGGTGTATTTTGCAATTCTTGAGATGTGGTTTCGTCGTAAACTAATAGTTTTATAAGTAAAGTAGTCTTGTGAGGTTGGGTTAGGTTTTGTGAGGTTGTGAGGTTGTAGGTTGTTAGATCGTGTCAGGTGGAAGATGAGGTCGTGAAGTTTGGACTTTGGGGGTTCTTAAACCTTTGAAATCGAGACTAAATCAGGTGGGTAAATTGAATCTAATGAAGTGTTGGACTTGTGAGACCTAGTAGGGGTGGAAGATTTCAAGCTGGTGAAGTGTGGAATGTTTGGAACAGAGACCGAGCTAGATGAGGGATTTGGAACTCGTGAAGTGTGGGACTTGTGGGACAGAGTCGGGTTAGAGATTTGGGACTTGTGAAATGTTTGGAACTGAGACCGAGTCAGGGGGGGGAATGGAACTCATCAAAAATGTGGTACTTGAGAGTCCTGTTTCGAGGTGGTAGATTTAGGGTTTTTGAACTGTAGGACGGTATGAGATGGTACTTGTCAGATGGAAAAAAATAAAATCCATTAAGCTTGGTACTTGTGACACTTGGTCGCATCAGTTGGGAGATTTGGTACAAATGAAGTGGTGAGACCGAGTTAGTTGGTGAAATGTGGAATGTTTGGAACCAGCTGAGATATTTGAAACTTGTTTGTGAAATTTGGGAACTGTAAGATCAGAAATCATCAGATGTGATGGTCGATGCTGTTGATATTTAAAAAATATGTACGTTAGATAATATAAATGTAACAGGAAAACACTGTATATTTGTAATATAATATTTTTTTATATTAAAGTTTGAAAAACAAAAAAAGTTTTAGTTTACTTACAATTCCATAACGATGATGATTTCATTGGTCGTTTGAAAGACGTCGTGCAGACGAACGATCCTGGGTGACGGAGAACAGAACGACAGCAACGCAATCTCGTGGTGGAGTTCTCCAGTACAATCTTCTCCGTATCTTGTACGGCTTGAAAATTTAGCTGCAAACACTTCTCCTGTTTCTAAGCTTTTGCATCTCCACACATTGGCAAACAGACCGCTGCAACAATAGAAAATATTTTATTAAGACATTGAAAGCTATGTGTGTAAAGGTTTTAAAATATGAGGTAGGTGACATATTAGTGACACATAATTTGTTTATTGAGTTGTCTATATTCTTAACTATGAGGAACACTTTGATGTATCAAAGATCCAAAATAAAGGATTTAATGAGAATGGATGATCACTGTGGTGATAGGTTTGTCAGCAGAGAAAATGAAAGAGTTCATATCAGTTTTAGGTTTGGTGATGTTTCTGTTAAAAGAATATCGAATCTGTCGTTGAAGGCAGGACTAGATCTTAGTTTTTCCAATTATTTCTAAACTGTAATAAAACTTTACTGTTTTGTGTAATTAATATTTACACTTTTGTTGGTTCCATCGCATCACTGCACACTTTTATTGATTCCATCGCATCAAAACACACTTTTATTGGTTCTATGTCATCACCGCACAATTTCATTGGTTCCATGGAATCATTGAACACTTTTATTGGTGCCATAGCATCACCGCACACTTTTATTGGTTCCATGGCATCACTGGACTCTTTTTATTGGTTCCATAGCATCACTACAATATTATTGGTTCCATAGCATCACTGCACACTTTTATTGTTTCCATAGCATCACTGCACACGTTTATTGGTTCATGGCATCACTGGACTCTTTTTATTGGTTCCAAAGCATCACTACACACTATTATTGGTTCCATAGCATCACTGCACTCTTTTTATTCGTTCCATAGCATCACTGCACACTTTTATTGGTTCATGGATCACTGGACTCTTTTTATTGGTTCCATAGCATCATCGCACACTTTTATTGGTTCCATAGAATCACTGTAACTTTTATATATTCAATATTGGTCTTCAGCTCTATCCTTGCCGCTCATCCGTATATCTAATCAGTTTTTGCTGTAGCTTCTGTTTTGTGGGTGATGTACACTCACAATCCTCAATTTACTTCGCTCCAGAAGATTTTCTTCACCTGGAGGAATTCATGTCGGACTGTATATTCCACGATACGAAAAGTAGAAAAAAAAAACTTATAACTTTTTCTGAGCAACTCTGGTGTTCTTTACATATTACATCATACGTCCTTGTTTATAAATGGAGATCATAACTAATATAAACATTCAAACAGATGTTTACAGTAAACAATCTCCCCGCATTGAGTCAATATGCTTGTCAACCGAAGTCCATTGTTGCGTCTTGTAGTTGTGGCAAGGTCGCTGAATTATGCAAAATCTATTCTACTATTGAAATGTTGCGTTTACTGCCTGGTTGTATGACATTCGCCCTTCTGCACTATATCGTGACTCTTGTTACAAGGGTGTTCCGCCAGGGTGTCGAGCATGAAAGATTGTTTGTCTCTGGTTATTGGATGAAAATTAATTTTATAATATTTTTTAATCTTTCTTGTAGAAATATAAAAATAGATTAGCTTAATAGAGTGACATTTAGTCATGATCATCTGAACTGTCATTTTAAATTGTTAACATTACGTAATGATTTAAGTAGTATAGATAAGGTTAGGTTAGGTTAGGTTTGGTTAGGTTAGGTTTGGTTAGGTTAGGATAATGAAAATTATGTCGATTTTTTTGCGGATATATCAGTTTTTTGGTTCCACAAAATGTTGTTTTAGAATAATACCCATCTATTGTCTGTGGTATATCCAGTAATCAACAGCTCAAACGCGCGGATTTATTGTTATCAAATTGAATGGGTATATTTTGACCATTTATCGGGACAATTGTTTTTCATTTAAACTCAAAATTTAAAGGTAGCTGCTGTAAGGAAAAAACAACAAAATTATCATTTTTTCTAAAACGGCACTCTGTATTTCATACTACTAAACCAGCTTAAAATCTAACCTATAAATGTTTAAAAATAATGAAAATAACTTGGAACTATAGAATATTTTCAATTTCTGAAGTGACAGTTTCAGAATTAAATTCTACATCTTTTGTTGTAAATATAAATACAAAATTCGAAAAATCGTTTTTGCCTTTAAAAAAAAGATTCCTTATAATTTTGGAAAAGTTTAAAATGGTAATATTTAGCAATTTAATTTCTCAGAATCTATGAAAAATATTTCCAGTTTGAAAAAAAAAAAAACTTATACAAATTTCAACTTTTTTCTTTATTCACAGAAATATTCAAAACTTTGGGATATAAAATTTCTACTTATTTTAAGAATGTTTTGTATGTATGCGAGAGAAAGTTAGTGCAATATTTTTGTGAGTGTGAGAAAGTATACATCGACCTACTTACATACGTATATATAGTGGAGCGTGACTGGAGAATCGAGGGTGATTATCAAAGGTAAATTAAAAATTAAAATTTCTTTTAAGTATTTAAAATTGACCTATTAGAATATATATATAAAACAACAATAATAGCATTATATTTTTTTTAAAAAGTCGAGAAAAAGGACGTTTGCTTAATTTATGGAACATTCTGTATACCCTACTAAACTTTTGTACCACCCTGTATATAGCTCAGGCTTTTAGCTTAAAAACGAGAGAAATTGTTAATTTCTTGAAATATCAAACTGTTTCCATACTTTTCTAACACTCTGTATACATATTATTTAATAACAAAATAAACACCTAACGATGGTAATTTATTTCCGAAACAGCTGTCGTTGAAATAAACAGCTGTTCCACTTTGAACGTAAATATAAAGTATTGATTTTATTTTACAAGTTTTTTATCTCCCATTTTAATATCTCAACGAGACCGAACGAACTCGTGCTTATACAACCATTAAAACAAATTAATTGGAAGAAAACACAATCAATGTTTTATTTCATCAGATAGTTAATGCTTTCATTCATCAAGTACATAATCACAGCAATACAAGACGGAGTCCACTTTACATTTCTAATTTAAATAGATTTGCATTCTTGTCCGATAGATATCGCTTGCATCGAGGTTAAAGTGATTGTTTAATGTTTGGTCTAATCGACATTGTGTATCATAACGATATATATCGATTTGCAAGTTGAGCATCGATCGATTAGGAGTGTGATTGTTTAATCTACAATGTGTATTGTAATATATCTAATGCAAATTTGTACAATGTTGTAAAGTGTATTAGATTGTGGTGGATTAAAGACTACTTAAGTATAAGTAACATTAAGTTGTTTTTAACTAGTCGGTAAAACTTTCTCAGAGTCATCCACAAAATCAAACAACTGTCTTTTTGGGCTATCTATAGCTTTTGATTTGGTTGACTGAAATTTCGTTGATGGAACTAAACTATTATATAATTTGATATAATTATGTACAGGGTGTGTCGAAATTGTATTTCTAAATTTCTGGAGGTGTTATCCCATTTAAAAACTAAGAAAAAGTTCCTATAGACATACGTCCAGAATTGCCTAGTTTCCCAGATATCTGCCATTTTGTTTTTTAAAAATATATTTTTAATCTCCAGAATGGATTCAATGGAAACTTAGCATGGTAACTAATAAGATAAGGATATATCTTTGAAAAGAAAAACCAACCGAATTCAATAAACCGTTTCAAAATGTCGGGTGCTTAAATTTATTAAGTTTTTTTTATTTCCAATGATTCAAACTGTTCTAAAGATAAAAATTGTTTTGTGAAAAAACAAAATGGCGGATATCTGAGAAACTAGGCAATTCCGGACATATGTTTACAGGCACTTTTGATTAGTTTTGATGTGGGGAAACACCTCCTGAACTTTGGAAACACAATTTTGCAACACCCTGTACTATAAATAATAGAAAACAAAAGGTTGTTTATACTGAAATCTCTATGTACTCTGAAACCTCATGGGAGATAGGAATTCGTGGTATGCCTCAAGGTTCAATCTTGGGGCCTTTATTTTTTTAATTTCCGAAAATGATTTATTATCGGCTCTAGATTAGTAAGCCAAAATATCGACTTGGGTCTGTTATAAGACAAGCAATTTCTGAAAATCGGTTCTGCTCCAGAGTTATAAATAAAAAAACCGAAAGGGTCTATTATAAAACAATTAATTTAAAAAAAAAATCGTTTCGACTCGAGAATTGTAAACCAAATTAATCGATTTGGGTCTATTTTAAATACGTAATTTCTGAAAATCGGTTTGGCTCGATAGTTATAAAAAAAATGGACTTGGATCTGTTAAAAACACGTAATTTCAAAAAATCGTCTCCACCGATTTCGTTCAAATTTTAGCGAAATGTGAAGAATCCGTGTAGGAAGTAACAAGTGTAACTCTGTTTAGGATCAATAAAAAAAAAAGTTTCACTGCCGTCATTAATAAAATACGATTTAATTAGCCTAAACAAGTAAGGACTATTTAAATTGTATAAATGTTGATATCTATAGTACAGACATTTTTGGTGACGACAATTTCGATTTATGTGAGTAAGAAAGTTTGTGCGATATTTCATCAGGGTTTTTAAAGCAATAATTGCAATATTATCTAAATTAGCAAATAAAAAGATCATTTGTTGCGAGAACTACAACCTATTATTAAGAGTTGCATTCAAGTACCTTTAAGAACGTACTTTTTCTTTCTAGCACTGAATTAATTTCGCATTAATAGAGGCCACTTAATCGTTGATTTGTCGATAGCAATATATCGAATCTTCTGCCGAGTTTAAATCAACCGGATGGCAATAATGGTCTAAGATATAAAAAACCGGAATGGAAGACTTTAACGCCAGGATAGAACAGAACGCGACATTTAAACCAGAATTTGATATCCATTTATGGACAAACGAAATAGCAAATAATTAGTGTCGTTTCTTCTTTTATATTATTTTTTTCTAAATAATTTCAACACCTCGCACTTAACTGTGACTTATAACCGTCGTTAAAATGTTTCGTTAAATTTCTAAGTTATTATCGATGTATCCCAGTTACTTAGGTTTATTGTGTGTTGTAATTGATTCTTGGAAGTGTTTTTCTTTCTATTAGCAGGAACTGAGAACGACAGGTTGACGGCTGATCAAGGTTAGATAGTCAGTCTGCTCATTATCGGTAAAAAGAATCTTGTCACATTTCAAATCGGGTATAACTCGTGAGGGGTTTTCTATTGATGATGACTTAAACATTGAAACGTCGTCCTTACGACAGTAAAATGTTTCTTGTGGGAAATTGAGATCAAAAAAGTTTGTGCAATGTTTTGTTTAGTTTAGACTTTGTCTGATTTCTGTAATATGTATTTTCTAAAATGGGAAATAAAAACAGTGTTCATGTAAGGATTAATGTTTTGTGAATCATCTCTGTCGTAAGAGATTGATATTTAGTGTAATGATTTTACATAACAGCTATTTTAAATTTATGACAACTTTGAGGTTATGTACTATCTAGTCCACGCTGGGAAGCGAGTGGAGAGGACAGCTAATAATTCTAGGAATCACCTCGTCTGTTAAATACCGCTTTAGGACTCTAAGCACGAAGGTAGGCTTCTTGTGTGGCATCACATGTTTGCCTACAACCCATAACTGTGTTCACATATTAGTGTTTAGACGTTAGTGGTCCTACTTGGCGGGAATATAATGAACACTGCACACTACACAGACTTTCTCATGAATTGTCAACAAAAATTGTCGGTTCGGTAGTTGTCAGAAAAAAATGAAAATGAGCTTTGGGCGCCATGTTTGAATTTATGTATTTTATAGGCCGTCTTTGAAAACAATATACATTTTAATAAGGATTTAAACTTGCTGCCCTTGAAGAGAAACAAATCCTCAGCGTATTTGTGGTTAAAATCAAGCGTTTAATGACGTTGCATTTGTGTTTTTACCAATTTTCCAAAACCGTTAATTTTTTAGATTTTGCACACCTATCCGGGCCACTAATCTTCTAATTTCACTAAAATTTTATCGAAATCGGTACATCAGAATTTGAGAAATTATGTCTTTTATGATTCGTGGTTTAGGGTTTTTACCGATAACTTACGAACCGAATTTTTTGAAAAGATGACACCCAATACTTTTTGTTTGATCAAAATTGAAACAATTTTTGGATATTTTGTGATAAATTCAATTTTTGAGTAGATGCAATTCTGTCATCAGTATTGCAAGTAAGCGTTTCTGGTACAAGCGAAGTAAGCTTAAAAAAAAATGTAAATATTTTTTCAAAGACATATTTTTACTTCTTGATAGACCAAAGTGATATTTTTTATTCATGAAGAGTTTTGTTGTTGTTTAAAATGATTTTTAATGTTATTAATATGGTTTAATTTGCCATCATTTGTGTACAGAAAATTAACTCACGACGTTTCGAGAGATCCAAATCAACTCTTGTTATCAAATGTAAATCTATAATGTAAGAAAATAATTCTAACTTAAAACTAGGTTGAGGTGTCAAAGTTGATGAGGAAAAGTTATTGGACTCCCCCAACCACAAAAACTTCGCTACTTGGCTGTCTTGGTATTTTTTGTTTTTTCTCCCTTTTTTATGTTCTAGTTTCGCACTTGATAACGAGAGTTGATTTATACTCTCGAAACGTCGTGTATTTGTTTTTATTTAGTCTTGGGGATGGGTGTGTGACAAAGTTTGTGCAATGTTTTTGCATCGGATTGTTTAACTAAATATAAAGAAGTCAATCTTCTATAAACATTCAAAATTATTATTTGTAGAAGCGCAGATTTTAAATTGTCTGTCAAATTTAATGTCTAGTAATTGATTTAAATGGAAAAAGTCAAACGTAGTAATTACTGCGTGTGTCTGTAAGTCGCAACCAGTCTACACAGACAAGACGATAAATCTTATATAATTCAAACTGTGCATTTATATTCATTGTATTATCCCGCATATAGAAAAAATATAGCGGTAGGCCTAACAAAAAAAAAAAAAAAAAAAAAAAAAATGACCCATTGGGGAAGTTAAGGTGCAAAGATTATGTAGTTGAATTAAAAAAAAAAAATTATATGTGGGCACTAGACCAGCCAAATTTAAAGAATAAGACATCATGCCCCCCTCCCATCAGAACACAGCCTAACCTATAAATGTGAAACAAATTAATTGTATTTAAAATTAAATTACAGTACGAAATCATATATTAAAGTTTTTGTATGACACATACAACTTAATTTAACTACACCATGAGAAGAGCATAAGTTTTAAAAGCAATTTAATGTGAGATGTGAGACAGAATTAAATACACCATTAAAAGATGTACCGTACAGTAGGCTCAGACTAGGAGTGTGTCTGGTGTAAGGGGCGTGTTCTCCCTTCTATTTGCTTCCCTAGCCTGACTTGGCGGTACAACCCATTCCAAGAAAACTAGCTACACAAATTACTGCTCAGCTACATTTAATTCTTAAAGTTACAACTTCGTGACAGACTTTTGTAAACGTTTTATTCTTATTTACACCGATAAAAGAAACGAAAGTAGGGTACGCGTTTACACAGAAGCATTTGAGGTCTATATATTTTTATTGGTTTGAAACGCAACAAAGTGTTGCCCCTCTTTTCTTCTCCACCCCAGATACATTCCTACCTTGAGGATACTGTAGGTAAAACCAAGAACCTTTATAATTTCACGTGCCTGTCTCCCCGCAACCAGCCTACACAGACAAGAGGATAAATCCTATATACTTCAAACTTTGCATTTATATTCTTTGTATTGTCCCACACATACAAAAAATATAGCGGTGAGAAAAAAACGACTGGGGTAGTTAAAGGGCAAAAACTATCGAGTTCAAAATTTTATTTTGGAAATTTTTACGTGTGGTGTATCAACATTAGACATTCTGATCACGAATATGTATGTTTATTTGAAGAAGAAATTAATATGTTGGCTCGAAGGGCGCTTAAAAGGTTTGGAATTTATAAAAATAACTGTCCCTATATGCTTTAAGTCTTCTGGTTTTATCACAGTTTGACCCTTTTATTATTTTCTGTTTTTAAGTAATTATAATTTTTTTTAAATTATTAAATTATTAATTTAATTTTAATAACAGCTTAATTGCTCCTAAACAATTAGAGACTTTAACAAAGAGCAACACATTGCGTTTTTGTCCCCGTATAATCTTAACCGCAATTCAGATTTTAATAGAACTGCACCTTAATTGTACAGAAAGATGCTGAGCAATGTGAGCTCAGCGAGTAGCCAATTATAACACTTTTTGTGCCCAGTATGACTAGCCAATTACCGTACAGACTGCTGCATCTGGTCTGGCCAATTAATACTCCTGGTGAAGACAACCAAATGGATTTTACTTGTACTGTGGTATTTGATCGATCTGTTTAGCATATCAATCTACACCATACTGCTTAGCTTTGTTTTACATTCAATCAATACATGATGACAATGATGATGGATTATTTTAATAGGCTTAGTTTATTGATAGTGTAGCACTAACTTTCTTAGATACAGAAGAAGTAGTAGGTTGTGGTGATTACCACCACTCCCCCTCCCCTTCGTGAATCTGGACATATCCGCCGGGCGGATATGTCCAGATTCACGAAGGGGAGGGGGAGTGGTGGTAATCACCACAAGGTTCACAAATATTGTATAATTAGTACACAATATAAAACATATAGGAAGACTGTAAGGCTCGATTTAAAGGTTACTTTTTTTTTACTTTATTAGGTTATGATTTTGCTTATAACATAGGTCTAAATATTTTTGTAAAAAAAGTATAATTGTTTTACTTACAAAAATCTAAACGTTTCTTTATTTTCATTATTATTTCCTTCAAATACCATTTTTCTTTTGCTTACTTTTATAATTTTTTTTGTTGATTCACACCTGCCAGACGTTCCGCGAAGGTTCATTTTTTTTATAAGTTGATGACCGAAGAGATTTTAGCCTTTAAACAACAAAGAATGTACAGTTGTTTAATTAAGTTTCTTTGGTTTATTTTTAAATAAAAAAAAATTTAAACCGTCCAACAAATATATTTCAACGTCATTATAAAACATGACTCATTTTTTCTATCCCCTTGAACTAATTTTTTTCCAAGTCCAGTAGCTTGAATTCACTACCTAAAACACACCGCAAGTAAAAGGTCAAAGATTGAACCTTGGGTTATAAGTTTTACCTCTGCCTCTATGATACGATCGTAAATAATGATTTTATCACTTGGCGCTTGTCGTTTATGAACTCGTATATTGTACACTCGTGACTGGACTCTGCACCTTGTACGTGTGGTGATGAATTAGTCCTTGGATCCTTGGCGGTAAAACCGGTGTCATATATTTTAGGGATTATTAATCTACGAAAACATAATGAAGTTGAAGTTTAAGAAGGTGCGCCGAGATCAGAACAATGTTGTTTTTGATTTCATGAATAAAAGATATATTTTTCTTTATCACATATACAAAGTATAAAGAAATACAAAGAGAGTTGTACGGTGGGTAAAACCGATGTCGACTTTTTTTGATGATACGTTAGTTTTTAACTCCACCGAGGGGTCAGTTCAAGAGGACAGTCACTAGTAAAGCATTTTCAATAAATAGGACAGAACCTGATGTGACAGAACAGCTGCTGAAACCTTGTTGGCGTGTATTTTACCAGGAGCTGAAAGTATGTGGAACCAGTAGATATTTGTTGGATTATGTATGTGTGAATTCATGTGGAGCCGTAGGAACAAGGATGAAGACGCTATTTGGAAGGACATCAATTATATTGGACTCCAGAACAATAAAGTGTTTATTCTTATATTATGTGTAAAGTTGGTTAGGTTAGGTTAAGTTAGGTCGGGTTAGGTTAGGTTAGGAATCCTTCTGTGTACCACTCTTCTCGAACAGATCTCCCCTCCTGAGTTATAAAAATATTTTTGGAATAATGTCTACCTAAACTCTGTCTACAGACGTTTTTCAAAACCCCAAATACGTAGACAATTTTTCATCGAATTTAATATGTGCGCTTATTTCGACTGAAAATGAGATAAACACTTTATAATTAAGATTTTCACAAAATCGGTCCTAACGATTTTGATTAAAATTTACTCAAGTGTAGGTCACGAAGGATCCAAATAAAACGTTTTGGTTGCCATCTCTCCTAAAAAACCTGTTCATGAGTTACGGCTGAAAAACTGAAAAATCGGCCGTTATAAAATACATAAATTCTCCAAATTTGGTCTACCGATTACGTATGAATTCCAGTAAATAGTAGTTTATGGAACAATCGTAAAATGATATTAATAACTCGCAAATTTGAGGGAACTTGAAGCCAGTCTCTTAAACTCAAAACGAGTGCACACAATAGTGCTACTACGGTTCGTTACACGACTACTTTGGTAGATGAACAATGAGCACTGTGGTGAATTTTACAATTGTAAACACTTAATCCCCTACCGCAAGTTAGGTACAATAACACACCCACAAATAAACTTCTATTAACCTATGTTATTATAGTTCTATGATGTACATTTCGGTAACCAAGTTACAATCATCGGAGAGTTCTAAACTAATATGAACAAAAATTATAAAACTAAACTGATAATCTCCCCTCGCAATTTAGTTCAGGTGAATCGACCAATTAGTTAAACCATGTTATAAACCATTTTGAAGAAAACAACTGGTAGCAGAGGCTAACGATACCTGTCCTTGGGAATGCCGTTCATGTTAAGTATGACAGATCAGATGAATCCAGTGTAGCTGAACACATATCTAAAACGAACCATGAAAATTTAAGAGAGTGATCGCCAAGAAGTTTTTAAAAAGCTATTTGAGGAAAGATCTAACAATGTTTTTGCCAAAAAAAAAGTTTAACCAATGCATATAAAGGTTAGGTATTCTATAGAATGACTGGTTTTATACACTACAAGCAACACATCTTCAAAGCCCGTTAGGTAACGTCAAAAATTAGTGATATAGACATTTAACTGTGTAACAACTCTTTAACAAACTTACCCTACTGGATAAGGTTAGGTTAGGTTTTGATCTAATCAAAGTAAATCACTCTTTGATCTACAAATACAATTTAACATTTCCTAACAGTTTTGGGGATATAATTTTAGAGGATCTGCTTGTACCATTGTTTAATGAAGCTGTAAATATCACTATGGCGCCTATGAATTTGTTTGTTTCATTTGGTGAAACAACCTGGTACATTAACGCTTTCTGAGAGCCTAGAATGGATATCTTTTAACGGTTTCAAATCACATGTTTGACGAGAGAAAGGCTGCCAAAGAATTTACAGTAAAATACTTAAATATATCAGTTTAAAATGATTGACAATGATTGGTTTCCACTCGCAGCTGGTAGCTAACCCAGGGTAATTGACTTCTAATACTGATGGCACTGACGTCAAGTGTGATGAATAGCACTGCCATCATGATATCAATCATGAATCAGCTAATTGAAGTGGCTGTGTTGACAGAAGTGATGTACACTTGATGGTAGAATTGTTGACTGTTATTTTTGCAAGTCAATCATCGATGATAGGAACATAACCCCATAACACATTCACATACCTTTGTTGGGTCTCCTTCCTTCGTCTATAGACGCTGCAGGTTTTTTTTTGTTTTTTTTACTTTCACATTGAGAACGTTACGTAACTGGTAAAAATGAGGTTAATGTTTTGAGGATATATTTATCTGCTTTGATTTCCCTGATTAAAAAAAAAATGAGTTTTTGGAATAATGTTTCTTTCTGTCGTTGTGAAGTGTTCTACAATTCAAACACGTGGACCGATTTTGATCAAATTTGGTATGTGGTAATTGTATAACCATATCTCAGAACTTTAAATAATTCAAAATTTAGGTTAGCTAAGAAACACAAAATAAAAAAAAATGTAAATAATTTTTAACTGCAGCATCTAAGGATTTATTCTCTAAAGATGAGATCTTGTGAAATCTTATGAAAATCGGTTGAGACGTTTTGGCTGTATAGACGACTGTAGATTATTTACATAGTCCGAATTTATTTTTTAAGAATTTAATTTTAGAACGTTATAGAATTTTTTTCAAATGATCACCACCACCTCCAAGACAGAAGGAATATAATGCACTCAATTGTAATATTTATTTATTTATACCTAAACCAATTTATATTATCTCAATTCCTCACGTAACACTCTGTATATATATGCACGTGTGTGTATGTGTGAGTAACTTTATACATCAAGAATTTGCTTGTAACATAAAACAACTGTACAAGGTGAGTACTGTAACTAATACAAGCAATATTGGAAAATATAAGTGAAGAAAGGTATCACAGTATGGTGTCTATGTTAAACAAGAAATGAATGCTTTGAATTGAATAAGTTAAGGTCGAATTGGATGCGTTATTGGTGTTCTCAAAAGGTAGCTGACGTTTGCGAGTTCACCCACAGGTAATTATTTCCGAGGGGGAAAGAAACTACTGTAATGGTTTCGGAAGTGTAGTGGTAGGATGTTAGATGGTCGTGTTGAAGACCAGAGGGTTAACTAACAGATCATGATTAGGCGGGAGTCCTGAATGTGCTGCATAGACAATAGGGCAGCGCGAAAGAATTTCGTGTTGGAAGGACAACCAACTATAAACAGTTAGGCAGAAGTCCTGAATGTGCTGAGGAGACCCAGCAGGAAACAGTTAAACAGAAGTTTTTAATGTACTCGAAGGACAACTAACATACCACAGGAGTTCTGAATGTGCTAGAAGGATAACCAAAAGACAACAATCAGGTAGTAAATGGGAGGTATTCTGTATTCTAGGACAACCAATAGGTCATCGGAGTCCTGAATGTACTAGAGGCATAACCAATAATAGACCACAGAAGTTGTGAATGTGCTAGAAGGACAACCAAAAGACCACAATCAAGAAGTCAATTGGGAAGAAGTCTGTACTCGAAGGACAAGCAACATACCACAGGAGTTCTGAATGTGCTAGAAGGACAACCAACATACCACAAGAGTTCTGAATGTGCTCGAAGGACAACCAACATACCACAAGAGTTCTGAATGTGCTAGAAGGACAACCATTATACCACAAGAGTTCTGAATGTGCTAGAAGGACAACCAACATACCACAGGAGTTATGAATGTGCTAGAAGGACAACCAACATACTACAGGAGTTCTGAATGTGCTAGAAGGACAACCAACATACCACAGGAGTTCTTAATGTGCTAGAAGGACAACCAACATACCACAGGAGTTCTGAATGTGCTAGAAGGACAACCAACATACCACAGGAGTTCTGAATGTGCTAAAAGGACAACCAACATACCACAGGAGTTGTGAATGTGCTAGAAGGAGAACCAACATACCACAGGAGTTCTGAATGTGCTAGAAGGACAACCAACATACCACAGGAGTTATGAATGTGCTAGAAGGACAACCAACATACCACAGGAGTTCTGAATGTGCTAGAAGGAGAACCAACATACCACAGGAGTGCTGAATGTGCTAGAAGGAGAACCAACATACCACAGGAGTGCTGAATGTGCTAGAAGGAGAACCAACATACCACAGGAGTTCTGAATGTGCTAGAAGGACAACCAACATACCACAGGAGTTCTGAATGTGCTAGAAGGACAACCAACATACCACAGGAGTTCTGAATGTGCTAGAAGGACAACCAACATACCACAGGAGTTCTGAATGTGCTAAAAGGACAACCAACATACCACAGGAGTTGTGAATGTGCTAGAAGGAGAACCAACATACCACAGGAGTTCTGAATGTGCTAGAAGGACAACCAACATACCACAGGAGTTATGAATGTGCTAGAAGGACAACCAACATACCACAGGAGTTCTGAATGTGCTAGAAGGAGAACCAACATACCACAGGAGTGCTGAATGTGCTAGAAGGAGAACCAACATACCACAGGAGTGCTGAATGTGCTAGAAGGACAACCAACATACCACAGGAGTTCTGAATGTGCTAGAAGGACAACCAACATACCACAGGAGTTCTGAATGTGCTAGAAGGACAACCAACATACCACAGGAGTTCTGAATGTGCTAGAAGGACAACCATAAGCCCACAATCAGAAAGTCAACGGACGAAGACGGCTGCTACCTGTCAACTTGGTTAGGTTAGGTTAGGTTAGGTTAGATATAGAATAACGTAGATTACTTGTTGATAAAATATTAGGGGAACTTAAAACCGTCAGAAATAACACCGTTTAAGGCTCCTCGTGTTATTTAAAAAAAAAAAAACCGAATTATTAAAAAATCCTTGTAGAACGAAATACACAAGGCGCGGACATAATATAATAAATACAACGTCTAAATATCAATCTTGCAGCTTCCCCGCTGTGCAAATCCAACATCATTTCTCCTTCAATTCTTTTTATTAGTAGTATTACTGATAAATCTTATTCAATAGAAGGTCAAAGTAATTGTAATCATTGTAATGCAATATACTCCTTTTCATGTGTTCTACCCGTTAGTAATATCGGCTTAACTGATTTTCCTTTTCGGATTAGAATGACACCCATCATTTCGTAGATGAACATAAAAACAAAACAAGAAACGTAGGCTACTTGCAAAGCTATAAAAGCAATATAAACGAAGAAATATAAAACCTATTTCCTAATCTTTGTTAAATGTAAGGATATCTATGTTTTACCATCCTCAGTCCTTTTACTCCTGGACTGGAAAAACATAAATGTTTTTCTTATATTATGGGCGTGTAATAATAAAGTTGGACTGTGAAATTTCTTTCCTCATTACTTTGTATATAAGTAAAATAAAAAGATTCTGTTTTTACCAAAATAAAGGGACTTTTTAAGAGTAACTGAGGGTTAGTGCCAAATTTTTCGTACGTTTTTAGTTTTAATATGTAGGCCTATGTATGTATGTGAGAAAGTTTGTACAATATTTTTGTATTGATTATTAGTTTGACTATGTTTGGGAGTCTGAGAAAGTAAGTGCAATATTTTTCGTAGATTTGTAGTTTTAATATGTATGGGTATGTGAAAACGTTTATGTAATATTTTTGCATTGATTATTAGTTTGAATATGTCTGGGAGTCTGAGAAAGTAAGTGCAATATTTTTCGTAGATTTGTAGTTTTAATATGTATGGGTATGTGAGAAAATGTGTGCAATATTTTTGCATTGATTATTAGTTTGAATATGTCTGGGAGTCTGAGAAAGTAAGTGCAATATTTTTCGTAGATTTGTAGTTTTAATATGTATGTATGTGAGAAAGTTTGTGCAATATTTTTGCATCCTGTGAGTGATTCCTCACATCTGCTTTCACGGTGACGCGTGCAGATGGGGCAGAGTAGTAATACTTCCCCTCATCCGCTTTCAGTTTCCCTCCTCAGTCGCTTTCACTATTCCCCTCATTTCGCGCAGGTTCACTGTCCCATAAGAAGTTACCACTTAACAAAACAAGCTTTTAAACGACCACAATATTCAGGTTCCAGTTGAATCCTGCGTGATAACTCCTTTATGAAGAAAAGACGCGAACAATGTATCATCAGGTGCCATCCTTTTAAGGCAATAGACCTCCAAATTGTCATCGTTTATACAGAGACCTTGCTAACTAGTGCTTGGTCATCTGTACAGTCTCTACAATTGAAACTATAAACAATGCCCTATAAACTTGTTTTGTTTTTATTCCAGTCGACTGTACACAATACTAGTTAGCCTACTTCATGAATACAAAATGTATTGTAACAGACTTGTATTTGTTTGACCATGGAATCTAATTGGAATGGTATATATTTTCAACCGTTGTTGTAATGTTTATTCGTTTAATTTAAAACTAATTGGTATTGCGTAGAAGTTTTGGGGAGCAATGATAACCTCAAAATATATGCCTTTTAAAGGCGAAGAACATCAGTTATCGATGTCTTATAAAAGGAAAAATAAACAGATAAAATAAAGACTTGTCAGAAAAGAACAAGAGTTGTTCAAGACACAAGTGATAGGAAAGCTGAAAGGGAGGTATCTAACCCAAGACTAAATAAAATATTTGATTGGTGACCATCATGGTACTTACCCATCCCTACGATGTAATACAATCCTCTAAATGTAGCGCCCAAAAGTTGGTTTCTAGTAGGAAATGTTCAATTGTTTTGGTAGATCAAAGGTTGTACTCAGTAGGGTAAGTTGTTTAAAACAGCTGTTACACAGATTTCCTAAACCTCGTAATTGTTTAGAACGAGACTCGTAGATGTGTGTACAGGGTGTGGCAAACAGCTCGCTATTTGTCACCATAGAGAGGTGGGGTTAGTACCATTACATGCAGAGTTGAAATCTGCATATTTGTATCTAATTTAATGTGTTATAAGTTGAATAATACGAGATATCAACTAACTGTTTTTAAATGGCTGCCATTTTAATATTACTAATTCGATTAAAAAAAAAATTAAATAGGGTTCTATAACTTTTAATGCTGCTTTTGTCAGTCTCAAGCCTACAAAGCAAGCTTTAAATAAACTTCGAAACACAGAGAGGAAGTTTTTTAAAATATTTATAAGTATTCCTTACTTACTTGCAGTAACATGATCGAGTTTGAAATTATTTTTCTTGTAATTTCATGTACATTTCGATAGTAAAATCGTAGTAGGCTAGGCTACTAGGCGTCTTGCTATTAATGACAGGTAGTAACACCCAGCTATTGTCTGGCGGTCCGTTTTGGAGTTCCTCCATCTTAAAACCTCCTTTAGTTAGGTTCGGTTAGGAGTTCCTCCATATTGAGTCCTCCTTTTGTTAGGTTAGGTTAGGAGTTCCTCCATATTGAGCCCTCCTTTTGTTAGGTTCGGTTAGGAGTTCCTCCATTTTGAGACAGCCTTTTGTTAGGTTAGGTTAGTTTCAGAGTTTCTCCATCTTGAGATCTCCTTTAGTTAGGTTAGGTTAGGAGTTCCTCCATATTGAGATCTCCTTTTGTTAGGTTAGGTTAGTTTCAGAGTTTCTCCATATTGAGATCTCCTTTTGTTAGGTTAGGTTAGTTTCAGAGTTGCTCCACCTTGAAACCTGCTTTTGTTAGGTTAGGTTAGTTTCAGAGTTGCTCCACCTTGAGATCTCCTTTTTGTTAGGTTAGGTTAGTTTCAGAGTTGCTCCACCTTGAGATCTCCTTTTGTTAGGTTAGGTTCGGAGTTCCTCCATCTTGTGACACCTTTTGTTAGGTTAGGTTAGTTTCAGAGTTGCTCCATCTTGAGATCTCCTTTTGTTAGGTTAGGTTAGTTTCAGAGTTGCTCCACCTAGAGATCTCCTTTTTGTTAGGTTAGGTTAGTTTCAGAGTTGCTCCATCTTGAGATCTCCTTTTGTTAGGTTAGGTTAGTTTCAGAGTTGCTCCATCTTGAGATCTCCTTTTGTTAGGTTAGGTTAGTTTCAGAGTTGCTCCATCTTGAGATCTCCTTTTGTTAGGTTAGGTTAGTTTCAGAGTTGCTCCATTTTGAGATCTCCTTTTGTTAGGTTAGGTTAGTTTCAGAGTTGCTCCATCTTGAGATCTCCTTTTGTTAGGTTAGGTTAGTTTCAGAGTTGCTCCATCTTGAGATCTCCTTTTATTAGGTTAGGTTAGTTTCAGAGTTGCTCCACCTTGAGACATCCTTTTTGTTAAGTTAGGGCGTTTCGAAGTACAGTAAGTCGATAAATATAAATAATAAGACAAAGGCAGGATTGGCAGAATATCGTACTCAAACTAATTATTACGCAGTTGTAAAGGGGTCCTGAAATAATCAAATCTAAATATATTAAATATCACCAAAAATATTCAGGCAACGTAAAAAGTACAACACCCTATTAAGGATCTCAGTAACATCGCCTGAACAGAATTGTGTGGAACAAATGTCCTACGCACACCTCTTCCTACGAAACAATCCATCAAGATGTGTCTCGACAGAATCGGCTTTGTGGTGGATCCATCAAAAATCCACGTGTCATGGACCGAGCTGAAATATCTACATTATAATTAGCTAACAAATCTAATTTACTGAGACGCCAGTCTTCCTCAGACGTCCAAATTGTCCGTCAAAGAATACTGACGTCAGAGTCGGCAAGGATTCACACATCTGCGTCATTGTATCAAGAATGGGCAGGTGAATTGTTTTCACTGGTCTAAAAACATGGAACTGTTTGATCGACCTGGCGTCATTAAATCTCCACAGATTGTTTGAAATCCTGGGATGTAGTTTTTACAAAATTTGTTGTCGTGCGTTTGTGTGGTAAGTAATTTTTTTGAAAACTTACCATCACTATTATTTAAAAGACGGAAAGTTATATGAATAGTCTGTTCACCTTTAAGGGGATTCTTACAAGTATTTACAAAATTAAATAACTCTCCCCTCTTCTAACCACCCCTATTACAAAAATGCATAACGGACACATATGGCTTGTGAAACCTCAAATTAAAGCCCTTTAAAAATTATGAATTAATATCAGTTCTCCTTAATCAAATAATAATATGTTGTTCTTTTCATCCTTTCTATAAGGACGAGAAGTTTTCTCCTTTAAACATCAAGAAATTGTATTTTTATTTAGTTTGTTACGTAGTAATCTGTAATTAATGTTATATCGAGAGTCTTTATAATCCAATATATATTGACTCGCAGGTAGTGACATTCCTGAACGTACATGTCACACACTGCACTAATCTGATTCTGTTAGTTTTAATTGCGACAATCACTTCCAAGCCACGCCTACTGTCACAGCGCTACATCGACGATTAAATCGATTAGTGACTTTTATTCGATATCGTTCTAGTTACTATCGATACAACGTTTAATGAATATAGATATAGATTAAGTCTCTATTATCTTCATTGAGGATTGTATTTTGAGAGAAATTATTGTGAGTGAGGAAATATTGTATTTTTTTTTCGTTTAAAGTTGGAATAAACAATGATAAAGACTATAAAACGCTATATAATTAAATCAAATACACATTTTTAATAGAAATTATTATATAATTTAAGAATGGAAAATTTCGTTTTTCTCAAAATTGATTCTAACGATTTTGATAAAGTGTAGGATTTGTGAGTAGAATAAAATGTTTTAATTTCCGTAAAGATACACTGTTTCTGGAGTTGTCTAAGAGGGAAGAACCATGATCACCAGGGTTCCTTTTGGCACTTACAGGGACGACCTTTTTGTCACAAATTGTGACATTTTAGTTTGTGTCGGTTCATGAAAATTTGATCGCTTTCGAAGTTTTTTTTTTTTCCATATTCCAATTCTTACGAAGGAGCAATTCGTTTTTAGCTTTTCCCAAATGACGAGTAATGGGGTGAAAGAAAGAATGCGGGGGAGGGGATCTTCAGGATATTTAATAACCTCACATAATATCTGATTAAAATTAAACTAATGCTGTTCATGTTTAAACTGAAGTTGTAACAGAATGTGATAAATGACTACTCACGGTCAAACTGTATTGAAACAGTTCCAACATTTATTGTAAAAAGAACAAAGCCATATTTCCTAAAATGTCTAATTTTAAACGCTTTAAACGTGAGGGTGGAATGATAAAAAAAAAACATTTAAAACATATTTCCATATATTTTGTACTCTACTGAAAGAAAACAATAATATTTACATGGTTTCATAAAACTAAGCTGTAAAATTTTTTTTTGTGAAATGTTGAGACACTGTATATGGTAACCTAATGTTTGACTCACTCTGTAGATAGAGTTGTTTGATGTTCTTTGTGTATTGCAGTTCTGAGTTTGGTGTTTTTTTTATGATCACTGTCTTAGATTTGGGTTCCTTTTTTAGGCTATAGATTTAGTTTTAGTTGTCACATGGCCTGTTGGGTTTTTATCTTTTATGCTCTAGGTTTGTCGCTTGATAACGCGAGTTGATTTATACTCTCGAAACGTCGTGTATTAGTTTTTTAAAAATAAATGATGGAAATGTCAAATTAAACCAAATTAATAACTTGGAGGACGCGGGTTTTTACAAAATTCCTTTTGTTTCATATTTTTATATTATATTCTGTAAATAGTAAAACATATTTCACATTTAAGCTGCCTAACAAAACTTTCTCTAAACTGTAGTTTGTAAAACGAACTAAGACGGCGCCACCTGGCCGCCTCTCTCACGCACGCGCACTCACAGACGTCCAGCCCCAGACAAGCTGCCTAATTAGTGACTCACCCTGTAAATTTTTGATACAGACAACTTTCTTAAGGCTTCTTAATTGTTAAGTAATACTGAATGTCAATGTTTATAAAGTTTGACTGAAAACGACTTCAAACAAGCCTAAAGGAAGAAATAATGTGAATAAAAGAAAAGTAGAAAAGTAAAGAAAGAATGTTGAAATATATTTGTTATTGATAAAACCGTATTGAATATTTACATAAACGATGAAAATGTTATCTGACATGCCTTGACTTAAAATATACGTAATTATGTTCAAACATAAAAAAATATTCACTACTTCCTTTTTTGAACTGAAATCTTGTACGAAATAGCAATTCAGTTGATACATTTTCAGTACTAAAACGACATTATGACAAATTAAAAGGACATAAATAATATAAAATATTGTTAAGATTTAGAAAAACAGTTATTGGTTACCAATAAAAGTAATCCATTAAGCCGCACAAAAATCAAACTATAAATGGCATTATCTTATAAACTTTAGACTAGTGGACCTAAACATAAGGCAGTTTTTAATTAGGAAAACACAATTTTGGAAGCGCTTATGTAACAGCAAACATATCTGTAATTAGAAATTAGATTGAAAAATTTCCCAACTGCTTTAAAAAATGATGCTTTATTATAAGTTAAGTTATTCTTAAAAATATTACTTTGAAATAATAAAAGAAACATTTAAGAGAAAAAATAAAATGGTTTGTGAATACATCTCTTTAGAACACAATTGAAGTAAAACGATTGCATGAAATTAGCTGTTGTTTAGTATATTTTTTAAAGAATTTTTACGTGAAGTCTTTAACTTGCACAATTTTGCTGGTGAATCACGCAGGCCACTGTGGGCCAGGTATGATCCCCAGTGTTTTTGTTAGCGAAATCTGCCTGTGTGTTAGTAAGGCGACCCTTCCGCCTACCGTTTTCGTTCCTTTTACAAACATAGTTTTACACCTAACCTAACCTAACCTAACCCTACCTAACCTAACCTCACCTAAACTAACCAACCTAACCTAACCTAACCTAACCTAACCTAACCAACCTAACCTAATCTAATCTAACTTAACCTAACCTAACCTAACCTAACCTAACCTAATCTAACTTAACCTAACCTAACCTAACCTTACGTAACCTTACCTAACCTAACCTAACCTAACCAACCTAACCTAATCTAATCTAACTTAACCTAACCTAACCTAACCTAACTTAACCTAACCTAACCTAACCTAACCTAACCTAACCTAACCTAACCTAACATAACCTAACCTAACCTAACCTCTCCCTCGAGATTTTACAAAAACAATGTGATCACTGTTAGATTGATCTCTGATAAATCAGAGTACAAATATTTAAAATTGTTATTAAACAACGCAGATATGTTATGAAGAGCGGCAAGTGTATCAAAATTGAAAGTGAGGACGTTAACACAAGCGAAGTCGAGACTATGACTCACGCATTCTTTCTATACCCGCGTTGAAATCTCCCTCCGAGTCCTTGAGAAGAATTCAACGTCTACAAAAGGACAAGTCAGGTTAGGTAAAACCAAAACGAAAAAAGTAGACGTTGTACAGTCGATGACAAGAAAGAGTGATCTTTTGAAATAAATGAATACAGATTGGTAGGATGTTTGTACCACACAGGAGAGAAGTTTTGTTTGCTAATTTAAAAAGCAGAACTTACAGCTTTCCTTATGGATATGCCTACTCGGGAGACTGACATGGTCACCTGTTCTACTCTGGAATAATTGACTTTTTGACTAAAAATAAGGACAAATAAATGTTGATTACTTTTGAACGAATTTTTAAAGAACAAGATTTTGGTTACACTTACTGTTCAAATTGAACTGTCTTTTCGTATTTTATTTCTGCTTTTGATTACATAAAATTTCATTTCAGTTTCAAGGAAATTCCAAACCACTTTTTATGTAATGGTAGTTAGTGCACCATACAATAAACCATGAAAAACAACAAATTTAGTCTGCTCTTTTTTAAATGACTACAATCATTTTAAACCAACAAGCATTTGAACCTAATCATACATACACATATAAACAAATACTCATTCAAACATAACAAAAGAAAGCCAAAGAAACAAAATATTTTCGAGTTTCAACTAACTATAACTATCTTATTTAAATATGTTCACAATATGGTATGTATACATAAACAAAATATATACAGGGTGTAAAATAAGTCGTGATACACCTCGATATAATTAAAATGGATTGCTATATCATCTACCATACCTGTTGTAACACTTTTTCTGATGTTTACGAAGGGGTTAAAATTTTTGCCCCCTTTTTGAATGGTAAAGGCAACCCCTATCATGTGACATACCACTGGAAAAGTCTATGTAAATTAAAAATATTGGCATGTCCAAAAGGTTTCCAGTACATTCCCTGGCAAAAGTTACATGAGAAAATTAGTTATGACTAACTTGCGTATCTCTTACCTGTTTTAATGTAACAAGAGCTCGAACTGGTGACCTTCCGTGGTTTGTCAGTGTGTTAGCTGTTTGTAAAAAACTGAGACAGCATTCGCAAAAGATTCTCTTAGAATGGGTTGAGCGTTTTGTAAAATTCTACCCTGTAAGTCATTGACGTCAGTTGGCTTAATTTCATAAGCAAGGTTTTTCTTGCGACCCCAAAAGAAATAGTCTAGTGTATTAAGATCAGGGGACCTTGCAGGCCATACCTCACCACTGTTCACCTTAATATCGGATTGATGTGGTTTGGAAACTCATCATTAAATATGTATCATCACCACTTACAATATTCGTCTACAGCATTATAACTGATATGACCGATTTTTGGTCTTTTATCGGCTTTTTAAGGGAAATTGAGAATAATAGGGTTTTCACGCCTTTAAAGGGTACATTTTTCCAATTTTTTGCGCCTTTAAAGGGTATATATTTCCAAAATTTGATCAAAATCGTGTCAACAGATTTTGAAAATATCGGAATTTTGTGTTTTTAGAGCAAGTACTTCCAAATTTTGAATTATCACACTAATATAAAAAAAAACACAGATGTGGCTAAAAAGTTTCATTAATATCGGGACACGCGTTTGCGCTGTAAAACACTGCACAATCGACAGATGGACATTATTTCAAAACGTCTTTTATGAACTTAAAACGGCTATATCAGCAAAATAACATATATGCTAGAAGGTAAAAGTTGTCTCAAATTATAAAAATGGATTTAATTTGTTGCTCCTTATCTTATCTTATTCATGACCTTTTTATTTTGTACAACTGGCGATCTCAATCCCAAGGTCGATGTCGGTATACATCGGGACACACAAAGGAACCCGCCAACATGTCAGAATGATTGTGCAATGTTTGTTCCCAACTTGTTAATGGATGACAAAGCAGTTATCGACACTCAATTTTGTAACTTTAAAGACTTGGTCCGCCATGACGCAAAGTTGCACGGTCATAGGTAGGATAAAGTCATCAACCAAACGGATTGTGTTTGTTTTGAAAGGAACAGCTGATTCATGGCAGAACAAGACAAGTGTAATACTAGCAGAGAAGCGAGTATTCAAAGGACAGGTAGCAATGTATATGTCTAGCAATAGCAAGACATGATGATTTCATTTAGTCTACCAACTACACTGGTCAGGTATTTGCAAAGGTTTCTTTAAACTAAAAACGACAATGTATGGACAGCATGGTAAATAGTTATTTGTGCAACTAGTGAGCAAAGTGAGCAATTGCATCACTCGAGAGAAATCCTTACTCACGAGCCGTAGGCGAGTGAGGAATGGTTTCTCGAGTGAGGCGATTGCACTTTGCACTCGAGTTGCACATTATATTTTTCCTACAGTTACCATAAAACAAATAAATTGGTAAAGAAACGTAACATATTTTTACACAGAAGTGAACTTTTAATATGACATTTAATGTGAAAGTAGCATTAATAAATAATGTAGTTTAATATCATAAGAAGATTTAGAGACACATTCCTCGCCACATTTTTTAATTCTTCTGGAGTACAAGATTCTTCTGGTGAACTATTATTACTAAAATCGCCATTAACGTCCATTTTGCGACAGCAAAACCACCTTCAATGTTTACAAATGGCAAATCAATGAAATGGTGGCTTCTGCCGTGACCGGAAGTGTTGTGACAAATACAACAGTACAACAGCTGACCAGCTGATTTACAGCCAGTGCTGCCAACGTATTTCGCGGGCATTCGACCTTGTCTGCATGTTACGCGCTCACTATTTCGTGCCTTCACGTTGCAAATCTGGAGTGAGACAAAGTAATTAGAGTGAGACAATGTTAAAATTGTCTCACTGATGAGCGAATTGGCCACTTTGCTTTCTCAAATCAGTGAGAGAACATGTACATTGTTAGGTAACTGTAGGAAAAGTTATTTTTCGATTCGCGATTCACAAAATTACATTTCGTACAGTGGGTGAATGATAAAATGAAAAAAAAAAAAAAAAAACACTTTTATTATGATTTATTACATTTTACAAATATTTTACTTAAGTTCAGCATAAAGAGTAACCGCCGAATAGAACGAAAGATTACTACAAAGTACAATACAATGTGCGTAATATTACTCATATTTTACAAACGTGACGCCTTCTTTTATGTATCGAATCAGCGTAGGATGTCGGTCATGGACCTAGAAGACGATTTGAATAATCTCAAGAAGGATTGTCTTAACTGTTGTACCTCAATAAAGTTTATTTACTTGGAGGTAATTTAACAGCCGTTATGTTGGCAACAGTGGGTAGCCATTCACTGTAAGAAAGTTTAAGTTTTCTAAACTTTTAATCTGACAGTCGAGCGTGTAGGCTGGGAATTTCCGAGCTTAGTGGTTTTTTAAATAGGTAAATTTATGCTATAGCGTAGGTGTATCATTGCGACACGGGTAACTTCAAATCTGTTTTGATCGTAAAGATATTTAGCAGTCGAATTGGTATAATCGTTTGGTTTTTGCGATCTATTAAATTTGGTTTATTGTACAGGGTGTGTAGAAAAATCAGGAGCCTTTAGTGTAACGGTCTGTTGTATCTTTGAATAAGACCCTCAATGGTTCTTTAGTTAGTACGACAATCTACGCCGCTGAGTCAACACTTTTTTGTTGATTTTGGAAAAAATTATAACCTATTGTTTCAAATATCTCTCTAATAGAACAGTAGATATCGAGACATCTTGATGTTATGGTTATTTTCTCACAAACGACTGCTCTGATTTTCATAAAACATTTTTTAGAATTGTCTATTTGTAAATTACGAAACATAATTTCAGTTAATACTAATAATAAACTATTTATAATGGTAATAACGGAGCGAAAGAATGTCTATAGGGAGTGGAATGTCTTGATCCATGCATGACATGGAGTGGTTTCCAGACGGCTTTAAAACAAATATGGAAACAAGGGATAGAACGCGAGTAGAAAAATCTGAGTAGGAATGTGATCTCCCGATGGAAATGTACCCCAGTGGTGTTTCAATCAGCAATTACAGTCTTAATGGAATGTGACAGGGAAGCTTTTAGACTGGAATACAGAGATGTTTATACACTGACTTTCAGGCCGTTGTGAGAACTGTGGATTCTGGAAGGCACAATAATGAGTTCCTGAACGTGCTGGAGATAGTGGGAGGGTAATAAAGGGTTGACTCGTAGGGTCAGAGATGTTCTGTGGTGCATAGAGGGTGCAATCCATAATCAACATTAGGGATCAGAAAGAGCACGAGAAGAGGTAAAGAAACTGTTCATGTCTAAGGATGAGCAAACTTTAAGGAAATTGCGTCTGAACTTCTCTGGTTGCGCAGGTGCATTGTATGGCTCTTTCACAGTGTTTATTTATGGCTAATTAGTGTCCCCTTTACAGTTAAAGAGATACATTGTGTGTTGTATTTATGGGTTTTGGATTGGAAGCAGGGTAGATCAGCCTTTGAGCCTTCAACGAGCCTCAGCAAGCAGCTTTTATCCAATAGTGCATCCATCTAACTGTACAATTTTGCTAACTACAAAGACAGCTGGTGTATTGTAAAGTTCCAAGTTGTTCCCAACTCTTCAAACACTAGTTAATTTTGAACTGATATCACAGACAATTGTTCGCCTTAGGTAAATCCTCACATTAAAGCAGATCTGATTACTTCTTCTAGGTATAAATTCAACGATTCAAAGATTTCTTAATTAGTGTCCCCCTTACTGTTAAGAACTACAATGTGTGTCCTATTTGAAGAGGTTTGGATTGGAAACTTCTGCATGTTAATAAAGCTTATTGCGCCTCCAGTAGACACATCAGGACATACCAGTCTTTAAGTTTTCAACGAGACACATCAATCAGTCCAAAACTAGGCCAGTATCCTCCCCTGGATGCTCCAAAAAGACCTCTCCTCTTAGTCTCCAATATCTCACAGTTCTGAAAAATGTGTCTTGATGTTTCATTGAACTGTTTCCATAGGATGACTTCCTCAATTGTTCCTAATTGAAGTAGGTGTTTTCAATAATACTGATCGTGTTTAAGGATAGGCAGTTACTTGTAAGACAGCCTCGATTCAAACCCACTAGCTAACCAGTGAACCGTCTTTTGTCCAGAATAGTTCTACTACCGACAACAGTGAATCATTTTATAATTGTACAATGCTAATGTCACAGACAGGTTTTGGTCCTATAAAGGGTCGCGATGCACCCTTTCTGGACAGCTTGTCTTCACGCTCGTTACCCTCGATAACTCTGTATCCAGGCATTCATCCAAGGTGTTGAGATAAGCATGGAGAAGCATTCCCTTAGACTTGAGGATTATGTACCCTCGTGATGTATTCCCCCTCTCCCAACTGTAGAGTTGGCTCCCTTGTAGGAACAAGACCCATAGAGTGTTGTTATCACCACAGTCCAGAATACATAAGCTAGTTTCACCTTGTCCTATTAGCAGCCGGTTCTGTTCAAGAAACCCGTAGGTCGACCATAATAGTCGACATGTTCTTAACAAATTTTACAAGTTTTTTTTATAGTTTTAAACTCTTTTTCTAATTAACATAACGCTACAACTCGTCCTTTACGTTATCTTTAGAAATAAAATATCAAAAAGTAACAGAGGTGGATCTAGATAAAAGAAAACCAGAATCATTTCGGTATGTTGGCAATCCTGTAGAGCGATTCGGTTTGTTTTCAGTAAATTCGCCTACACTGCGGTCGTTCTGTCACTTTATTTATACATTTGAATGTGGTACCGAGTAGGCGATATGACTTGTTATATACTTAGTTTACTGAAAGATCGGATCTTGGGTTTTTATGGAAGATTGCTAATTTACATAAAACAGCTGATGTGTTTTACATCTGGATAGTGGAGTGTAATATACATGGTTGTTTACGTTCTTGATCGGTTTTGTTTTGATTATCGTATGGAGTTCAAATAAACGTTTGTTTTAAGGGGTCACACAATCACGAGGTACACTCCCTGGATATAACTTTTTTGTAGTCTTGGGTTAGATCCCTTTCTTTTATTATTCCTATCAGTTTTCTCTTGATCAACTCTTGTTCTTTTCCGGATCTGACGCAATATTTGAATATTGGATATCTTTATTTTACGTTCCTATAATTCTTTTTTTAATTTTTTTAAAGACTATAAAGAAACAACTAGATAACATTTAATTAAACGTTATACTAGCTTCTTATGTTTATTATTTTTAAATATTTCGTTTTGATAATAAAATGGAATTAAATAAATCTTGAATTTTCTATGGAAACACGTGCGTATTTTATAAATAAATTAAACAATACATATTTAAACTAATATTGTGAAGATAACGTTTCTATGGCATACATTTTCCATCTTTTATTAGTTTTGTTTTTGCATCTGTGACTGACAGTGAAAACGTCAGTTATATGGCTAACAAAGTTTTTTTGCAGACAGTTTGAGGTCTTCTGAGTTTAAAAAAGAGTGGTTTTTGGAATGACGCCTCTTTGTCGTATGTACAGTACAGAACAAATTTTGTATGTTGACATGTTGGCATGACTATCTCGAAATGTTGTTTCCATTAATTGATAATACAAAATGTGTGAAGCCGCCACATAAAACATGAAAATATGATTTTCTCCAATGGTTTTGATTAAATTTTACACAAGTGTGTTTATAACGATTGGTTTTCATTTCTCCAAAAATTGTAGTTCGTGATGGGGCCGTTATAAAATATTAAATTTCTCAAATTCGGCTCTACCGATTTCGTTGAAATTTCAGTTAAGTATAAAGATTAATCAGACTCAAATCTGTGTGAAAAATCCAAGAAAAAAATTGTTACAGTTCGGGAATGATTGGTAAAAAACCAAAATATACATTAACCGCTGTCATTCTAAACTCGATTTAAACAAATACTACTTATGCTGAGGACACTTTTATGGCAAAAACAAAGTAAATTTATATCATATTTAAATATAAACACCGCCAGTGCATTAGTTTTACTTTTCGACCAAACGACTTTTTTGCAGAGGAATAGTTTTGGTTGGTTTTCATTTAGTCTAGGTGAATCGGTGAATGAGAAAGATTGTGGAGTATTATTTCACTATTTATTTGGTTTAGTTTTGTAGCCTAACATTGTTTTGATTATTAAAAACTGTACATATTAACTAACCTAACCTAAGCTAGCACCGGTTTGATTATTAAAAACGTTACCTATAACCTAACATAACCTAATTCAAGAGTGATTTGATTATTAAAAACGTTACATATAATTTAACCTAACGGCGTTTTGATTATTAAAAACGTTACGTATAATTTAACCTAACGGCGTTTTGATTATTAAAAACGTTACGTATAATTTAACCTAACGGCGTTTTGATTACTAAAAACGTTACGTATAATTTAACCTAACGGCGTTTTGATTACTAAAAACGTTACGTATAATTTAACCTAACGGCGTTTTGATTACTAAAAACGTTACGTATAATTTAACCTAACGGCGTTTTGATTATTAAAAACGTTACGTATAATTTAACCTAACGGCGTTTTGATTAATAAAAACGGAACGTATAATTTAACCTAACGGCGTTTTGATTATTAAAAACGTTACGTATAATTTAACCTAACGGCGTTTTGATTATTAAAAACGTTACGTATAATTTAACCTAACGGCGTTTTGATTATTAAAAACGGAACGTATAATTTAACCTAACGGCGTTTTGATTATTAAAAACGGAACGTATAATTTAACCTAACGGCGTTTTGATTACTAAAAACGTTACGTATAATTTAACCTAACGGCGTTTTGACTATTAAAAACGTTACGTATAATTTAACCTAACGGCGTTTTGATTATTAAAAACGGAACGTATAATTTAACCTAACAGCGTTTTGATTTGGTTTTGAGATTGATTGAATCATAAAATTTGTGCAATATTATTGCAATTTTTTTTCACTTATAAGAAGAATCTTAATATTCCTCCAATAATAATATTCATCCCAAGATCGTCATAATTCAAAATATTTTTCAAATAATTGTCGTGACGTCATGTGAGTAGTAACGCAGCGACCTACAAACACTGTACCAGTTAACCTCAAGTCCTCAGTCACTCATGGACGTATCTGATTGCAACACAAGAAATCGCAATAATATCTGAGGAGGAATGTATGGACGCCCCCGCAATCAGCGTCTCTGCCCAAAGTGGACGCGACGCGCCGAGGCGGCACTTTCTCTTGCTATACCTTTAACTCTGAAGGAATTATTTTGATTTATTTTTGCAGTGAAATAAATCATTTTAGTTTAGTTTTTTGTCGATTAACAACTGCGATTATTTACTAAAAATATTCTTCGAGTTTGTGTCGTGATTAATTATTATTTTGTTTAGGAATATTTAGATGCACACTTGTGCTGTGAACGCGTCCTTAGTAGAAATAATATTTAATTAAAATCCAGTTTTTAAGGGTTGACAATACTCTTGAATGGTAATATTCTTTTACTTGCCATTTTACACATAGATTTGGGTTATTCATCTTCACATTTTACTAAAATTTGAACTACAAGGGTCTCTTACACAGTCACGTGATCGATTTTTTGTTCTTTTTACCGAGAACTCACGAACCAATTGTTTTAAAGAGATTGTTTGGGTCTTTAGAGGTTAAACTTGAGCAAAATTTGATCAAAATCGGTTTAGAAGATTTTGAGAAAATCGTAATTTTATATTTTTTTTTCGTATCACACCTACTCTTAATTTTTTTTCCGTTTTTAAAAAAAGGGATAAAGTCCCAAAGGATTAAAATATGTCCACATGCCAAATTTAATTTAAATAGGTTAGATTAGGTTAGGTTAGGTTAGGTTAGATTAGGTTAGGTTAAGTTAGATTAGGTTAGGTTAGGCTAGATTAGATTAGATTAGGTTAGGTTAAGTTATGTTAGGTTAGGTTAGGTTACGCTAGGTTAGGTTAGGACGTACACCTACTTTTTTGAAAAAGTTTAAAAATTCTTCATAATTTCGAAATATTACAAACTCTTAATAGTTCACGAACCATAACACTTAAGTAAGATATCTTTCTAAAACAGAATGTAATTTAGCGATGGGTGTGTATGCGCGTGCGTAAACTGCCACGCCTCTTCAAGGCTGTGATAGTAACTGGAACCGACCGTGATGAATTACGATTTATAGCAGTCATTAGAAGAGCTCCTAATTTGGGGTTATCTAATTTGAAGGACGGTTAGAGTTACCAGATTAACGGTGCAATGACGGGGAGTAATTAAAAGAGACGACGAACGGTGATTTAGAAAATTGGAAGAAAGTAGAGAAGTGATTTAGAAGAGCTTCTAGAATCACAGGTTTCCGTCTTCGATCCATAGAAGAAAAAAACAAATATAACTTCTCGGTTCCAGTTAAGAATTTTAACAGTTTTGAATAACAATAAGCCAGATAAACCATAAGGGTGTGTCAATCCCGAAAGATTTACACTTTCTTTCATGCAATTTTGGGTTATATCCTTCTATCTCATCTTTACCAAACTCTTGTTTTCTTTCGACACTGGCGGTATTAAAATAATCGAGGTTTTTATTTTGTGTTATTTTCTTTGAGACGATGATGATCAATGTGGTTTCCGCCTTAAAAAAATATACAAATTAGAAAAAATAGTGGGGGAGGAGATTATTTGTTGTTAGTACATTCATAAAAATCGCTATAACAATTTCAGCGGATAATTTTACATTGACTTTCTTATTATGAGTAGAAAATGTAATTCTTGAATCACGCTCTGTCTTGCTTTTAACATATTATTATCTCAGATAAAATATGACCATTTTAACCTTAATTACCATTAAAAAAATAATAATTTTCTCTAATCGGTAAAAAAAAAACTACTTGCGTACTTTCATAAAACTTAAAGGTTACCGTAAATATTAAATAGGCTACATTAGTTATGCTGCTCAGGTAAATTATAATAACATATTTTATTCCCTATGTTTTATAGTCAGTCCGAAGGTTACCTTATAAGTAAACGAGACAGGGCCAGGTGGGAAGTCACTATTGAGTCATGGAGAGGTGTGGTCTGGTACAACTCTATTTCTTATGGCTTGGTGTTACATATTTTTTTTATTCATGACCGAAAAGTTTGTAACTATAACATGACTGTCTTATAGTGGTTCTGAGTCTGGATACGATAGGTTGTAAAATAAAAATGATCTCAATTATATTTATAACAATTTAAATACTAGGCATAGGCTACTAAAAGTGATATCAACGCTGGGGGTAGGACAGTTCGTAATAATATAAAAAAATCAAATTAATTCTAAGTTACTTGTAAACAATTTAAAGACAAAAGAGAATAAATGCCAATGAGAGATTTAAAGTTTCCGAATCAAAGCGATCTAAATTCTACTTGTAAATAATTTGAAAATAACAAAAGAAACATCCCTCTAGTTAAGATTGTTTGGAGTCATGTACAAAATCATAATATTCTTAATACTACTTATAAACAATTTAAAATTTACTAAAAGAGACATCAACGCTTGGTTAAGGCAGTGCAGTAAAGTACAAAACGTAAATGATCTCAGTTATTCTACTTATAAGCAATTTGAAGATGTAATAAAAGAGACATCAACGCTGGGGTAGGAAAGTTTTCATTAATCTACAAAATCGAACAGATCTCAATTCTACTTGTAAACGACTAAATTAAAGTTTAAAAGAGACTCCAACTCTGGTTTAAAAGAGTATGCTGTAATTTATAAACACAAAATGATCCTAATGATTTTAAATAAACAATCTTAATATATTATAAAACAAACATCAACGCTGGGATAGGACTGTATACAGTAACGTACAAAACAGTGATCTCAATTCCACTTGTACACAATTTAAAGATATAACAAAAGAGACATCAACGCTGGGGTAAGAAAGTTTTCACTTACAAAATAAACTGCTCTCAATTCCACTTGTGAACAACTAAATTAAATTTAAAAAGAGGTCTCAATTTGACTTATAAAGCATCTAAAGACATTACGAAAGGGAAATAAAACAACGGTGTCTTAAAATAGTACAGGATACACTAATCAAAGTGATTTCAATTCTACCTGTATACAATTGAAATAAATTATAAAAGTGACATCAACGCTGGGATAAGACAGTGTGCAGTAATGTGCAAAATCAAAATAATCTCAATTCTTGTAAACAATTTGAAGACATACTAAAAGAGACATCAATGGTGATTTAAAATAGTATGCAGAAATATTTAAAATCTCCTCAATTCTACTGATGAACATTTAATTACATTTTAAAGAGACATCAACTCTTGGGTACGACAGTTTGCAGTAATGTAAAAAATGACAATAATCACCACTTATAAACAATTTAATTGCATATTAAAAGAGACATTATTCCTGGTGTAAGACATTTTTCTGTTAAAACTGATTTTTTAAAATGATATTTTGATAGAAGTTTGGCAGTTTAATACTTCTTATTTATTTATAAAATTTATAACACTGATTTTAACAGTAGGAATGTAAAATATCATTAAATACAAATTTGTATATTTAAACTGTATTTATAATATCACTTATATTATTTTTATTCTTGTATTGCAGCTGTATGCAATTCGTATTAAGTTACCAAATTATTAAATCAACACAGTATAGTTAAAAACCATTCTATAAACGATAATTAAAATAATGCTTTTAAATGGAACTGAGATCATTTTGATTTTGTAGATTACTGAAAACTTTCTTAATCCAGCGTTGATGTCTCTTTTATTACATCTTAAAATGGTTTACATGTAGAATGCAGATCATTTACGTACTTAGAACTGAAGATTTATATCCTTGAAAACAATCGTCTTACATCTTAAGTTTGGTGACAATTCACAATGTTTTATGAATTGAATAAATAGAACAGAATTTTGAGAGGTTATAAAAAAAGAAAAATATGAGTATGTGAGCACGGGTTTTCTCCGAGTCCTGCTTCAAATTCTCCTGGGAACAGTTATTTCTCGGCCTGAAAACCTGTGGCGTATTGTCCCAAAGGAAACGTACGTTTCAACCCCGCTCTCAGCCCCTGAGGGGATGATTTTACAAAATGCACACTTTCAACCCATGATCACACAGGAAATAAACCTTATCGACAGCCCTGAGCTGTTACTAAATGCAACTCATTGTAATATATTACAATAATTAATACAAAAAAACTTAACGCTGTTGTTTCGACGAGCCCTATAAGTCCACACAAGGTCGGCCATGATCTAATTATTCTGTAATGACTAAATAATTGGACTAATTATCATCATTACCAGCTCCCGTCCTGTGCTATTTGCAAACGTTTATGTGTATTTTATGAACACGTTACAAGTTATTGATCTTCATAATTGAGTCATAAATTTACAGTTCCTACTTGGCGTGAAAGTACCTAGACAAAGTCAGCCAATCAGTTGAAATATGGTGGACAGAGGAAAGGGAAATCGAAAATTGTTTCTCTTTTGGTTTTTTACTTTCTTTGTGATGGGACGAAAAATCGATGTTGCGTTTTGTTGAGTTTTTGAAGTCCATAAAGCGGTTTTAGGACATCTGTCTATCTGTGCAGTGCTCTAGAACCCAAAGGCTTAGACAAATTATAATTAATTGTGGGGGGGGGGAGAATTTTTGGACTAATGGGTTTGATCAAGTTGTGTTCATGTAGAGTCTCTAAGTACCTAAGCAGAACTTATTGAATCACCATAAATGTCGGTTTTTGGGTTGTCTTTAAAAAAAAACAAAAAACCCAATAAACTATTTCTATTTCACCAAACCATGAAATGCCTATTCATTGATGTCTGTAGATGATAATAGGACATCGTTAAGAGTAAAGCCCCTTTAAGGAATTTTTATTTTTTCATGTGTAGTATTCTTATGTGTCAAAAAACGATGCAGAGTTCTGTAGGTCACCCGAGTGTGAAAAAAAGGTTTTGGAATGGTGTTTGTCTGTCTATCTGTCTGCTCAAACTGTGTATCTAACCTAACCTAACCTAATCTAACCTAACCTAACCTAACCTAACTTAACCAAACCTAACCTAACTTTACCTAACCTAACCTAACCTAACCTAACTTAACCTAACCTAACCTAACTTAACCTAACCTATTTTAATGAAATTTTCTATATGTACATATTTTGACCTTACTCGGGACTTCATTATTTATTTTTAAAGACTTAAAATTTCAGGGTTTGCTGTGATAAAAACAAAACTATAAAATTACGATTTTATAAAAATTGGTTGAATAAATTTTTATCCATTTTTGCACAGGTTTAGCGTGTAAAGACCTAAACAAAACGCTTAAGTTGCCATCTCTAAAAAGATGTCAATTTGTTAGCTATAGTAAACGAAAAAATGAGACTGGAGGTTGATGTAAAAGATGTTCTTTCTCAACTTTAGCTTTATTAATTCCGTTAAAATTTTAGCAAAATGTGAAGATTTCGACCAAAAAACCAAAAATTGATCCCTTTCATTAAAAGTATTTAATCAATTACCATTTACGCTGATGTGTTTAAGACAAGACATAACAAGCGAAGCAAGTTAAAGCTCCTATTAAAGTATGAAAATATTTTTTCCAGAGAAGGAGTTGTATTTTCAATATTTGTAAAGTTGTCGAAATCGGAATTTCTAGTTTTAGTGTTACAACAGCTACCTAAAAAATGTGAGTAAAAAAGAACAAAAAAGAGCGACTAAATTATTCTCAAAGTACCAAATTAAGTCAAAATCCTTCTCCCCGGTTGGAAGACATTATTCCAAAAAACACATCTGTGATTTTAAAATGATGTTCTCAAGACAAAAACTTATGTATATTTTGACAAATCACAATACTTTGTACAAAGTAAAACTACAAAACTTTAGGATAGTTTATTGATTAGTTTCAACAAGGATGGCTGTCTGTCTACCCACATTCAAATCCTTGGCCTCCACACTTCCTTTGCCACAGCTGCAAAGCATGTAATGCAGGCGACAAGCAGTCTCAGGCTAATCCTTCCCACATCCTTGATACATGTAGAGCTTAATAAATCTATTGTTTTTTTTAATGCAAGGAGAATTTTGGAATCAGTTTTTACACTACGCTTTTTGATAACTTCTTGTTCCCGGTTTACACAGTTGCAGTGCAATTTTAAATTATAGAAAAATCTTAATTTTTTAGTTCTGATATTAGGTTGTTGCAGGAAGAATCCCATGCTTTACGGCGTATTCATCTCCTCAAAATAAGGAAAAAGTTAATTTTAGGTCTGGAAACGTTTTATTTTTATAATTAATTTTAACGAAATATAATTTAAAGTCTACAAAAAACTGAACACATTTTTAAAAATCCTATTTTATTTAAAACCAACAACAAATTCTGAAAATGGAAACAACAATAAAATTTTGTTTACTGGAAATTTAACTAAGTTATTGTACACTAAACCTAAAAAGTTTCTATTTCGACTCCAATTTATTCTGTGTTACACCAGTTTATCTACAAAGTTTGAAGACAACATTTATTTACAATTTCGACAAAACCTTGTAAATTTTCAGTTCTGGTTTATGAAGGGTGTTTCACATGGAATCTGCTATATTTCACATCCTATCCTCCATTAAAATAATTGTTTCCCAGCCATTCTTAAATCTCCAACTGGATAGGATGGTTGTGTATCATTTCGATTAATAATACAGTACTGTTAAAATTGTATATATTTAGAATGAATAAGCTTTATATCATTCTACTGCTTTTATTTAATCTATTTTCTCAGAATATATATAATTTTAAATATTAATTGTTTGCAATTTATACGGTGAACCTAAAAAGTTTGTTTTCGACATCAATTTCTTCTGTGTTACACCAAATGTTCTACAAGTTTGAAGACAACATTTAAAATGTCGGAAAAACCTTGTTAATATTCAGTTCTGGTCTAAACAGGTTGTTTCAGGATGAATCTGCCTACTACGCGGCGTATTTCATTCATTAAAAAAAAAAATGAAAAAAAGTTCATTTGAAACGAAGGTTTGAAAACGATTTTTTCGAGTTATGAATGAAATTGTCATGATTTCATCTTCAACGATAAAATGAAGCCATACTGAAAATTCTGTGGGATAAAATTCGGGGTAAAATGTGTGATTTTATGTGTTAACCTGAGCTGAATAATTGGTTTCAGAACTGTATTTCCAGTAGAACACAAAACATTTGAGTCGAAAAATATACTTTGTCTACAGTTGTTGACAAAGTGGCATTTTGTTCATTTAAAATTAGTCTCCAAAACAGCTGATTTCTCAACAGTTTCACTTTGTACAACTTTGCTCACTCCGAATGGCAACCGAACAAAAGAAAATTTAGGTTAAGTTTATTTGAATTGATTTATAATATACAGGAAATGCCCCGTATGTATGTTAGATTAATTCTTACATGTAAAATAACATAAATAAACAACAAAACAACATTTTAAAGTCGAAAAAGGAAGTAATTATTCATGAAGATGATTTACAGTGTATGTACACGGAGAGTATTTTTCGTTTGCCGAGTTTTGAAGTTGGCAATCGCGTTTCCTCAACAATACACCTAAGTTATTTGTAATATTCATAAATAACCTCAATTTTCACGTGAGAACTTCTACTCAGTGTTGATGTGTTGTTTAGCACTACTGCTATATTTTGTGTAGTTAGTTTTAAAATATGAACAGTTCAGAGGATGAAAACCTGTCAAATACCCCGCCTAAATTAGCGGAAAAATTAAATTAATTAATGTATTAAAATAATGTTTTATTAAATTGTGTTACTGCTGATGTATGTTTTTTATTTGTCACAAAATAACAAACAATGTAGACAAAGTATAATGTGCAATTCGTGAGCAAAGTGTCTTTTTTAAACTCGATAAAATTGACGCACTCGGCAAGCTTCGTGCGTCAACATTTTTCTCTCGTTTAAAAAAGTGCCACTTTGCTCACTAGTTGCACAAATAACTATTTTTAAGTTCGGCGAACAATAACTGCGTTAAATTGCCAGTAAACAATTTTTAAAATTGCCAGTGAGCTATGTTAGAAATTCAAGCTCTAGACTATCAAGAAGTTAGTTTAAAATTGATTACAAAAATAGTTATATTACTTGGAAAAACAATTTTAACAAACTTTTATAATCTGGCCCAGTGTTATTGCATTGTCATACAGTTCTGAGCTAGTTAGAAATTTCAAATCTCTAGACCTTCAGAAAGTTAGTTTTAAATCGATTACAAAAATAGTTAATTTACTTGGATAAACAAATTTAACAAACTTTTATAATCTTACTCAGTAGTGTTGCATTGTCATACAGTTCTGAGCTATGTTAGAAATTTCAAGTCTCTAGACCTTCAGGAAGTTAGTTTAAAATCGATCATAAAAATTAAGCGGGAACCCACCAAAGCGAGTTAATAAAACATGTTAAAATACTTTATTTTGTACACAAAAATTGTAATTCTATCACAACGGTTTTGAATCTTTAATTTGAAGAAATAAAATTAGTATTATAATTAGTTTTCAGTAAAGAGTGTTTAAGTATAATATAAGTTTTTATTTTAGATTACTATAGTCAGTTTTTATTATTTGTAGGTTGATTATCGTCTATATGTAGATCTGAGAAATTGATACGAGAGTTTTCTTATGTTTTTTTTCTTTATAACTTGAAGCCTCAAATTAAGTAAATCTTAAAGTAGTGTATGTGTGTGTGATAGAATGAATGTTTAATTACGATTGTAGACGGCTATACAAAGCAGATGTGACAAAGTATTACAGTATTCAACTGATACTCCCAGTCATCAATACTGGCAGGTTTAGAAAACCTGTTAAACTGTCTTTTACCCTACTGGATAAGCCACTACAATTTAAAACTTCCTACAAGGCCCAAGAAACCAACTATTGGACATTACATTTAGAGGATCTGATTGTATCATTGAATGATTATTTAACCAAACACAGGATTCTATATGATTCATCGAACGATAAATACTCTTGTAAAAACCGTCCATTATGATTCCAAGCACATCATCTTTTATAACCAGACATCATCAGTTAACCTACACAAGTAATCGCTGTGGTTTAATCCGACCTTGTATCAAATTACAGAAAAGTAATTCGCTTTTTTTTTTTCTCCAACGAGAAATAATTGAAGTCAAATTGCTGTTTAGACGATTTCTATAATGTTTTCAGTGACCACGACGTCCTTCGAAGGAACCTTATTTGTCTGGCGCTAATGTTATATCGTAGACTAGTTTAAAATATCAATAAAAATCCGATGTAATATCGATATTTGCCTGGTATGGAGGCTAGGAATTGATATTTACCTGGTATGGAGGCTATGAATTGATTGTGTTTACTTTGTAAATGTATTCTTCAAGGTTTGTGTGTCCAGATGTTTCTGTAACAAGTTGAGGAAAGGTTAGGTTAGGTGAAGTTAGGTGAAGTTAGGTTAGGTTAGGTTAGGTTAGGTTAGGAATTAAGGGCGAAGGAATGGACGATGTAAAAATACTTTTTCGTCGTTATAAAGTTATTTGGGGCCATCATGGTACTTACCCAGCCCCATCATAGTACCAGATCCTCTACATGTAATACCCAAAAATTGTTTTCCGCCATACTGCTTCAAAAACATCTGTTTTCAGTACATGCATTGAGATGTTAAAGTTGTTCTTTTTTGTCATAGGACCTAAAAAATCAGCTGAGGTCGAGGTCATCAGCTGTTACTTCGCTTATACGAATTAATTAACGATTGTAAAGCATCAATAAAAACAACCGATACTCTCGATTGTAAATAACTGATAAAACAGCTGTTCCTTATAAATAAGTACAACTAACACAAACTAAACAGCTGTAATAGCTGTAAACTTGTGTAATTTGTCCAAACGTTTGAAAGTAAATAGGGTGTAACATTTTAGTTTTTGTGAAATTGTTTTCTTATGTTGTTTGCAGTGTAACGAAAAATATAATTCATCACTGAAAGAAGCTTTTAGATCCTCCCTCATTACTTGAGGTTGTATAGAAAAGCTTCACTTTGTCCTAGTGATGAAATATACTATTAAACTCGTCCCGTTATAATATTCCGACCACAAATTACGTACTAAAAATTAGAGTGTCCCAAAAACATCTCCAATTACAATAAATTTTCGTTTCAATGATTTCTGATCCAAATAGTGAATTCCGCTTTAGAATTGGCATGAATCTATATTCACACTTGTTTACTACGAGTTAAAATAAACGGCACAAACTTTCTCACTTACCCTTCCTAAAACCGAACGTCAAGGAAAATGTCAGTTTGGTGGTTGTGTTTCAAAAAGTGAAAATGAAATAGTGCTGCAGTTTTTCAAAAAATATTGACCTAATTTACTTCACTTTTGACATGAAAACATCCATACTATAAATAGTTTCATTAAAATCGAGCTTTTACGATGTTTTAATTTTTTTCGTTTTTAAGCTGGTACCTACTAGATAAAATCAAGGACCTTTATAATCTCACACGCGTGTCTGTAAGTCGCAACCAGTCTACACAGACAAGACGATAAATCCTATATATTTCAACTTTGTATTTATATTTTTTGTATTGTCCCACATACAGGATAAATTTAGCGGTAACAAAAAAAATGACTTCAGGGTAGTTAAGAGACAAAAAAATTTATTTTTTTTTTTTAATATCAAGTGTGGTGTATCAAATAAAACTAGAAGTTATTCTGATTACGAATATCTATGTTTCTATTGCGAAATAAATTAATATGTTGGTAAAATTTAAAGTGTCAGTGTCATGTATCACCTCGCCTAACTTGAACGCAAAGTGACCAACAAATCTGAACAAAAATAAATTTGATTTGAAATTGAATTGCAGTGGAAAATCATTCAATGTTTTTTGTATGACGAATACAACTTAATTTAATCACACAATGAGAAATTCGTAGCGAATTTAAAAAGCAGTTTTTATGAGATGTAGATAAATAAATCAAATTAAAAGATGGATTGCATTTTCATTGATTACTTACTATTTATTAGGGTAGCTAGGTAAAACCAAGGATTCTTATAATTTCACGTACTTTTGTGTTTGAACAATTTAAACTGCCGCTTGTAAGACTTCTACTTTATTTAAAAAAATGTTTCTATATTTCTAAGCCGTTTGGTTTAGCACAAGTTTGACCCTTTTCTTATTCTCTATGTTCTCGTAACTTTCTTTTACTAGTGATTTTACACATTGGTTTCAACGAAATCAGTTTATCCGATTTTGAGAAATTACGTTTTATGAAATCTCAGGATCAAAGATTGAAAACTAATTTGTTTGTCCGGGTAATCGATAAATTTTGTGCAATATTTTTGCAGCATTTATAAAGTCCGAATAAAACATAAATTACAGTCGGTTATGACAAGTTATTTCATCGTAATTGACGTTCGATTATTGACGCAAGACTGAACAGTTAATATCCGGAAATAGTTCAACAAACGTCATCGGGTTTTCTCATGATTTGTAATTGTCACAAAGTTATGAAACCTGCGTAATATGAACACGTGTTACATACGTAACAACTTACAAAACCAAGACCTCGCAATGCAAGTGCACACTGCACAAAGTGTGAGCCTTTGTTTGCCAGTCACAATCAAGGTCACACGGGCGCGCACTACAGATAAGATCTTGTCTTTTGTTTCTAGTTAACGAGATTTAAACATGTTCTCAGTATTTTTCCGCTTTCTGAGTTGAAGCATTACTTTGTGACTTGAACTTAATCTTATTTGACGGTATATTGTAACTCTACCTGGGAGGGCTTGACTGATAGAATCAATTGAACGACAATTTTTTTTCTACGAATCAATAGAACTTTGTACGAAGTGTGTACGAAGGAAATTGATAAGTTTTAAAGAGGTGATACTTTCCTGGGCACACTTTACGTGTACGGGATTGGCAGTACAGATATATCGAAGCTGGAACTACACATTACTTCATGTACTCTAGCGTTAGTTCCATTTCTTCCCTGTGGTCTCTTTTGATCAACTCTCCGACGGTTTACAGGTAGAAAGGGTTATATCCGATGATATATTCCAAAAAGTAAAAGCATGACTCATATCTATTATTACAAGAGATATCCTGTCAAAAGCTTGTCACTATAACCCGAAACAATACAATGAGTAAACCTATGTCTATGTCATCTATAGTTAAATATAGAATTTTTCAGATTTTAAATCATTGTGTTATATGTTGTGCTCGTGTCAAGTCGGTTAGGTTAGGTTAGGTTATGTTAAGTTAGGTTAGGTTAGGTTAGGTTAGGTTAGGTTAAGTTAGGTTAGGTTAAGTTAGGTTAGGTTAGGTTATGTTATGTTAGGTTAGGTTATGTTATGTTAGGTTATGTTAGGTTAGGTTAGGTTAGGTTAGGTTAGGTTAGGTTATGTTAGGTTAGGTTAGGTTAGGTAAGGTTAGGTTAGGTTAGGTTAGGTTAGGTTAGGTTAGGTAAGGTTAGGTAAGGTTAGGTTAGGTTAGGTTAGGTTAGGTTAGGTTAGGTTAGGTAAGGTTAGGTAAGGTTAGGTTAGGTTAGGTTAGGTTAGGTTAGATATATAATAAACTGGACTGCGTGTTGATCTAATATTGGGGGAACCTAAAACCGTCGGAGATGATACAGGTCAACTCCTTCTACCTAAAAACCGTCGGAATTAACACAGTTTTAGAATTCCGTCGGAAATTACCTTTAGGAAAGTACCTTAACTTTCTTTTTTTGTGTTAAAAATTATAACTTTAGAAATTATTAAGATTTCAATTCGAAACTTAGTATTCAACGATTTAGAAGTATATGAGGAATCGAAACTTTTTCTCGTAAATTTTCAAGATGGCTGCCGTTTACATTTTTTGTCAAGTTAATGGTTTTAGAGATATTCAATAAAAATTTTAGTCACCATTTCGACAATTTATAAGATGAAGTTTTGATTCTTGATAGACTGGTTTGTAGCATGGAAAATGTGTATACTAAATTTTGACCTTAATATTTTTTCAAAATGGACGACAGTTGGAAAACTAAGCGTTTCTGGACAAATTTTTATAAACACGTTTACTCTTTGACTCGTGTAATCACCACTTAAAGTGTGACACGACATTTTCTGAACAGTCTGTATAACGTGTCCGTTTTTGAGAACAATTTGAATGGGAATTAATTATACTTGTAAATTCCTTACAAAAACAGAAGATCTGATGATGATATTACTCTGTCGAGACTAGTATTCATTTGAAAAAACGTAAGATTGCAGAGGAACAAATTAAGGTAATCTTTAAAAAGTTTAGGAGTTAAAATTATCAGAATTCGAAATCGTTTTGTTTTTAGAGTTTTTGGTTTCAGAGAATTACTAAGAAATTTAATTTTTCGTTTTTTGTTGATTACTCCATTATTCTTTGATCTACAGAAAAAAAATTTTTTTAATAGTTTTTTGTTTGACGTAAGAGGAAAATAGGTTATCTTGTCTCTTAAGTGTTTTATGTTTATTCGACTAAATATTTTAAACGGCCGCCATTTTGAAAATATGCAAAATGTTTTATTTTTGGTACACTTGTAAAACGTAATTTAAATATGTTTGTACCAAATTTGAAACAATATCATATTCATTTCTAAAAAGTTACAATTTGTTTTGTAAACGAAAATAAAATTATTGAATTTTCTGACCTTTTATGAACACGCTTTTTTAAATTTTACTGGTACAACATATTCGAAAATTTTATATATTATTCTGAATCACCCTGCATTTAATCTTTTTCTCTTCCGAATAAAGTTTATAACCTCGCCGATTTTCTATTTCTAGTCCAATTCGCGTGATATTTTTGTGTTTTCATGACTTTATTCGTTGTTTTATTGTTCTGTTACTGACGAGATGTTAAAACGATGTACATTTACACTAGGTTTAACTTTTTTACCAATATTCGTAAATCACCATGCACGTTTGTTTAAATCATTAAAATATAAAAGGAAAATGACTATCGATTAGTTAGTAATCGATTTATTACCTCGATTAGAAAGATTCGATAAATCATTCTCGCAAACCCAATGTGTCTATTGCTTAGAGCTAGGCGTCACACAACAATATTCATAGACCAATAACTAACAGTAAATTATAACACTGCTACTGTACACCATTCACAGGGGGAAATAACAAATAAATTATTTACAGGTGACTTGCTGCTTGTATTGTGATTGTGAATCATTCATTGTATTCACAGTGGTAGTAAATAATGTGTAACGTCATTAAATTTATATAGAACAAGTCCCATAGCAGAAAACAATGTGGGTTGTGTGGTTGTATTTTTCTTCAGGGTTTGAATACGCCTGAAAGTAGGGTCGCCTCACTCTAACGCACGCGCTATCTCACACAGGAGCGCAGAGTCCTGTCGTGGGCTATCGGCTTGAGTCACCTACTGTGCTTTACTTGATCAAACTTTCATTTTAAAATTAAATCTGAAAATTCTACACTTCATTACAAGAAAAATGAGACCAAACAATGTATAATTTACTTTAATAGAGTCAAAAATCAACAATGTTTGCTACAAAATGAATGACAGTATGATGACTAATAAGTGTGAATAAACAACACTATCGTATATCTTTATCGTAAAATCTGTACTTTTTGATTTTAATGAAAAAAAAGGAGCACAATATAATAATATAAAATATAATTTGTTCTTTATTATTTACATTGTGATAAGCTGTGGATGAATAAATATGTATTAAAACGGTAATATTGGCATTTACACAATTTATTATTTGTAAATTTAACAGTTGCTTATTTAAGCAAAAGTAACACAGAGAATAACGTTGAAACAGCAAAAAAATCCCTACTAATACATATTTTTCGATAAAGATATACGATAGTGTTGTTTATTTACACTTATTAGTCATTTTACAGTCACTCATTTTGTAGCAAACATTGTTGATTTTGGACAATTTTAAAGTAAATTATACATTGTTTGGTCTCGTTTTTCTTGTATTGTAATTATGTGTAGAATAAAGTTTTTTTTTCCAAATACTGTATTAAGTTTATAGATTAAGTTTTATAAAGTGAAGCACAGTAGGTGACTCATACGGGTGACTTGGGGGTAGATCACCGGACACCCTAATCCTTTGCACTTGTGCGGCCCTTCGTTCACCTTGAAGTTACCAGAAATAACGTAAAACTAGAGTCTCTGATTTCTGAGCTTCAAATCATATCATGGAGATGGGCAATCTATTTGGATTCAATGGTTGTAGCTTGCAAAATTTTCTACATATTTTTTATATGTTCTATGTTGAACACTTGTATAACGACAGTTGATTCATAACTACGAAACGTCGTGTATTACACAAATATATCAATAATAAGAACAATTCATGTTTATCTATTAATTAATAGTAAACAGTTTAAGAAAACTCGTATGGGATTTGGTTTGCATGTTAGGGTTGGACAATTAGCAAGATAATGCCCGTTAACAAAAAATTAAACTTTAATGGTACAGTCAGATTAGTTAAAAAATTGTGAAATTACTAATGAAAAAACTCTATTGTATTATGTGCAAAATTATTTTTTTAAAAGTGGTCTTTTTATTAGATATATTAATAAGACTTACTGTCACAATAGTCTATATTTGTATGTAGTTATATCACTACGAACGTTTCGGCTATTCATGGTCTTTTATTATTGGAAATCCATAATTTTAAATTGGGTGAGTGAAATGGGTAATTTTTGTATTAAAGACTTCTTGTATTCTATTGAGTATTGCTGCTGTACAATAAAAATTAACCAAGTTCCATAGTTTTAAAATTGTATTTATTTCCACCCCTTTACGTAAAGTGAAATTCGGAGTTAGTTAGTTGACAACAATTAATTTTATCAAAACCCATGTGGTAAACTACCCTATTAAAAGCATTACATAATTAACTTCATTACACTAGTAATGGACACTTTTAAAAATTTGTCGCCGGAGCCAATGTTTAAGAAGTTTTTTTTTTTTTTTTTATAGATTAACACCTGCCCTCTTTGACCAATCGCAGAGTTTTGTCAGTCATTGGATTGAAGTTGTAGTTAAAACTTAATAATTTCCACATAATATTAAATTTTTTGACAAACTCATAGGACATCTAGAATCATCAAATTTGGCAGACATATTAGTACAGCCAACTGTCATAAGCGTGCCAAATTTGACGATTCTATCTGTCCCATAAGTGTGTCAAAAGATTAAATAATTTGTGGACAATGTACAATAATTTACCTAAAGTTCTATCTAAGGTATCTAAGGATGGAGATGCGAAGAAGTCATAGATCTGACTGTTGGTGCAATTCATTTTTATAGAGTTTACCGTTTAACCACAATGGACCTATAATAAGATCCAGACCGACTTTAAAGTTGGACCCCATTTTGAACTTTTTCGGCGTTAAAAATTAAAACTTTTTAGAATTCCCATCGGTTACAGGCTAAAAGCTAAACGTTTTGCCCAATTTCAAGTTTCTAAATTCATCTGGAAGTAGGTTAGAATTTGTATAGAAAAGTCACACAAGGGTTTGTATATACAGGGTGTCTCTGAATATATACAGATAGTCAGACTGCAATTAATGCACTTGCAGGCACTACAAAAATTAGACAGGTATGAGAATGAAGAGAGAAACTCAATGCTTTTTTTCAGGAAAACAGGGTAACTTTGAACTAGGTGCCGGGGCATAAGGGAGTTGAGGGTAATGAGAAGGCAGAAAAATTATTTAAACGGTGCTCTGCATCAGAGTTTGTAGGACCTGAGCCAGCTGTAACAATAAACAGGTGGGTTCATGCAAAACACCAGCAAAGACGGGGAAGCCTTAAGGGGCACTACTATAGTAAATCATTAATTGAGGACATCTCAGACAAATTAAGGGACTTATTAGGGGTTACTGAGTTCCGAGAGTGCATTTACACAGGATAGGAGCCTTTCATGGCGGCATGGCGAAAACTGTGTCTAGACTGTGCAGGAAGGATGAGGAGACCGCAGATCACATACTTTTAAATTTTGGGGTCCTGACCAATAAGAGGCATAAGGTTTTTGGTTATCAAATTCCTGGGGAACTAACGTTGGACGAGCTAGTTAGTGGATTACCTAAACTCGTAAGGGGAACAAATCTGCTAAGCTAGAATGAGGAGGCTTTAGTTGCACCAAAGACCATCGGTCGTTTTTTTAAAGGCTCTTTATACTTCAAATCAAAGCAAACAATGCGTTTCGAAAAAAAAAAATATCTTAAGAACGTTAAATAATACACAATTCAAACTTTGTATACTTACTGCTATAAAAACCCAACTTGTGAATGTGTGTCAACCGAGACTCATTCCTTTACCCATTTCAAGATAAAAGTTTCTACTTTTAAAGTAAAATAAAATATATTTTTATTCAAGAAGATGGCGGTTATTAAAAAAAAAAAGTAATGAAAATAACTCATTTAAAGTTATTTTCATTACAATATTTAAGTGCCCACCATTTTAATTATATTATTGAAACAATTTTATTATTTTTTTTAACTAGGTCTTTATAGTGGTAAGTACGGTGGAAAATGTCAGCTCAGTCGGTTGAGCCGTTCTAGAGATACAAATTATTTAGTAAAAATAACAAAATGGCGGAAAGCTGGTAAAAGAAACGTTTCCAAACATATGTTTATAGGAACTTTTTTCTTTACTTTTACCCTTAATAACCACCCCCTGAATTATCTCCACGGATTTCAAACACACCCTATATGTATTTATATATGTGAATTAAAATTATGTTTAAATAAAATTAATTATACTTAAATAAAAATGTGATTTTTTATCAAATTTTACAAAAAAAAACATTTTTTAGGGTAAACTTGTGAATATATTTCCTAGGTTATATTTTTATTTCATTCAATCCTGGATATTTATAGATTTATTAGTGAGGAATGTTTATATACGGTTTTTATGTAGAATTTGAAAAAATTACACAAAACATAATTGAAAACTTTCCTCTTTTCGTAAAGTTGGTGAAAAAATTCAGTAATTCGGTCAATTTTTGAATTCAGTGAAAAATTGTAAAAAAAAAACATAAATAGTAACGTTATAATTTTGTATTAACGCGATATTTTCATTAATTCCTGTACTTATAAAGGTATGAAGGGAGAAAAATGTTTACTCGTTTTTATCCAATTAAAAAAACAAATTAGAATAATTATAAGGAAATGAGTCTTATGGTTGTTTTAAAATGCTTTTGCCTAAAACATGAGGAAATTTTGTCCTTACTAATTTTATCCAGTAAAATATTAAATCTAACTTACTCCAGAGCGAAATAAATATTCATAATTTATTTTCCATTTTTGTCCTTACAGTTAAAAGGAGACAACCTCTCGGTCATCATCGCTTCATAAAAGTAATAAATAGCCTTGGAATACTCTAATAGCGTCAAGGACGAAAGATAAAAAGAGTTGGTCAAGAGAAACCTTATAGGAAAGATTACATGGAAAAAGTGTCGATACAGCAGCTAGGGTACCTTGGGATTATCAGACTGGGAATTGAGCCTCTGAGGGAATACCTGATAGGGAAAATGAAAGAGTGATCTAACCCAGTACTACTGAAAGGTAGATACAGCTAGTTACCTAGGAATTGTTAGACTAGTACAAGTCTCTGAGGGAATACCTGATAGGGAAAATGAAAGAGTGATCTAACCCAGTACTACTGAAAGGTAGATACAGCTAGTTACCTAGGAATTGTTAGACTAGTACAAGTCTCTGAGGGGAAACCTGATAGGGAAAATGAAAGAGTGATCTAACCCAGTACTACTGAAAGGTAGATACAGCTAGTTACCTAGGAATTGTTAGACTAGTACAAGTCTCTGAGGGGAGACCTGATAGGGAAAATGAAAGAGTGATCTAACCCAGTACTACTGAAAGGTAGATACAGCTAGTTACCTAGGAATTGTTAGACTAGTACAAGTCTCTGAGGGGAAACCTGATAGGGAAAATGAAAGAGTGATCTAACCCAATACTACTGAAAGGTAGATACAGCTAGTTACCTAGGAATTGTTAGACTAGTACAAGTCTCTGAGGGGAAACCTGATAGGGAAAATGAAAGAGTGATCTAACCCAGTACTACTGAAAGGTAGATACAGCTAGTTACCTAGGAATTGTTAGACTAGTACAAGTCTCTGAGGGGAAACCTGATAGGGAAAATGAAAGAGTGATCTAACCCAGTACTACTGAAAGGTAGATACAGCTAGTTACCTAGGAATTGTTAGACTAGTACAAGTCTCTGAGGGGAAACCTGATAGGGAAAATGAAAGAGTGATCTAACCCAGTACTACTGAAAGGTAGATACAGGTAGTTACCTAGGAATTGTTAGACTAGTACAAGTCTCTGAGGGGAGACCTGATAGGGAAAATGAAAGAGTGATCTAACCCAGTACTACTGAAAGGTAGATACAGCTAGTTACCTAGGAATTGTTAGACTAGTACAAGTCTCTGAGGGGAAACCTGATAGGGAAAATGAAAGAGTGATCTAACCCAGTACTACTGAAAGGTAGATACAGGTAGTTACCTAGGAATTGTTAGACTAGTACAAGTCTCTGAGGGGAGACCTGATAGGGAAAATGAAAGAGTGATCTAACCCAGTACTACTGAAAGGTAGATACAGCTAGTTACCTAGGAATTGTTAGACTAGTACAAGTCTCTGAGGGGAGACCTGATAGGGAAAATGAAAGAGTGATCTAACCCAGTACTACTGAAAGGTAGATACAGCTAGTTACCTAGGAATTGTTAGACTAGTACAAGTCTCTGAGGGGAAACCTGATAGGGAAAATGAAAGAGTGATCTAACCCAGTACTACTGAAAGGTAGATACAGGTAGTTACCTAGGAATTGTTAGACTAGTACAAGTCTCTGAGGGGAGACCTGATAGGGAAAATGAAAGAGTGATCTAACCCAGTACTACTGAAAGGTAGATACAGCTAGTTACCTAGGAATTGTTAGACTAGTACAAGTCTCTGAGGGGAGACCTGATAGGGAAAATGAAAGAGTGATCTAACCCAGTACTACTGAAAGGTAGATACAGCTAGTTACCTAGGAATTGTTAGACTAGTACAAGTCTCTGAGGGGAAACCTGATAGGGAAAATGAAAGAGTGATCTAACCCAGTACTACTGAAAGGTAGATACAGCTAGTTACCTAGGAATTGTTAGACTAGTACAAGCCTCTGAGGGAATACCTGATAGGGAAAATGAAAGAGTGATCTAACCCAGTACTACTGAAAGGTAGATACAGCTAGTTACCTAGGAATTGTTAGACTAGTACAAGCCTCTGAGGGAATACCTGATAGGGAAAATGAAAGAGTGATCTAACCCAGTACTACTGAAAGGTAGATACAGCTAGTTACCTAGGAATTGTTAGACTAGTACAAGCCTCTGAGGGAATACCTGATAGGGAAAATGAAAGAGTGATCTAACCCAGTACTACTGAAAGGTAGATACAGCTAGTTACCTAGGAATTGTTAGACTAGTACAAGCCTCTGAGGGAATACCTGATAGGGAAAATGAAAGAGTGATCTAACCCAGTACTACTGAAAGGTAGATACAGCTAGTTACCTAGGAATTGTTAGACTAGTACAAGCCTCTGAGGGAATACCTGATAGGGAAAATGAAAGAGTGATCTAACCCAATACTACTGAAAGGTAGATACAGCTAGGTACCTAGGAATTGTTAGACTAGTACAAGTCTCTGAGGGGAGACCTGATAGGGAAAATGAAAGAGTGATCTAACCCAGTACTACATGAAAAAGTGTATTATAGCTGGGGCTCTCGTGTTCACGACACTAGTAATTGAGCCCCTAAGGAGAGACCTGATAGGAAAGATGAAAAAGTGGTCTAACTCAATGCTATATGGAAAAATGTGTAGATCCAGGAGCTAGGACTACGGGATTGCCACAGTAGTACTTGCTAAGTAAGTTCCTGAGGAGAAACCTGATAGGGAAGACGAAAGAAAGACCTAACCCAATACTCCTGAAAGGTAGATACAGCTAGGTACCTAGGAATTGTTAGACGTACAAGTCTCTGAGGGGAGACCTGATACAGAAGAAGAAAGAGATGTCAAAAGCAATAATACATGAAGCTCCAGCTATCAGACATTAGGATTGTTACGCCTCCACCACTGTAACACCCTTTTCTGTATTAAAACTTCAGGACATGTACAAACACAATTCTATTTTAGCACAGTTCATTGCGTCACAACGTCTACATAACACATCGGTGACATTGGAACTTGAAACATTCTTTTCCTCAACATTCCATAAACATTTAGAAATCAGTTTTCCTGTGCGGATCGTTTCTTGTCCTGCCGCCTGTCCTCGAAGATCTCGTCAATTACCTCTAATCAAAACATTACATTCACCGTAATCAGTTTATAAATAGAACTTTGAGCAACCTTCGTATTGTCTGCGATTTCAAAATCCTGATGTAACCGTTCCTTGACATTATTGTTCAATTAGTGTGTGAATGTTTTATTACATCGTTGGCCTTACGCGATAGAAACGGAATGCTTTTATTATTATTTTATGAATCTAATTTATTATCAGTTAATGTACGTTTGGATGGTGTAATATATCTTGAAGCTGTAATAAATTTTGTAGAGTATTTTCTTTAGTAAAACGCGATTATAGTGATGATGGAGAATTTCAGGACGAAACTGGTACAGTCGTCGAAATAGAAAAAAATAAGCTATCATTATTTGTAGAAAACACATATTAGAATTGTGATTTTAAGATGAAAAATCCCTCGGTAATTACCATCTGATAAAAAATCAAATAAAATATAGACTCCTAGCTCTTGAATTATCACTAACATCAGGTTCTGATGAAAGAGAGGGATCTAACCAAAGAACTTTCGTAGGTGTAGATCCAGTTCGATTACCTCGGGATTGCAAAGCTCGTACTTACTGTAGTGAACACACTGTGACGGTGTCATTTTGACTGGGGACCTACTTGAGCAAGGTGCATTTTTGTCTAACCTAGAATGTTCTTAGCGGGAAACAGCTGACTGTGTAGCTAGTTTGAGCAGACCATGTGTTAAACCGTAGAAGAAAGTGGTCGGTACAGTCAACCAGATGTGGAATGCAGTGTATTATCTTAACTTGTAAAAAGTATAGTTATTTACTAATTTTTACATGAGGTTAATTAAATAGCGAGTTCAGGTAAGCTCAATGCCCTAAACAGGACGCAATTTAAAGTGAAGTTTGTTAGTGTCATTAGTTTTACCTTAAAAAGCATTTTAATTTGTTGTCACGTGATCTAGTTTTTAAAATATTTTGATTGTGCTCAAAAGTACGAGACGGGCTTAATTCAGATCAACATTGAATGCTCAGATTAGTCAAGCCAACATTTTAAAAACTGTTTAGTGTTCTGATTTCACATAGCGATTTTTATAATTAAAAAAATCTCAAAAATGTTTTGTCCCGCCATTTTGGATAGAGTCATCTAAAAAATATTTCCAGAGTGAAATCAATTTTGTCCTTTAATTTGACATGTCACAAGATGCAAAATATCCCTCTTTAGAAGTTTGGACAAAAATCCAAATTATCATAGAAATTTCAGGTCATCTAGTTAACAGTTTCAAAATTGTATGACTCTGTTAAAGTTTATACAAAATTCAATGTGGGAGGGAGAGACTATATAAACACACTGTATTCACGACATTTGAAGAGTAGAAATCAATTCCCGTTATATTCTGAACAAAATAAAAGTGTAAAGCACCCATAATAATTTTAGTAACCTAACCTAACCTAACTTTACCTAATCTATTTACCAAATTGCAAAAGAACACTTGAAGGAAATGTAATTAAATATTGAATCAACGATATTGTATGGGTGTGTTTATTTAGTTATCAATTTTTAATTAGAGGGAAGATCCTTCACTACAAAAATTGATCAGTTTCAAAATGGCGGTCGATTATAAAAAAATTAGCCTATTTAACAAATTGCAGAGGAACATTTGAATAAAATTCATAATGAACGTAAATCCGACAATATTGTATGGCCGTGTTTATTTAATTATCAATTTTTAATTAGAGAGAAGTTCCTTCACCACAAGAATTTATCAGTTTCAAAATGGTGGTCGATTTATAAAACCCAAATTTCAGTGGAACATTTCATGAAAGTTTAATTAAATAATGAACTTAAAACCCACAATATTGTATGGCCGTGTTTATTTATTCATTGATTTTTAATTAGAGAGAAATTCCCTCACAACAAAAATTGTCAGTTTCAAAATGGCGGTTGATTTATAAAAAGTTAACATAAATTAAATTTCTAACCTACAAATCTTACTTTAGTTTACAGTAGGTAATTCAGAGGAATTTTTAAAACAAAAGAAAATAATTTTTTTGTTAAAATTTTTTATTAATGACTGAAGGTATTTGGAACGCCATTTTAAATAAAACACAAACCCAATACTTTGTAAATTTCTACAATTTATAGAATCGCATCGATTCCATGTTACGACATTTAGAAGGCAGTGTAAACACAGACTAAGAAATCATGGTTGCCAAGACGCAATATGTTGATTTAACACGGCTTTCTGCCAAGTACCTTCGTCAGTATAGAATGCTTACTCAAAACATTTGAAACAGTTTTTAATAAAATAGTCTTCTGAACTCATTTATTACAACTCAGTTACAGAAAAGTATCTGAATATCTAATGGGTCGCCATTAAGTATACAGGGTGTCTCTTTTAACTGGGCCACCATTGGAATCTACAAGATTTATAGAAAATTAAAAATACGGGACCTACTTTTTCCTCTGTAATAAAATGGTGTATTTTTAAAAAATATATTGCCATTTTCCAATATAGTGGCCAACTAAATTTTTTATCAAAACCCATATTTTTACTTTCTCACACTAGCAAAAATATTGCACTAACTTTCTCTCACCTATAAATATATACAAAACATTTTGAATAGAAGAAAACATTTTATGTAAACTATCAGTGTATATTTTTTATCTTTGTGGTGGGCCTACATTTAGCTAACTTCCTCTCTGAGCCACGAGTAGCTGATTGACTTTTTAAAAGACAAATTACACTTAGCAATGTCTATCAATAACATAATAATTACAACAAGATATGAAACTACAATAGACGCTGTGTTTCGGATCAATTTCATTTGATATTTTAGGTATCACAAACCAATCGTTTCATTTTTAGAATATAATGATAATGCAAGTAAAGAAAATAATATTATTATTTCCGAAATACAAGGATAATGTAAATAGTCCTGTAAATAACAATTATTCAAATCTAAAAATTGTTTTTTTTACTAGTATTTAATAAAAAAATAAATTCAATTTTTGTTTAAACAGAATTCACATGGTCTTAAATTTATATTATAAATGCAAGTAGAGTATGAACACTCTCCAATTATTGCCTCTTTATTGCAGGGTTTTTAACTTAAATATGTATTAAATAATAAAAAATGAACCATTACATATAATTAATATTTATATTACATTTATTGAAAGCTTAAAGTTTTTACTTCTGTCTTTGAATATGATGTGATGATAATTTTTTTTAAATGGTGTTTTGATGAATTTGAAAATAAAATCCGTCTCACTTTTTGTTTCATATCCTCGACCGAAGCATAACTTTCTTTATAGAGTTCATTTTATAGATACTCTACCCATAAGAAACTATCCAAAAGTGTTAGATTTGGGGACATTGTTGGACAACATAAATTCAAAATAAAAAATTAAGGTGTCCATAAGAAATTTAAAAAACTCAAATACACCATTTTATTACAGAGGAAAAAGTAGGTAAAGTACTTCATTTGAAGTTTTCTATAAATCTTTTAGTTTCAGAGATACCAATGGTGACACGGTTAATAAAGACACTCTGTATATAGTTTAAAGTTATTTTCAATTCTAATAGTAATTTGAAAAAATCACAAACAGAAACTGAACTACACTCTATGTTTTTATTAGATTATTGGTTTTGTTTTAGTTTCCAATATGTTTTAGTTGGTGTTTTTCACTTTTATACTTTACGGTTTTCATTTGATGACGGGAGTTGATTTATACTCTCGAAATGTCGTTTATTTTGTATATACAGATGAAAAATGTTCGATTAATAACATTCTTTTGTAAATTAAAATCCTAATAATTTTATTATTCATAAATTTGCACAAAACTACTCAAAATAAATCAAGATTTAAAAATGACGATTTCAAATAAATTTGTTAAAATTAAAATGTTTCGTCCAAATCTATAGATTAGTTTTAATTATGTATAAGTAAATAATTAATATTTTTTGTTGTAATTTAATTATTAGCCTTTTATTGATTTATTATGTAATGAATATGGAGGTTTTCTCCTCCAATTTACATAAAAGTTTGGTTTGTTGCTGATGTAAAAGATGGTTGTATAACTAACTGTAGCCTACCTTCCACCGAAACTGTTAAACCGATTTTGAGAAAACAAACACATAAATTTCTTCCTGATGAAATTGTTAAAAAAATTAGGAAAAAATCACAAAAATACGATTTGACAAACAAGTAATTTTAATCACATAGAGCCTATAAAAGAATTAGTTGCTATCTTCAAAGTGTCAGGAGTTGTCGGGGTAAGAAACAAAAAATCGTCTATAGAAATGTTAAAATATATTTTCTCAAAAACTACCGACAGTATTCAAATTTTCGTTAAAACTGACCTACACAATTGTGTATAATTGTAATAAGAGAAAAAAAAAGCCTTATTAAATATTATACAAAATTTGTCACCCGTTTAGGTCTTAGAGCGTAATACAAAGCACTTCATTCCAAAATGGAGAGTCTCAAATCGATATTTCCATAAAAAAAACAAAAAACAAAAAAACAAGTAAATAAAATAATCAAATATAGGCATACAACTGAATTATATTTAATAAAAAGCTCTTAAACGATTTTTTAAAATAGCATATCTTAACAAAAACTTATCAGTCTTCATTATAATTTGTTTATCAATATATATATAAATATTTTCATTTTAGAAAGTTTTGCTACATCGGACATAATTAAGAAAATTTAAACTAATGTTTTTGTGTAATTTTCTAAAAGAACCTATATAGTTTCATGTTTAACTTTTGACTAATGGAAGTAGAGTAAATGGAACAATAAATAATAAAAATATTAAATGTGAACATTAATTTAATTTGATAAAATATCTCCATTAAAATATAGGCAATTTATTTTTGAATTTAATTATTAGTAGTAATTTTATATGGTATTTTTATTAATTTTGCAAACCTGATTATGTGGAATTGCATTGTTAATTTTATTTTCCAATTGGTTTTAGTACATTTTATTTTGTTGTATTTGTCTGTTGGTTTTCAATTGTTTTATTTACTGAATGTGTTACAATAAACTTATTATTTTGTTATTTAAAAAAATTATCAATTTTTTTAAAAAGCCACTCAAAAGGTGAGCGATCAAAAGAAGAACAACATTTCAACACAGTCTCACAGGTTTATTTACAATTTTTTTATTACAATGAGCAAAGAAAATAATTTATCACTGTAATTTTTTTTTTTTAAACTGAAGAGGTAATTTACCTTTTAAAAATGTTTCTTAAAAATAAAAAAGTTTATAATTTACTGATATAAATTAATTAAAAATACAAATATTCAACGTCATCCCAATATTTGCACTTGGAAAAAAAAGTTAATCGTCAAAAGTGGATAGTAAGTAATCTGAAAATTAAAACAATTTTATAAATCTAAAACCCTAATTATAGGAACGACGTATAAAAAAATGTTTTAATAATCTTCATTACTGAATTTTCCCCATGTATCTCTTATCAGGGACCCTCATTTTAGAGAGTAAGATCTTGGGATCCTAACTGGATATAAACTTTGTTTCATGTAGTCTTAAGTTAGATACCTCTCTTTCCTGTTTTCTATCAGACCTCTTTTGACCAACTCTTGTTCGTTTCCGACTCTGACGCTATTAGAGTATTCCTGGGCTAAGTGACTTTATTTAAATTTTTTTCATCATTTTTTATAAGGTGATGACGAAAGAGTGTTTTTTTTAGCTTTAAACAAAAAGAAAACAAATCCTTATGACAGATCATAAAGTTGATATAAAGATTTCTCTCTTTTTCAACTTTAAAAACGCAAATTTGTAATTTTAGAAATATATTTTTACAATTAAATTATTATCTGACTTGCTTGTACCACAAGTTCGACCTAACCTAAAAATAAATTAATTGAAATCGGATATTCGTGACGCGACAATTCCCGAAAAGTGACTTACAGTTATTTGGGTCATTAAATCTTCACATCACCGAAATTTCACTGAAATCAGTAGAGCCGGTTTTAAGAAATTATATCTTTTATAACAGCTTTATAAATTCGTTTTTTTCCCCTAGTTATTGCCGATAATTCACTAATAGAAATTACTGGGAAATAGCGACCAGTTCGTATCTGTGGAGACAATATTTGAGAATGTTTAACATGCTACAAATGGTTTTAATGGAATCACAATTCCATGTTTTTTTTAAATTACAGCCATCTCCAAATTTTAATTTATCGTAATTTTTAAAACATCTAAAATAAACCCACATTTCAAATTTGATCAAAATCTGTGTAGCCGTTTAGAATGTAGGACACAGACTTAATTTCAAAAAACTTTTTGTCCTCAATACATCTCAAAGTGGATATTTTAATATTCAATATTGATTTCACAAAACTTTCGCCAAGTAAAAATTAAATATTAATGAAATTCTAAGTGAATGTAAACAAGTATCTTAGTTTCAACAATTAATTTTGAACCTTTCAAACCTTATTTCTTAACTTTAAATGATTGCCCAACAATATGGACTAATCTACAACTTCATTCCTACACACTCGTTAAAGTCTCTTACACAACCTACAAAATTGCACCGTCACCAAATAAAACACTACTTACGTTGCAAAAGGCTCTGGATCCATGTTGTAATATTTTTCGATCGGTTCTGTTTTAATGAGCCTCGTCAACTGAGCTTCGTCCACAATCACAACTCCTTGTTCAACATCCGTCTGTTTCCATTGTACCACCTGACGTTTCGGAGTCTTCACATTGGTCATCCTCTTCATAAACCGTGGGTTTTTCTTTCTGCACCTGTTAGATTCACAACTGGCCATAGTCACTACGGGTGGATATACTATCATGTCTTTAAAGTTCACTTTTTTAAAATTCTTTTAAAGTTTTAACACAAATTTTGTTCTTTAAACTTGATCAACAATTTCGTATTATCCAAACACTATCCCCATTTTTTTTCGAGTTTTAAAAGTTCGTTAAACACTTTTTTCAATTAATTCTATATTAATATCTTTTACTGTTAATAAACAAAAACTCAGATTATTATGCTGTCTTTACGAACGATATTACAGTCATATTAATTTAAATCTCAGTTAATTTCGACTTTAAATTAGTTAATTAGTCGTGTTATTGTCTACGAAACGATAAATCATCGCTGAAAACTATAACTATTGGTTAATATTAATCACAAAATCGAGTGAATTGTTTAAATAAAATCCAATTTCGTCAAACGCTGTCTAGATCCGTTCTCAACGGAGCCAATACAACTACTAACGCAAACGCCTCCTTGGTGCAGGACAACTTTATTTCTTGATCGTTAGTAAACTCCTTTCTTCCCTCTCCTATACCCCCGCGCTCTTCTGTTATATAATCCAACACAAAAGCTTTGACATTAGACTAATGAGAGTAACGTAATACGGCAAGTTTCCGAAGAGAATGATTCAAATAATATTTATTGTCTTTTGCGTATCTGAAAATGTAGAACATCGTTTCTAACCACTCGTTAAAATCTCCTGTTATGTATTTCGAAGACAAAGAAACTGTCTCCATTTTACGTAGTATAAAGAGAGTTTTGTGAACGGATAAAAACTATTTTGAATTTTCGTAGGTGTATCTATCAGTTTATTTAATGCCGCTTCTCGTCTGTTTGCAGTCCAACGAGTGCTATATCTCCTGACTTAACTGGATCTAAATATTTTTAATATAGTCTGGGGTGATACCTTTTCTATCTGGTATCTCTTGACCAACTTTTTAATTTCCGATCTTGATGCTATTATAGTATATATATATTCGATAACTAAGAGTCCTTATTTTTCTTCTCTTTTTTTTGGTGATGACCGAGGGTGTTTGACTTTAAAGTACAAGAAAAAACTATGATTCTCTCAAATTTAGCTGTTTTGATCCAATTTTTTTAAATATAACTTCATTCCTACACACTCATTAAAGTCTCTTAGCATACGAAATTCCACCTTCAACAATGAAACACTACTTACGCTGCAAAAGGCTCTGATTCCATGTTGTAATATTTTTGATCGGATCTGCTTTAATAAGCCTTGTCAACTTCCCCTAGATAACAAAATTCGATTAAAATCGTTCCACGTTTTTGAGCTCTAAAATATTGCACATACGATAACAGAAATATTTTCAAAACTACTTTATTTGAATTAAGAAACCTCAAAACTGATATATCTGAAAATAGTCGACATCTTTTTTTTGAATCCCCATAACTATCCCTATATATGCAGGGAAATAAAAACATTGGGGTTTTTAGAACTTACAGAACGAGACTTATCAATTTACGAAATAGTGACAGCCATCATTGGAAATTATATGTACTGAAAGAGCATTGTAAGATTTGAAGTTCTTAGCGTTGATAGGAGAATGTGGCAGGAATTATATTCATAACATTTTAAAATAAATCACGGTGAATAAGATTTTGGGACCCAGTAGGAGAAACCTATTTATGGCCGTTCGACTCCAAAAGGAAAAATACAGTTTTCAGATATTTTTTCATTTGGTTTTAGGAAGGGGGAAAAAAAACAAAAAAAAAACAGCTAACACTTCCCAATGCAAATTAAATCTTGTAATTAATTTCTAAGATGTAGAAAAAAAGTTTAACCTCATTATTTTTTCTTTCAGTAATTGCTTTGTTTCTCTTCGAATCAGGATTACCTCAGGGTTCTGTACTTGTATAACATTATTGCTATTTCAGTAAATCTCTTCCTTATTTCAACTTCAAAGACTTTTCCCCAGAGTAGGAATGCCTCAGGGCTCTGTACTAGCACCTATACTATTTATCTGTAATATTAATGAGATCTATCCCCACAGTGACACATTGTAAATTACATCCTCCAACTGACGACTTGTAAATAAATCTTCATCTACATGCATTGCACATTTATCATTCCTGTAAATGCCATTGATGGTAAAAAGCAAACAGTTTATTTATGGACATAAACAATTATTCTTTAATTATAACGAACTAAAATAAATTGCAAAACTCGCTGCTTTATTATTAATTGTAAATAGTGGATTCATTATAGTTTGTACTTGTGAATAAGTTCTGTGACAAATATAATTGAAGGTTCAGTGATGCCCTTGTGTAGTTTCTAAAAGGAACATGTGTTAAGTAAAAGTTGAGGGAAAACAGAGCTACCAACTGAGAAGATTTAGAATTCGTTAAATATTTTAAATGTTGTAAAAATTAAGACTTGTAAAAAACACAATTGTAACAAGTTGAAAGATGAAGAGTCTAACAGATTACCAAGTTTAAAACTGGCCGTCATTTTGAAATTTTTAAAATAATTTTAAAATAATTTCATGTTTCAGATTAAATATTTATACCCGTTATCGTATAGACTACAGAAATAACGACGAAGGTGGGAATTTTGAATAAAAATTTGTCTCTTTCTTGAGGTCTTGAAACCTTATGAACAGTAAAACATCGAATGTCGAATATTTTACAGGTTACCTACTGGGTAATTAAACATCGACCAGAGGTATAAAGAATCTTATTCTTAAATTTAACAACCCTAGAATCGTTTGGCTGTAACAAACACATAACACAAACGGAGTCAAGCTAAAAGAGGACTGTCTTTAACTCAATTAAAATGATTTCAATACATGTTGAACTACTCCTTGACACCAGGCAAGGGTCGACACCTACACTACCGGTCTCTAATTAATTAACCCTTGACATTTCCGAGCTATCTTCATTACCCACGAGTCAAGGGCCTACTGAGGGACTTTCCTTATTTCTATTTTCCTTTTACGTAACTGCATTAGTGACAATACATGTAAGGTATCTACTAATGATTGAACTGAACAGTATTGCCAACGTAACGGTTTAAATATTACCTTGTTTTTAAGTGGTATTTTAAATGTGTTTTGTTGAATTACGTTTGGTAATTAGGGACTATTTAATTGTGGATTTTACAATATTACAAGTAACGGGAATGTTGATTTTAGACGTTAATCGGAACTGTATTGTTGTTGCGTAAATGATTTATTTTGTAATAACTTTAAAAATTGTTGTTTTTGTCAGTTCTTCACCAATTTAATATTTTTTTATTTGCAATTTTTAGAAATCGGTTTTGATTGTTAATCGACATACGTTACTAAAATTACATATTTTATAACAATGTAAAGAAAAATGACGACCAATATGTTTTATTTAGGCGCTTTGAAACAACACATTTGATTAAAATTTGTGGAGAAGATTTTGAGAAAATAATAACTTTGTGGGTTTTTATAGCAACTACCGTCAAATTTTGAGTTATAAAAAAAAACGATAACTTCAGAGATATGGTTATATACTAAATTTAATTATAATTGGACCACTAATTTGAGCTGTAGAGCACTCCACACCCGACAGAAATCATTCCAAAAAGACCTTTTTTTGGTATCAGAGGATCTTTAAACGCATGTGTACATCATTTGTTCTCGAAATTTTAATCGATGGATAAAAAAAAACTGGGATCAAGGTTACGCTCAGACCTCGGCTGCAACCAAAGAAACCCAAACCGGATTCTAAAGCATCACAATTTAAAAAAAAAAATTCTGTTAATGTTTTAAAAATAAAAGCCTATATATAAATAAAATTAAGTTTATCTTAAATTTTTGCAAAGATAGAAACCTGGCTTTGTTTTCATGATTATTGTGAACTTCTGTGAAATCGGACCCTTCACCCTTGTCGCAAAGCGATAAAACCTTTGTGTAAGAAGAACACTAAATTAATTCTACGAATCATCGTCTAATTTGAACTGTTTCCAATCTTTCAAAATATTACAAATGGCTTTGAAAAAGGTTACTCACATTTGTAGACAAAAATAACTGGAGCAAACAAGTGATTTTGAACACATGAATTGCAGGATAATACAAATTACTCATCCACCCCACCTTCATTACTCATAGTTTATTTTTCAGTAGAATCAATTGGTTTTTTTTGCATATTGTCACCATGCATTAGACACACCTCCTTGTCTATCCAAGCGTTAAAGTCGCCCAACCTGCCATAATCAATTAACAAGTTGTTACTGCTCTTGTTGCATACTTTGTTTTGCACATTTTATCGCTCGTGTTAAAGTTTTAAAGTAATAAGAGAATGCTATAAATATTGAGTCATAGTTATTATTCATCATTTCCCTGGAAAATCCATAAGTTACATTTCACTGTTAACAATGTTTTTTATTAGACTATATTATTTAAGGAGAGGCTGAATTCTAGTCCTGGTTTTGCTTCTCAACTATGACTTTCATTCACAGGTCAATCTTTGAACACAATCTTAGGTTGTTGGACAAATGAGTGATACTTCAGGTGATGTCCTGTTCTACACTCCACAGAATGCCTAAGGACAAATTCTGTTTCCTGCTTAAAGCTGAGCAGTCAAACAATATGCACTAAGCTGTCTTCTCAGCTTTACCACATTTCCTACACAGAAGGTCTGATGACTACAGAACATCCAGCGAGCAGTCAACAATCCAACCACTTTCCATGGATCTGATCTGTTCAGCTTAAGAGCTTTCTCTTGACCCTTGAGCAAACCTCTTAGATTGTATATTTCGTTCCGATCACTATCATTCATTCTGATGTTTCTTCGATACCTATTGGGAGACACACCTACTTCACTTGAATGTTCTAGGCCTATGAAAGAATATTCACCTCCTACTTTAGCGTACATGTCTGCCTCCTCATTTCCAGTAATACCCTTATGTCCCGGGAGCAACAACAGTTTTCCATTGTTAGTCCTGCTTTTGAGGACCAAACTATCCAAATTATCTTGGATTTCCTCCACATTATCTTGGAGGTATAGTTGTGGTTTGCCAAAGCCAGAAGTGCTGTCTTGCTGTAGGAGTTTGTCTTCTCTATATACTCTATTAGTTTTGAAGTTAATATGTAAAGAATATTGTATTACATTCAAACCAAGATTGGAACAGTTTGGTAAAACGAGTTATTTTGTAAGAGTTGTTATAACCCTCTTTTTTTAACGGAAATGAGATTTATCTTTAATGAGTCATATGAATGTTAAATACTAAATTTATATAACTGGAATATATTTGAATTTAAAGCGAAATCTCATTTCTTTGATGACGTTTAGTAGTGAAATCCTAATCTGTGTTTAATAAGAGAGGGAGGGAGAGGGGAAAGTGAGAGAGAGAGAGAGAGAGAGAGAGAGAGAGAGAGAGAGAGAGAGGGAGGAAGGGAAAGAGAGGGAATTGAATTGTCTTTATTTAGGGGCGAGGTTAGGACTGTATAGTCCTCTCTGCCACCTAACCCCATACAACATAACAACATATATAAAAATATAAAATACAACTTGATAATAATAAAAATTTAAAACAATTAAAAAGAACTAAGATAATATAAGAAATTAACAAACTTAAATTTAAACTAGCTACAAAATGAAATTAAGAATTTCAAATAAATTAAAAATTAACAATCTTAAAATTAAAGTGACAAAATGACAGTTATAACTTAAAATAAAATAAAAATTTTAAATTTTAAAAATTTTAAAAGGGAGAGAGGTAGAGAGATAGAGGGAGAGAGAAGAGAGAGATGGAGAGAGGGAGAGAGAGAGAGAGGGAGAGATGGAAGAGGGAGGGAGAGATGGAAGAGGGAGGGAGAGATGGAATAGGGAGGGAGAGGTGAAAGTGAGAGAAAGAGGGAAAGTGAGAGAGAGAGGGAGGGAGGGAAAGAGAGAGAGAGAGGGAGAGAGAGGTAGAGAGATAGAGGGAGAGAGAAAAGAGAGATGGAGAGAGGGAGAGAGAGAGGGAGAGATGGAAGAGGGAGGGAGAAGTAAAAGTGAGAGAGAGAGAGAGAGGGAGGGAGGGAAAGAGAGAGGGTGGGAAAGAGAGAGAGGGAGGGAGGGAAAGAGAGAGAGAGGTAGAGAGATAGAGCGAGAGAGAAGAGAGAGATGGAGAGAGGGAGAGAGAGAGGGAGTGATGGAAGAGGGAGAGATGGAAGAGAGAGAGAGAGAGAGGGAGAGGGAGAGAGAGAGAAAGAGACAAATCGAGATTTTGATTCTTATAAGAAACTGGACAAAACTACAATTATTCATTAACAACTTTTTATATCCACCTTAAATTATCTGAAACACATTTAGTAATTTTCCATAGTGGTCAAGGTCACGTGATGAAAGAAGACCTAGACAGTGTTTTTTGTAGTCACGAGGTCACGTGATTATTTATTGGAAGGAAAAACAAATGAATAACCAAAACAACTTCATTCGTTCCGGTTGTGACAAGTTTATTTCCTTGTTAATAAATCCCCCACCGGGGGGAGTTTATATAGTTCAAAGATGTTGCGTGTTACGAGAGGTTTGGAATCTGTTAAAATTTGTCGACGTGCTTAATTTCTGGTTTACATGCGATTTGAAACATTGGTTTGGGTTGTAAGTCTTCCTGTTTTGCCAAATTTGATCTGAGATCTCTCTCATTGCACAGCTGTAGAGGAATCAAAATTTACTTTTGTATGGTGTAGTTCACAAAAGATGTGTATTTCCCGAAAAAATTTATCATGTATCTTTGTTGACAAAACGATTTATTTTAGGAAGTAAAAATTGAAAATGTGATTTGATCGTCGCGTTAAAAATGTTTTTTTTTAAATATACAAAATGATTCTTTACTTATTTAATAAGCTAGAAGCTTTCTTGTGAGTAGAACTACTACAGTTTGTAACCGATTTTGTCGATTGAGATGTCCTTGGATAGGGATCGAACTGAAGTTGTTTCTGCCAAAAGTTTAAGAAGATGAAACATAAGGGAGAGAAACTAGAAGGGATGAATGTTTTGATTATTAATCCCATGGTGATTTTAATTGCGAAATTTATAAATATCTGGAATTAAAAACATAAAGAATTTTTTTCTTTTGAAAAATATATATTTTAAACTACATCAATCAAACATCAACTGTTATTGATATAAACAAAATAATTTGAAGGAAACTAAATAAAAGTGAGGTTATTTGTTAATGAAGTGTTGTTGTTATTTGGATTATAAAATGTTTTAAATTAGTTTTTTTAAGTTTGTTAATAAGATAATTTTTTAAGTTAATTGAACTGTTTCTTATTGTACGTTTAATAGTAACAAGGTCTCCAATTAGAGGGAACAAAAACTTATACCGAAGGCATGTTTCACGCAACTACATGAGAATTATACGTGGACTTAACAATGAGGAAACTACCTCTAAGGATCCCATCCTTCGATTATTCTATTAGCATCAGGTTGAAAAAGAAGAAAATTTGGTCAAGAGAGACCATGAAAAGAGTAACTAAAGACTACATGAATAAAGGTGTAGATCCAGCTAGGTTCCCTTGGGATTGCTAAGCCCTTACTTACTAATGTGATCTTAGTTACTAATTAAAGAAAATTATTACGTAAAATTGTTTATTCCATTTATGTTCTGTGTTTGATTTTTTTTTATTTGTAACATCACTTGTGCATACTCGAAGACGTATAGTCTATGTGGGGATTAATTTCTTCATTAAAAAAAAAATCTTTTTGTGTTTTGTTTTATATATTTTAGAAGTAAGTAACATTTGGCTAGAATTTATAAACATCTGGTTTTATGTTAAGAATTTGTTCTTATGAAATAAAAAAAAATCATTTTAAACCACACCAATCAAATAATATCAGCTGTTATTGATATAAACAAAAATAATTAAAAGAAAATTAAACAAAACTGTTGTTATTTGTAAAAGAAGTGTTGTGATTATTTGTTCTTGACAAAATATGGTATTTATAATTTCGTTTTGACTGGTTTATACAATGTTTCAAAGACAAGAGTTTTTTTTAAAGTTTGTTAATAGATTTTGGAATTTTTTTTTCCATGAATTTCTTTAAACTTTATTGAACTCTTTCTCTAAATGCTTTTAACAGTAACAATGTCTCCAATTAGAGGGAACAGAAACTTATACAGAAGGCGTGTTTATCACCGCAACTACAAGAGAATTATGCGTGGACTTAACAATGAGGAAACAAACATTGATTCGTATAAACAAGCACTAAGGATGCCAGTCGAAGTTATACCATTTACAATTGGACAAATGAATGAACTCTTCAAATAAATTTACAATGTTTAAATTAAAATATTTTTCTATGTCGAGCGACGGGTAAATTATAATTAACATTATAATTATTGTTAAAACTTTAAGAAATGAGTTATTATCACATATGTAGAGCAGTTTTGTAAATAATGGTGTTTTGAGTGAACTCAGTGTTTGTTTAATACTCAACCTCTGAGGTGGTAACTATGTTACTGAAATGTACATCAGGTAGAATAAACACAACTATACAGTTTTTGTGTTGTTAGTGTTTTTTCTTGTGGTTTTGGGGTTAATCCTTTCCTTTTATAGTTTATTTCAAGTGGAGATATTTTCGGGCAGACTATAACATGTTGGCTGTCCATGAACGTTGTTAGATTTGTCCGTCCAACCAAAGACAACGAACTGACCCATGTATGGATTTAGCAATATTTATTCTCCATGACATGTAAACCAGATGTCTATATTATTGATGTGTTTTGTAGGAGGATGTCGTGGCACTGTTGACTATTTAAAACTGTATTTCTATTTTTAAACACTCTCCCAAGAAGGAAATAGAGAATAAAGGCAGGGTGGGTGTATGAACCACGTTCACCTTTCTTAAGTTATTACCCACTTGTGCCACACAATACATTGTTGTTCAACAATTGCCGCTAATTTAAATACATTAAAACAAGAGTGCAATACTTCAGACTGGCGCTTAGCGACGCGATCTGGTGCGAAAATATTGTACTAGGTTTACAGAAATCAAAAACTACTTGAGTCCTTTTGCTCTTATCTCGAGTGTAGCATTTTTACGTAACACTGCCATCTGATGGTGTGATTTGAAAAAAAATTGGAAGCTTAACTTAATTTTTATCGCGCAAACAAATTCGACCTGCGTTATTTATAATCTCCACGTTTCTTTGCTTCAGGAAACCAAAAGAGTTGTTTTCGTTATCTATACGTAAACACGATAGTGTCACAAGAAATTAAAATAGGAACAATAAATTTAGTTATAGCGTTATAGCTACTCAATCAATATTGAGTAGCTTGGTCTGCTCAACATAGCTATACTTCCGATCAGCTGTTTCCAGCGGTAAAGGTGAAAGAGACCCCGCTCAAGTAGGTCCAACTTCAACTTTCGGTTGATTAGTGTTCAAATTCAGAAAAAATCTTAAGAAAAATGTCAAAATGGCGGCAGTTTTAGCAGTTTCTTGTTCATATATCCTGTATTATCAAGTTAGGAAAAAAATAATTAGATAAAAAATTTCAGATTTCTATTCTACACGTAATAGTAACAATGCCACATCTCCACGATGATAAATAGCAAAGTTATTGTAAAAATAGTTATTTGTGCAACTAGTTGGCAAAGTGGCACTTTTTTAAACGAGAGAAAAATGTTGACGAACGAGGCTTGCCGAGTGCGTCAATTTTATCGAGTTTAAAAAAGACACTTTGCTCACGAATTGCACATTATACTTTGTCTACAGTTGTTATTTTGTGACAAATAAAAAACATACTTCAGCAGTAACACAATTTAATAAAACATTTTTCAAAGATTGCATACATTTATTTTTAATTTTCGAGAAAAATTCGTTCAGTTTGTTTTGCACCATTTATCTACACTTGAACTAAAAATAGATAGGATACATGTGAACGCGCCCAGGACGATTTCACATCCGTATAAAACCTTAAATTACCTTTGTATTTAATGCAAATGACTCATACCTGTTCACAAGGAACGCAATTAGAACGAAGGACACCACAGGGTATTTATTAACAATGAATAAGAAAACAAGTCATTTGTTCAATTGAATACAGATCAAAACAATGTAACAGAAACCCACCTCAGTGATTTGAACGCTTGGTTAGACACGAAGGCGTGTCCCTTGTGTTATGAAGTGTGAATTTATTGAAATTACTCCAGAAATAGAATATTAACACCAACTACTTCCGAGACGATATCCTTTTCTTTTATAGGTGCTATTTTAATTGGAGATAATAATAATAAGAATATGTGTTTGGTTAGGTTAGGTTAGGTTAGGATATTTTAATGTATTTTGAAAAAAAGAATTAGTAATTTACTTTAAAACTTTTATTGAGGTTTATCGTTAAGGAATCGCCATTTTGAAACTGTAAATGGAATTAACAGGCCGTTCATCTTAATAGGGGATTTATTATTTCACTGCATTTCTTTCCGTTTGTAAATAGTAACTAGTCTACACAGACAGGACAAAAATCCTATATACTTAAAACTTTGCATTTATATTGTTTGTATTGTCCCACATATAAAGGGGAAAATCTATCTCGTTAAATTTTTTTCGAGAAATATTACATGTGGGGTGTCAAATAAAACTAGAAGTTATTCTGATTACGAATATGTATGTTTATTAGACGAAAAAAATATTATGTTGGTGCTAGAGCAAATTGAAAACGTCAGATATCATCCCCCCCCTATTTTAAACACAGCAAGGCTAACAAATTTGAAAAAAAAAAACATTAAATTAAATTGCAGTACAAAATTTAATATTATTGTTATTTGTACGACGAATACAACTTAATTTAATCATACAATGAGTAAAGCGTAGGGTATAAGTTTTAAAATCAGTTTTTGTAAGAGGTTAAACAAACAATTCAATAACCAGTAAAAGATGGATTGCATTAGGATTTGTAGGTAAAACCTAGGACCCTTACAATTTCACTTGTCTGTTTGGTAAGTCTAAACCAGTCTACACAGATAAGACGATAAATCCTATATATATTAAACTTTGCTTTTATATTCTTTGTATTGTCCCACATCTAGGAAAAATATAGCACTAACAAAAACTCGGTTTTGGGTAGTTTTAAGACAAAAACTATCGAGTTGAAAAATAAAGTTTGTTTATGTGCGATGTATCAAATAAAACCAGAACTTATTCTAATTGGGGATATGTATGTTTATTTGACGAAGAAATTAATATGTTGGCGTTAAGCTGCTTAAAACACTTAGAATTTATAAAAATAACTGTCTCTTACATTCGTAAATAAAAATTATAAAATAAAAGGGTTTGGATATTTTAATAATGGTTAATGATAATGATTATAGCCGATCGGTTCAGAACCTAACCTAACCTAAGTTTCCGCTTTATGACAAATATTGACTCTGAAACAAACTGAAGGTACCACGTTAGTTGTTCCAAATTTCCAAATATTAATTAAAACATATCTCATCGTCGTCGCAACAGATGTCAAACTGACATCCTGCCGTATATTTTATCACAGCACGATTTTGTTTACGAATAATTGGACACAGCTGTTTGAATAATGTTATTTATAAATAACTTGGACATATTTAACATATTTCTAGCTCAGTCAATAGTGGTGGCAAATACCTGAGGACGCTATTCAACATTAATCTTTCTGTAGGACATAATTAATTAAACGCGGACATCTTGGTGGCGACATGTCTTCTGTGTCGTTGGGTACATTCTTTTAGTTAATTTCCTCTTTTGGGTTTGTTTATGAATAACTCATAGCAGAGAGACCTTTAGGTGTATTGTTATTTTCTCACATATGATCAGTTTTTCGTGGAAATTATCATTCTTTGAGTCCAGTAAAGTCAGAATTTTGTCAGTCTTACGTTTGTCACCTGCCGCCTGTTAAAGTCCAAACGAGAGGATCAAAAGTAAGAGGTCGTATTTTGGTCACATTTTGGAACTTTTTTCTTCTTAATTTTTCAATAATTTAAAATTTAGGAGTGTTTTAAAAACTAGCCTACTTAACAAAACTTATTTTTTCAATTCTCAATCGTGCACCTTGGTGTTTTATAAATATGTACGTGAATTCAACTTTTGTTGGAAATGAATTTATTAAATAGGCATTAATAACCTAACCTAACCTAACCTAACCTAACCTAACCTAACCTAACCTAACCTAACCTAACCTAACCTAACCTAACCTAACCTAACCTAACCTAACCTAACCTAACCTAACCTAACCTAACCTAACCTAACCTAACCTAACCTAACCTAACCTAACCTAACCTAACCTAACCTAACCTAACCTAACCTAACCTAACCTAACCTAACCTAACCTAACCTAACCTAACCTAACCTAACCTAACCTAACCTAACCTAACCAAACTTTCGGAAAACTGTTTATAGCCATTTGAAGAACAAATATTTTATTTTTTCGTGTGTCCCATACAAACACGTACTAGGCCTATTTAACAATGTTTTAAGGTCAATTTATTTTAATTTTTGTAAAAGATAAAATTGCTTTAAATTTTTAATTAATTGTGACTTATGGCCTTTTTACAAATTAAAAAAAAAAAGATGTATTTTTTGTTTATTTTGAAAACATTTTATTAAGAACAAATTACATATTTGTAATGAAAATAATATAATAACGTAACATTCGTTTGAATTTCATTCGTTTGCTTCTCAGTTGGTCTTTATCGGACTAAGTTGGCTACTCTAAAATCTTTTTATAAAAGTCCTGACGCTCATCAGGTATGTACTGCCTGACTTTTCTGATGTCTGTTATTTTCCCTGACTTAACTTTACCCTCGGGGTAGGCAAGCTTCTTCTAAGGAGCCGCTGCTTCTTTTGTCGAAGACATAAAAAAAGTCATGGCAGTTGAAACCATTGTTGGTACTGTAGTCCTTTTTGGATTCTTTCGAGCAAGATTCGAACACAAAGTGATACATTTTTAAAATTCCAAAATAAACGTTTTCATTTTTAGTTTTCCTTAGTTTCATCAGAAACAGGTGAGTTTTTGTAGAATGCTTTCCACCAGCCTTTAAAATATAAAATTTCAGATACCTCTACTAACTTCACATGAAATTTTCTAGCTTGACTGCTTTTTTACCATCAGTTCAACTATCTCATGAAACTTGAATTTTGTTTCACTTTAACAAAATTGTAAACAGCCTTATATTATAGCAAAAGTAAGACCGAGTACCAGAGTTGCAATACACCAGTGGCATTGCTTCCAACGTAATTTGTTAAAAGGACTAGAGTCCATTACTGGAGCCCTTTTAACAATTTTCGTTATATTCGACCCCATTCTGTGGGTTTATTACTTGAGTGACTAATGCCGTTTCAAAACAGAAAAAAAACTGACAAAAGAAAAAAAACTGACTGATACTTTTTTAACAAATGATGATTCAATTAGCTTCAGTTGATTTTGAGTTTTCGAACTCGTATGGCGGGTCTAAAATCGATAATTCCTGAACTGACAATAAGGAGAAATGACGATCAATAGGTTTTGTTAGTATCATTATTTAACAAAAATTTGATCAAAATCGTTTAAGTCATTTTAGGAATAATTGATATTTTGCGTTTTGGTTTAATGTAAGCTACTGCAAAATTTTGATATTTTAAACTTCTAAAAATATCCTAAATATCCCACCGAAGAGCTACAAACAAACATCCTTCAAAAATCCTCTTTTTGGACTTAAGACCACCGAGAACGAGTACAATCATGAAAAATTTATCATAGATTATTTTACTCTATCACCAAAATACGTATATGATACATTTTTTATAAAGGAAACACCCTTAACGCTCGAATACTAAAATAGTGTCAGATTCGGAAGAGAACAACTGTTGGTTAAGAGAGACCAGATAGGAAAGAGAGTGATCTAACCCAAGACTGCATACAAAATGGTGTAGATTCAGTTGACACTGGTAATTACCGTGTACTCATTATATATTCCCTGGTGGTGTGTATTGTTATAATTCCTCTTATTTAATTCTAAACTTCTACATTGTATTACTTGCTATAAATATAGTTTATGAGTCAGCTGATAACATATACGTCCGCCATTTTGTATGCCGTAAATCGCATTGTTTACCGTTCTATAGTCGTTTTGATAAATACAATGTTTTGAATTGTAAAATATTAAAGGAAACATGAATTATATTTCCTGCATGTGTCATTTGTCGCTACGCAGGTGATTCAGGACCTTTATGTTTATTTTCCTACTGTATACACAGGCGAGAAAGGATTGTGAAGAGAGTAAGCTGTCCAATTTTCTCCTTCGCCTATTGCCCATAACCAAACGTAACCTTTCTGAACGTATTCATAGACGGGAAGGATTGTGATGAGAGTCTGTCCAAGTTTTTGTCTTGCCTATCACCCGTAACCTAACCTAACCTAACCTTTCTTAATGTATTCATAGACGGGAAGGATTGTGATGAGAGTCTGTCCAAGTTTCTGTCTTGCCTATCGCCCATAACCTAACCTAACCTTTCTTAATGTATTCATAGACGGGAAGGATTGTGATGAGAGTCTGTCCAAGTTTTTGTCTTGCCTATCACCCGTAACCTAACCTAACCTAACCTTTCTTAATGTATTCATAGACGGGAAGGATTGTGATGAGAGTCTGTCCAAGTTTCTGTCTTGCCTATCGCCCATAACCTAACCTAACCTAACCTAACCTAACCTAACCATTCTTAATGTATTCATAGAGGGGAAGGATTGTGATGAGAGTCTGTCCAAGTTTTTGTCTTGCCTATCACCCGTAACCTAACCTAACCTAACCTAACCTTTCTTAATGTATTCATAGACGGGAAGGATTGTGATGAGAGTCTGTCCAAGTTTCTGTCTTGCCTATCACCCGTAACCTAACCTAACCTAACCTAACCTAACCTAACCATTCTTAATGTATTCATAGAGGGGAAAGGATTGTGATGAGAGTCTGTCCAAGTTTTTGTCTTGCCTATCACCCGTAACCTAACCTAACCTAACCTAACCTAACCTAACCATTCTTAATGTATTCATAGAGGGGAAAGGATTGTGATGAGAGTCTGTCCAAGTTTTTGTCTTGCCTATCACCCGTAACCTAACCTAACCTAACCTAACCTAACCATTCTTAATGTATTCATAGAGGGGAAAGGATTGTGATGAGAGTCTGTCCAAGTTTTTGTCTTGCCTATCACCCGTAACCTAACCTAACCTAACCTTTCTTAATGTATTCATAGAGGGGAAAGGATTGTGATGAGAGTCTGTCCAAGTTTTTGTCTTGCCTATCGCCCATAACCTAACCTAACCTAACCTAACCTAACCATTCTTAATGTATTCATAGAGGGGAAAGGATTGTGATGAGAGTCTGTCCAAGTTTTTGTCTTGCCTATCGCCCATAACCTAACCTAACCTAACCTAACCTAACCTAACCATTCTTAATGTATTCATAGAGGGGAAAGGATTGTGATGAGAGTCTGTCCAAGTTTTTGTCTTGCCTATCGCCCATAACCTAACCTACAAATTAGGTTACAAATCAGTTTAACCTAACCTACAAATTTATTTTGCTCAAACTGTACCTAACATCAGGTTACTGATTAAATATTCATAGCTCTATAAAATCAAACGTAAAGTTGAATGTAAACAAACTTTGGTCGTGGGTGTTTGTGAAGTCTGTCAAATAACGATATCCAGCCAATACATAGTCAATGGTAACGATGTGACCTTGATAATTATAATATTTCGTGGGATTTAAATGTCACTCGTTATTTGGTTGACAGAAGTTCAAGGTAATGTTTGGATGCGTAGATAAACAAAACGAGAATTCTTGGACAGTGTCCATATGTCTGAGCAGATGGTTTTCCTTCTGATAGAACCGAAGCGTCGAGCTCTGTGTTTGGGGGTTGGATATAGATTTAGAAAAATTAGTTGGGAATTGCAACATCTCGACCTCTGAAAGCCTTGTGTAAACTTAAGTTCTAATCTAGCAGATTAGTTCCCTAATCATTTATTAACTCAATTTGCAAGAGTTCAGTAAGTGCTTGTACTCAACAACCTGACCCTCTTGTCAATCAAAGTTAATCGTTTTATTATTTTTGCTGATTTAAACTTTAAAACCTCGTCATTTTCGATAGGATGAACCTTTTGAGATCCGGTTTGCGGCACTGTGCTCTACTAACAAAGACCTTTAATTTTATGTACATATCGACTTAAGCTCTTATTTATGATTTTCTTCTGAATTCGTGTGGGCCGTCCCCCATTGGAGTTGGACAGTCAGTGAGCGCATCAAAACCAAGGTATTTAGATCCAATATGGTTTTTCGGAGTGTTAATTTTCTAACTTAAATAGTATAAGATAGGGGGAAGGGTCTAAAAACTCACCCTGTATATTTATATTGTTTTATATCTATCTCTATTCACATTCATAACCACAAGATACAGTAGCTTCAGACTAGGAATGTGTCTGGTTTAAAGGGCGTGTCCCCCCTTCTACTTGTTTCCCTAACTTGACTTGACGGTACAACCCATTCCAAAAAAACTAGGTACACAAATTACTGCTTAGCTACATTTAATTCTTAAAGTTTAAGTACAAGTTAATTCTTAAAAGTTTAATTTTGTAAACGTTTTATTCTTATTTACACCGATCAAATAAACGAAAGTAGGGTACGTGTTTACACAGAAGCATTTGAGGTCTATATTTTTTAATTGGGGTTTTACCGCTAAAAACAAACGCAACAAACGAAGTGCGGGGGCCCATCTTTTCCTCTCCACCCCAGACACATTCCTACCTTGAGGATACTGCAATGAGATATAAAATCGTAAGCTAATCTATCAATAAAATATTCTATGCCTTCAATACAGAACTGTTTCAATGTATATGAGAATTTATGAAGTACAAAGATTTACTAAAATTGTTTACACTAAGGCTTGCTCACCTTCTATTATTTGAGCTAAAGTTATCCTATGCTATGATCCTCTACAATAGATCATCTTCACTAAAGAGCTTGATTTGCCACAGCATTCTGGTAATGTTTGCTCGTAGGGCAGAGTCTCTGCCGAAGTCCCATCTCTTTGTCGATCGCTTGACTTTGTTTCCACTCCATCAGGAGCTTATATAGGCTACTCGTTAGTCCCTTTTGACGAGTTAAAGGTTTGCAAGTCAAGCAATTACGTAACTTTTTAACTGTGGTAATAATTGCTTATGTTCATTTTTATGTCTCCAGTTGCAATAGTTTAATTTATCTCTCAGTCGACCAGTGACGGGTGCAACGTCAACATGGCATAAAGTCAACTGTTCTAAAAAATAAAATAAAATGTATACTTTGTATTTTGTTTTAATTAAATGTGCAATAATTCGTGTTTGGTTTGTGTGTATGTGTGTTTTTGTGTTAAACTATGACGTGCTCACATGTGAGTAAAAATTTTATAAAACCTGAAGATGGAAACTTGTTACTGAAACGAGCGTAGTATTACACTACAAAAAAAAATTTGCAAGACAGAAACAAGGTGTGTATATATATATATTATAAATATACATTATTTAATTGCTTATGTTCTGGTGTCTATTGAAGGGACTTACAATGTAGTTAACCGCCTAGTTTGAATTTAATTTTAAATCCTAAATCCTAACAGATGAAAGGGAAGGATCCAATCTAAGACTACATTTCAAAAAGTGTAGATCTAGACAAGCTTCTTCGGGATTGCCACACTTGTACTCACTTCAAGTGAGCCCCTGGAGATTTCAACGTGGGGTAAAGCAACCACACCACTTGGATGTTTATACTTTAATAACCATGAGAACAGATTTCATTCTAATTTTAATAATGGATTGTTCATATCATTGTTAAAGTTTATTCGGAAAAAATAATACACAACGTTTTGTTGATGTGGATCTACTCTCGTTATCAAGTGATATATCCGGGATATAAAAAAGCACGTAGCTTATCCAGGACTATTTTGGAAGCTAAATCTTAAATTGTAAACCCAAGAAAGGACGCCAAGACGAAAACTCGTCCTAAACTGTCAATTTAACTAAAACTAGATACAAAATCATTAGTAACAAAAAGCGAATGGAAACGGTTTTAATAGAAACACAGCTACGAGGCCCGTTGGAGCTAAACCGACGTCAAAGTAATGATATACACAATTACGAGACTTAGTAAACTGTGTTAAACAAACTTACCCTATTGGACCTTTTGATTTAACAATTTAACTTTCCTACAAGGCCCAAAAACCACTTTTTCGCGTTTTATTTAGAGGCTTGTGTTCAATTGTATGATCGGGTCGAGTAAGTAACATCAACATCCTGAATCTTTACAGACTCGTAGGAAGATTTTAGATCATATACAAATGCACGACATGGCAACATGGCTTCTTGATGACCTATGCGTACTCTTCGCTTTTGGTATTTGAAGGTTAGACCGGACTGACTTACAGGGCTTACGTATATGTATATATGTATATAGTTTGCAGAATAATTAAATGAAATAGTGGACAGTAACAAGCCTGCCGTGATGAATGTCTTCTTTGTCGGCTTCACAGATTTATGACGTATCCAAGATGGACTGTAGTTTCAACGTCACCACACCTACAATGAATGTGTTTCTTAAACACAGCTTATGTATACAAGGGTGTAAAAATATTGCACTGACTTTCTAACATCATCTACAAAACTAAAAGGATACTCGCCATCTTCCTCCAATATATTAATACTTACAATTTAGAATTTAAAGAATATAATTTACTTTATTACGTGTTATGAAACGTTTCGAGAGTATAAATCAACTTCCGTAATCAAGTGAAATTTTTCTAGGAACAAGAATAACAATATTTGTTCTGATAAAGTTAGTCTAAACGTAGAACTTAGTAGTTTTGGTGATGACTCGGTTATCAATGTCAAATTGTAAAAACTATTTCAATGAAAAAGAAAAATTAAAGCTCCTTGACAATCCCTTATATGGCGGGGTTGTCGAAAAATGTAGGCACTTTGTTAGGAAATGTCAAATACGTTTATTTTTCAATAGTTAAAACACTGTTAGGTTAGTTTAAGATTAGGTTAGGTAATACTTACTGTTTCCATTAATTAAAACACTGTTAGGTTAGTTTAAGATTAGGTTAGGTAATACTTACTGTTTCCATTAATTAAAACACTGTTAGGTTAGTTTAAGATTAGGTTAGGTAATACTTACTGTTTCCATTAATTAAAACACTGTTAGGTTAGTTTAAGATTAGGTTAGGTAATACTTACTGTTTCCATTAATTAAAACACTGTTAGGTTAGTTTAAGATTAGGTTATGTAATACTTACTGTTTCAATAGTTAAAACACTGTTAGGTTAGTTTAAGATTAGGTTATGTAATACTTACTGTTTCCATTAATTAAAACACTGTTAGGTTAGTTTAAGATTAGGTTAGGTAATACTTACTGCTTCCATTAATTAAAACACTGTTAGGTTATTTTAAGATTAGGTTAGGTAATACTTACTGTTTCCATTAATTAAAACACTGTTAGGTTAGTTTAAGATTAGGTTAGGCAATACTTAATGTTGCCATTAATTAAAACACTGTTAGGTTAGTTTAAGATTAGGTTAGGTAATACTTACTGTTTCCATTAATTAAAACACTGTTAGGTTAGTTTAAGATTAGGTTAGGTAATACTTACTGTTTCCATTAATTAAAACACACTTTGGTTAACTAACAATCACCAAATGATTTCGACAAATTTTTAGCAAACTGTCCAGGATGATAACTAAAAATATCACAGCAAACCTTACTTAGAAACAAAATTGTTGATGGGGCGCCATCATAATACTTAACCAGCCCGATCATATAATGTAAAGGAAGCATCTAAGTGCAATATCCAAAAGTTGGTACCGTCATGTATGAAATGTTAAAATTGTATTGATAGATCAAGAGGTCTTATCCAGCTGTTTAAACCTGGTAATCGTGTATATCATTACTTTCTTCATTACCCAGGCTCCAGCGAGCTTCGTAGATGTATATACAGAGTGTGAAATAAGTCGTGATACACTTCTATATAATTTTAATGGAATGCTATATCAACGTAAACCCTCTATTCTAACAATTTTTCTGGTGTTTAAAGGGGATTAAAATTTTTGTAAAGGGGAGAACTTTCATTTTTTAAATGGGAACCACTACTTGTGACATATCGTTGGAAGGTGTTATGCAATAGAAAAATAGTGACACCTCCAAAAGGTTTCTAGTACATCCCTGACGAAAGTTACATGAAAAAATGAGTTATGACTAACTTGCGTATCTCTTACTTGTTTTAATGTAACAAGTGCTCGAATTGGTGACTTTTGGAGGTTTGTCAGTGTGCTAGCTGTTTGTAAAAAACAGAGGCAACATTCGCAAAAGATTCTCTTAGAATGGATTGAGCCTTTTGTAAAATTCTACCCTGTAGGTTATTGACGTCAGTTGGCTTAATTTAATAAACAAGGTTTTTTATGTGACATCTTATTCTTAACACGAATGGATGGCTTAAGTGGGTCCGGCCAGTCCTATCTTCACAATGTTATATTAAATGTTGAGCTTGACTTATGAGAAAAACTATACTATATTATAACAAACACACAGAACACAATTCTCATAAAAAAAAACGCATAAGTATCAGACGCGTTTCAACGACAAGGTCGTCCTCTTCAGTGATACACCAGCTACACCAACCAAACCACAGTTGAAACGCGTCTGATACTTAGGCGTATTTTTTTTATGAGAATTGTGTTCTGTGCGTTTGTTATACTGTTCACAATGTTAAACTATAAATCTTTATGTACATTTTTCTCACCAACCATAACAGATAGAGACTTGAAAATTGTACTACATATTGTTCAAAATCGTCTACAACTTTAGACATTTAGAAGTGGGGTTTTAAAAAATTCTATCTATTTTTTGAACAAACAAATTGTTTTAGATGTAACTTTTTTCCACTTTTTTAACGTTATTTATTTTTAAAACTAAGCACGATATTACAAAAACCCATGTCTAAGGTTGTAAGACATATTGAAGAATATGTGGTTAAAATTTCAGGTCTCTATCTATTATGGTTGTTGAGAAAAAGGTACATAAATTTGAAAAAAAAAAAAAAAAAAAAAATATCGGGATAACGCAAATAAAGTTAGCCTTCATTGTTTAAGTAAGCTCCAGGCCCTGCGGTTGCATCAGCCCCTCCAGTTTCAGCCTCCTTTTGGTCAAGTTATTTTTCTTCTTCAAAACTATTTTCTTTCAAATAGAAACCCTCAATGACAATTAAAGGGGATAAAAAGACAAAATTAATGACTAGCAAGAAATATTTTTTGACTAACAATAACCAAAATGGCGGCACAAAGTGTATTTGAGATTTTTTAATTATTAAATCTTTATATATTATGTGAAATCAGACACTAAACAGTTTTTTTAAAACGTGTTCGCTAGACTAATCTGTCCCTAATTGAATTTTAACTGTCCCCCAAAAGGGTGGTATTTTTGGTCACACAAAAAGAACCACATCATGTGACATCAAATTAATTAGCTTTTTAAAGTAAAACTAATGGCAGCAATAAATTTCACTTTTAACTTTATTAAAAATTGACAGAGGCATTGCCTTCACAATATTGTCTCCAGAGGTAATAATGGTTTACGAGTAATTGCAGTTTAAACTTTTTTTTTTAATCAAAAATTTAACCCAATGATAAAAGTCTCAAAAGATGGAGAATTAAGAGAGTAAACCCTGAAAAAATCACTTTGAAATCTCAAATGATTTACGAGAAATTGCAGTTTATATGTGCCAGACTTTAACATTTCACGTTTCGCCACTTGTAATCCCTTTTAAAAATGCTGCTAACTATTCATTATAATGATATGAACTTTTATATGAAGAAAGGAAAGTTCATATTTTACTGTGGTTTTTTTCAAATCGAAAATATCTCTTATAGTTTCTGAGTATTTAATTCGAGAAAACAGTCAATTTTTAAACTTTGCAAAATCGTAAGGGCCTCTTGTAATTGTTTTAGGCCAAAAAGTGAGTTTTTGATTTTTGAATGTTTCTATAGCTTAATAGAAGCTGAATTAAATTTGGAATCGAGGAGTGCTATAAAATTTCAAATTTTAAAAATATTTTTCCATTTTTATCTAATTTTTATAAAAATTTCAACATTTAACAATACCAATTATATCCACAACAAAAAAAATAAAGAATTGAATAGAGATTAAACCCTGAAAAAATCACCTAGAAATCTCAAAGAGTTTACGAGAAATTGCAGTTTATATGTGCCAGATTTTAACATTTCACGTTTCGCCACTTGTAATCCCTTTTTAAAACGCTTGTAGCTCCCTAACTATTCATCATAATGATAGTTATGATTCACCATAACAATCCAAGAAGATACGACCAAGTATTGTTTGCTTTTGTAGAAAATTTTGTGTTGTTAAGTTTTCTCCAATATCTCCAATAGCTTTCTCCCTAAGAATTTATAGTTGAAACCAGAGGGCCGATTATAACAAAATTTGTAGCCACTCGAGCAATTTGTGGAGTACAAATTTGAGTGTAGCTGTAAAAAAATTAATCCATATATGATTTAAATCAGCCTAAATTAAATTAAATTTGTTTAAAATTGTATTTTCTCAGAATCCAAACAAATCTTATTTCTCCAATAATATCTTTCGAATGTCTAATAATCAACTCACTAGAATAGCATTGTTTTAAACACTGAAAAATCATAATCTAAACCAATATTCCAAATTACAAACATCGACAGTAATATATAAAATACAGAAATTAATTCTGACCGCCATGTGTACTATATTCCACTAATACAGTTGTTTGCAACCCAGGTTGACTTTATTTGAAGTCTACGTTAACTACCTCCAGAGAGCAAACCTAATTGGGACATCAAACGATCGGGTCTTTTTGTCAAACGTTTTTAATCCTGACGATGAAATTCGTCTCGCGTTCCACCGAAGCAATTTATGATTGTTTTAATTGACTGTTTGGAACAGAAATGGAATGACCGTGATCTGGTGCCGGTAAATTACACCGCTACGGGGGTTCCTACTTCTTGTTTTTGTAATTTATTGTCAGAAACAATTGTACTTAAAATGGATCTCTGTGCGAGTTTAATGGTGGATTCAAATTTGAGAAGGAAGTAAAGGGTAATTCGGTAATCAGAATTTTGTAAACGTCAATTTTTTAACTAATCTTTAGGTTCCACGTTCTCAATCTGTCACCTTTCGTATAGTTCCTTACACCGCCATGTATAAAGGATTTTATTTAACCTAACCTAACCTAACCTAACCTAACCTAACCTAACCTAACCTAACCTAACCTAACCTTTACTTTTCACATCCTCAGGAAACCGAAGACGTGATGTTCGTCCGTCGTCGTTGTCGTCTGTACAGTAGCCTCGACTAGGATTGTGTCTGGTGTAAGGGGCGTGTCCTCCCTTCTACTTGCTTCCTCGGTAAAACCCATTCCAAGAAAACTAAGTACACAAATTACTGATTAGCTACATTTAATTCTTAAAGATGCAACTTCGTGATAGACTTTTGTAAACGTTTTATAACGATATATATGTGGAAATTTTTATAAAAAATTAGATAAAAATGGAAAAATATTAAAAGAATTTGAAATTTTATAGCACCTCTCGATTCCAAATTTAATTCAACTTTTATTAAGTTATAGAAACATTCAAAAATCAAAAACTCACTTTTTGGCCTAAAACAATTGCAAGAGTTTGAAAATTGACTGTTTTCTCGAATTAATTACTCGGAAACTATAAGAGATATTTACGATTTGAAAAAAACCACAGTAAAATATGAACTTTCCTTTCTTCATATAAAAGTTCATATCATTATAATGAATAGTTAGGGAGCTACCAGCATTTTAAAAAGGGATTACAAGTGGCGAAACGTGAAATGTTAAAGTCTGGCACATATAAACTGCAATTTCTCGTAAATCATTTGAGATTTCAAAGTGATTTTTTCAGGGTTTACTCTCTTAATTCTGCATCTATTGAGACTTTTATCATTGGGTTAAAAAAATTTATGTTTTATTGAAAATAGTTTAAAACTGCAATTACTCGTAAACAAATATTACCTCTGGAGAGCCAATCTTCTAAAGGCAATGCCTCAGTTTTATAACGATATAAGAAACGAAAGTAGGCTACGCGTTTACACAGGCATTTGAGGTTTTTTAAATTTTTTTTTTGTTGTACCGCTGAAAGTAAACGCAACAAACAAAGTGTGGGGCCCCTCTTTTCCTATCTACCCCAGACACATTCCTACCTTGTGGACACTGTACGTAAGCACGATAGCAACTATAAACATTGAGAAGGATACGGAATTTGTGGTAGAGGACTATATTGTACTCATATAGAAGACTATTAATATTTGGAAAAATCAAATTGAAAAAGTTAAAATGGCAGCGTTTAGTTTGTATTCTTGTGTCGTGTTATTTAGTGAGAGACACTAAAGACCGATGGAAGCAGAGAATTTTTAAAATACAGGGTGTAAAATAAGTCGTGATACACCTCGATATAATTTAATTGGATTTCTATGTCCACGTAAAACCTTTACCATATCTTATAGGATATATCCTTGGTTTTACCTAATAATTATTATCTTTATTTTTAGAGGCGAAGTTAGGACAATAAGGTGCTCTCTTCCACTTTACCTCTAATAACGTTTAACGAAATTACATATTAAATCAAAATTATTAGTGAAATTAAATAAATAAATAAATAAGAAACTGTAAAATAGTAATTACTTCTAAAACATATTACAGAATACATCAAAATTAATAGTGAAATTAATTAATAAACAAGTAAGAAACTATAAAATAGTAATTACTTCTAAAACATATTACAGAATACATCAAAATTAATAGTACAAATTAAATGAATAAATAAATAAGAAACTGTAAAATAGTAATTACTTCTAAAACATTTTACAGAATACATCAAAATTAATAGTGAAATTAATTAATAAACCAGTAAGAAACTATGAAATAGTAATTACTTCTAAAACATATTACAGAATACATCAAAATTGATAATTCAAATTAAATTAATAAATAAATACGAAACTGTAAAATAGTAATTACTTCTAAAACATATTACAGAATACATCAAAATTAATAGTGAAAATAATTAATAAACAAGTAAGAATCCATAAAATAGTAATTACTTCTAAAACATATATCAGAATACATCAAAATTAATAATACAAATTTAATTAATTAATAAATAAGAAACTGTAAATCTAAAACATATTACAGAGTACATCAAAATTAATAGTGAAATGAATGAATAAACAAGTAAAAAAACTTTAAAATGTAATTACCTCTAAATCATATTAAAGAAATACATCAAAATTAATAGTGAAATTAATTAAATAATAAATAAATAAGAAACTGTAAAATAGTAATTACTTCTAAAACATGTTAAAGAATACATCAAAATTAATAGTGGAATTATTTAATAAACAAGTAAGAAACCACAAAATAGTAATTACTTCTAAAACATATTACAGAATACATCAAAATTAATAGTGAAATGAATGAATAAACAAGTAAAAAAACTTTAAAATGTAATTACCTCTAAATCATATTAAAGAAATACATCAAAATTAATAGTGAAATTAATTAAATAATAAATAAATAAGAAACTGTAAAATAGTAATTACTTCTAAAACATGTTAAAGAATACATCAAAATTAATAGTGGAATTATTTAATAAACAAGTAAGAAACCACAAAATAGTAATTACTTCTAAAACATATTACAGAATACATCAAAATTAATAGTGAAATTAATTGATAAACAGGTAAGAAACTATAAAATAGTAATTACTTCTACAACATATTACAGAATACATCAAAATTAATAATACAAATTAAATAAATAAATATATAAGAAACTGTAAAATAGTAATTACTTCTAAAACATATTACAGAATACATCAAAATAATTAATAGTGAAATGAACAAATAAACAAGTAAAAACTATAAAATGTAATTACTTCTAAATCATATTACAGAATACATCAAAATTAATAGTGAAAATAATTAATAAACAAGTAAGAATCCATAAAATAGTAATTACTTCTATAATTTATTACAAAATACATCAAAAGTAAAAGTGAAATTAATTAATAAACAAGTAAGAAACTATAAAATAGTAATTAGTTCTGAAACATATTACAGAATACATCAAAATTAATAGCGGAAATAATTAATAAACAAGAAAGAAACTATAAAATAGTAATTAGTTCTAAAACATATTACAGATTACATCAAAATTAATAGTTAATTAATTGTTAAACAAGTAAAAAACTATAAAATAGTAATTACTTCTAAAATATATCTCACAATACAACAAAATTAATATATTTATGCCAAGGACTGTATGTACTTGGTGGTATTTCATTTTAATAAATAAAACACTTTTATTATTTAGTATAGCCACATATTTATTGAAACTTGGCGACCATGGTTTCGCTAGTTACAGCTTGTCAAGGTATTTTCAAAAAAATAAAATATATATATTTAAAAAAATAATAAATAAAAAGTGTTTTATTTATCAATATTAAAAGTGAAATAAATTAATAAACAAGTAAGACTATAAAATAATAATTACTGTATTTCTAAAAACATAATATACTAAACTTGAAAAACTAAAAATAAACACATTTATCTTCAAAGTAAAATTTAACTAAAAGTAAATTGTGGTACACAAAAAATCAAATATAAACACGCTCACACTCCAAACAGACATACACTCAAGAACACTTACCAAAACACCAAAACATCCTAAACAACTCAGAACTGTAGCAAAAACAACAAAACTGAGAAAACAACAACAAATTTTGTCTTCTCATTGGTGTCTATAGTTGAGTATTTGTCTCTTATTTCACAATTAACCTTCACAATAAGATTAAGTGATAAATCACTCACCCAAGACTGAAATCCCACTCTCGTGAACTTTCTCTAACTGTAATTAATTTTATATCGCCTTAACCAAACACAGTTGGACAATTGCCTGGAAAATTATTTATAATTAAGTTTGTTTTAATTTATATCTACATCAGACTTACCGACAAGGTTGATTAATTTATTTAAAAAAACCTCCGAAGAGACTATAAATTAAATCCAATAAATTAAAATTATGTTTTTAATAAAATACTCAGCATGATTGGACGAGAGGTAAGTTGCTGTTTTTTATCAGTAGGTTAGTGGACCTTGTCCTTGGAGAGTACTGAGGTTTTACATGTTGGTCCTAGAGATGGAGGCATTACAGATAAACCATTTTAAACCAAAAGATTTAATAATCGTCAAAAATTTCGATTTCCTTGTAGTGAATATTAAACACAATAATGACCTCAATAAAGTGTGGTTTCAAAAAATTTTGACAAATCTAATGTCAAAATTTATTAACAGTTAAACAGTTTTTTCTTCATATCTTGTGAGTAGTTTATAACACACTAAATTATTTATTTAGTGACATGTGACATATTTTAATCGTAGTTTATAAGGGGTGTCCCTGAATTATTTAATAACCTATTTAGGCATTTTTTCAGAGCCAGTGTTTCCTAACCCGTTGTTAAAATAAAATTGTTAAAGTGAATCAAACAAAATGGCGGCTGTAAGGATAACGAATTAGTTTTGTACATTTTAAATATGACATTGTGATTCGTCTTCGACTCAGGAAAAATACCTAGTAAGGTTAACACAGAGTTCAGGGACACACCTTATATAAATATTAATTTTTAAGAAAAGGTTAAAACAACATATACGTTTAAATAAAATGGCATACAGAATGTCCCCGTAAGTAAGATGCCAAATTTAAGAAAGGATTCTGAGGGTCAGGATTAAGACAAAATTAAGAATAAAAATTTTACCGAAAACTTAGTTTTTTTAGGTATTTACATTTTTTTTTTTTTTTTTACAAAACAAATTATAACTTTGGATATAGAAAAGATATTTAATTCAGATTTAGTATGCGCATTTTGTATGTTACGTTTTATAAGTGTACAGAAAATAAAGACTTTACTTTGTATATTTTCAAAATGGCGGCAGTTTAAAATATTGAATATCTCGAAAACCATTAACTTTACAAAAAATTCACAAGAAACAAAAAGTTTCCTTTGTAAATGACAAAGAAAACGTGTTTTCTATTTTCTCTGTATGATTTTCGTTTGTCTTTAAAAAGGAAACTCTTTTTTCTCTGTCATTAAAAAAGGAAACTTTCTACTTCTTATGAATTATTTGTAAAGTTAATGGTTTTCGAGATATTTCAACATTAAATATTTTTAACGGCTGCCATTTTGAAAATATAGAAATATCTTTAATTTCCTTACACCTATAAAACGTAACATAAAAAATGAGTATACGAAATCTGAAATTTCCAACGTTATATATATTGTTTGTTAAAAAAACAAAATGGCAAATATTTGGAAAATTAAGCTTTCCAATGACCCTCAGAATCATTTCTTAAAGATTGGCAACTTACTTACGGGAAATCCTGTATATATCTACATAAAAGACTACATTCAACACTATTATAAGTTAACTAACATTCAAACAAAACAAATAAAAATAAATAGGCTACACCTTTCCCGACGCTAGCAGACAGAGTTTAGGTGTTTCTGGAACCCCAAAGATATTCTCCCACCGACTAAAACGCATTTACAACGATATATCACCAGAGGAAACTCTTAAATCTTTGTTTTTAATATTTTCTAGAAATATATTAAACAAGTTTATTCCAGAATAATAAACCCCACGTTCAAAAAATCTGTCTGGGTGACAGGATATTGAAGAAATATATTACGGATTGGGTATTCGAAGTGGTGTTGATAAATTTCAAGTATAATCTGATTTCACTTTAAAAATAAAATTCCATAAATGTAAATAAAGTTAAATTACAATATTGTCTTTTGAAGAATTGTATACGATTGATTAAAATTTAGGTGAAACAGAATTTTTTAAAACAGAAAGTGACAACTTATATCTTTGAGAACATACATAGGCATAATAAATGTTATTAGATCAAAACCTGCATGTAACGCTAGCAATCTCTATGATGACAAATTGGAAATTTATTGTTAAAAATATAATTTAAAAACCTGAACTTCCAATTTAAAGTTTAATTTCCTTACAAGATCTGGGAGGTTCTCCATAAATGTACAGCTTTAGAGCCGAGACACTGACTCAAGCGAAGCGAGTGAAGGATTTTTTAATATACACACAATTACAGTTTTAAAAAACCTGTGTAACAACTGTTAACAAACTTACCCTACTGAAGACTACTTGATCTACCAATACAATTTAACATTTCCTGCCGGATAAACTAACTTTATGGCAATACATTTAGAGGATCTGCTTGTATTACATTCTATGTAGGGCTGGGTAATTACCACGTAGCACCTGTCAATTAATTTCTTACGGAAGAAAGATAACAAACTTTTCGTTATATGGTCAAAATATGGCCGTATTTATTATTATTTTACAAATAGATCCAAAAAATTCAATGGGCTCAAAGGAACTGAAAATAGATGTATCACTAAAGAACTGACATCGCAGAATTTTCTTTATAAGTGAGTATAAAAAGTAAAAATATTGCTTTTCCGAAAAAAATCAAATTCAAGGACTAAATTTTATATCTATCTAATTATCGAAAATGTGTTTTATTCTTTAAACAGATATAAAAACCAGTCCAAATAAAAAACCATATTACAACCGCGGTGTACACAAATAAGCTTCATGTGTTGGATTATTTAATTCTTAAATTGGTAAAGGTTTGAAAATGTCGCTTATTAGAACTGTCGGTGAAGTAGCAACCAATAACAGCTTATGCTAATTTAGGATTAAAAGTAAATTGAATTAGGCGGAACACTTGGAGTAGAGGATTATGAAGAGTGTAAAAAGGTCAAGGTCAGATGGTAATTAATTAGAGCTGAAGTAGTGGCAACACTGTTCCATCTCTTTATGGCTGTGATATGCAAATAATGTAGGAGAGCTACAGTGTGTCTATAAAGTTATGTTATTTTTTTTTTAATCAAAAAATTTAGGATTGTATTAGGATTTAAATACAAAACGTAAATGGATACAAAGCTCTGAAGGTATTTTCCTATGGATTTTTAACTTGGATTCCATTTTTTTTTGCAAATAGAGGGTGTCCCGAAAATCCGCGGACATACTTCGGGTGGTTGTTCCTTAGGTGAAAATAAGATAAAAAGTTGCAATAAACATAGATCCTCCATAAACACTTCCTTTTCCGTTTGGGCGCCAATTTATGGTAAAAATTTATATCTTGAGAACGATTAAAGTTAAATTTTTGAAATTTGGTACACATTTATCTAACACCATTATTTACTGTTATAAAAAGTTCAGAATTTTACTTTAAAAATACTCAAAATGGCTGCCATTGTAATTTTTCAATTGTTGGTAACTTTAATTCTTTAAGTCTTATCAAATTTCGTTTCTAGATAAAAAAATGCCAAATCTGGAATATTTTAAAACTTAAGTTATCACCCGTATGGCATTTATTTGTTTTAATTAAACCTACTTTTAAATAGAAAGTAAATTCCCCAAAACCACAATAAAACAATAACAACACAAAGACTGTACACTGTACAGTAAAATCTTAGGAAAAAACTTTTCTTTTTTAGATTTAATTGTTTTCAGATCTAATAAACAAAAATAAGACTTTAATATATTAAATAGCAGAATGTAATCTGTAATAATAATATATATATATATATATATATATATATATATATATATATATGTATAATATTTTATTTATTGGATGGGATTGCTAGCACTTTTCGGCCCTAATTTAGAAATCTTCCATATGACATTTATTTGTTTTAATTAAACCTACTTTTATAATGAAATTAAATTTCCCCAAAACCACAATAAAACTCTAACAACACAAAGACTGTAAAGTTATGTTTATTCTACCTTATGTTCATTTCAATAGCACTGCTATCAACTTCAGAAGTACATTACACACTAAACTTAATAACTACAATTGTAGTAATTTACATATTAAACCGTTTCAAAATAGTGACCATTTAAATATTTTAATAGAAATATTTCTTTTAAAGTTATTAAAATTTTTAATTTTTATAATTTTGAAATGGATAGTTGGAATAATTTAATTATTTTTTTCAAACTAGGTGTTTCCATTGGTAACCACCTTGCAAAAGATCAACCCAATTGATTAAGCTGTTCTAGAAATATAAATTATGTATTTAAAAAAAAATGACGAATAGAAGAGTTACACGAACTTTTTTCTTTATGTCGATCCATATGTTACCACCCACTGAATTAGTTCACTACAGAAACACCCTGTATAATGTATAAGTAAACACTGTTCCAAAAGAAGAAGCAGAACATAGGTTGAGACGTTGGGACATCGTTCGCGTCTGCACAATAACTGTAAATCATCTTTACTGCACACCATTAATGTTTAATGAGTTTAGCCTCGAGAAGATTTATTATATATTATGTTTAATTATTCCGCTATTAATGTTGTAGTTAGTATTATGTAGAGACACAGGGTGTTACGTAAGTCTGGTGCATATCTGTTGAGTGTTAGTTTTCGACACCGTTTAAAAACTCGTGAAGGAAATGACTTTTATAAGGACGCGAATTTTTTAGAAATTGTTTATGAATCAGGTTTACGACATCAAGTTGTAGATATTTAGTGTTCACACACTACATGCGTTAAATAAAAACCATCTGATATTGTTATCATTTTACTTTTGGATACATGTAGAGTGCCTTTATTAAAAGAACGAAGTTAGGATTATTAGGTCCTTTTTTTCAATTCAACAGTATTATTTGGATTTTCCACTTTTAAAATATTTGGTTAAATCTAAGATAAAATCTCCCATTTTGTCAATATAAAAATGTCTTTTATTACATGCTATTAGAAGGTTTTATGAGAAAAAATATATACATTTTTTGAGTGATTTTTCCTTACGTATATACAGCTTCGATTCCTGTCACGGCCGAGACCCGAGGGAAATAAGTGGAGACACAACTACGAGGCCCATTGGGTCTAACCGAAGTTATGAAATTATTGATATACATAATTATGAGTTACAGAAAAACTTGAACCTTTGATCTATAATACAATTTAACATTTCCTACAAGGCCTAAGAAATTTACAATTTGTAGATCTGCATTTAATAACATTATAACATTATATAATGGGGCTGGGTAAGTACAGTGATGGTAACTATTACATTTTTTTAAACTCATAAAACCCAAAGCGCGTGAGCTAGCAACCAACTTACTTGGGTACTTAGAAACTGCATATTAACAAAATTTTATCAAAATCGTTAAGGACAATTTTGAGAAAATCAGATTATGTTTTTCTCTAGTGGCAGAAGCCACGTAATTTTGTGTTATCGAACAAGTTAAAAACACCTCGAGATGTGATCTAAATATGCTCCGTTTAAAATTTGATTAAATTTGTCCACACATTTGGACTGTACAGCTGTCCAACAAACATAAGACAGGCATTATAATTAACTACTCTAATTCTCAACAGTCCTTAAAACTGATATATTTGTGATATTTTCAATATAGATTTTCTGATTCCATCACATAACGTTTCCTGCGTTATGTAAAATAATAAAATCAGTAAATGTTCGATTTTAAATAGACATAAATGGATTTTGAAAATGTTCGATTCCAAGGGTGTTTTTCACCACCAAAGCATATCTCTGGATCCAAGAAGCTTAGAGCTATGAATTATTTTACATGGTTTGGGGTAGATCTGTAGACGCGTACTAAGAAAGGGTTTTGAAAATGTTCCATTCCAAGGGTGTTTTTCACCTCTAAAGCATATTTCTGGATCCAAGAAACCTAGAGCTATGATTTTTTTAACATGGTTTGGGGTAGATCTGTAGACGCGTACTAAGAAAGAGTTTTTAAAATGTTCCACCCCAAGTGTGTTTTTCCCCTAAAACATATCTCTGGACCCAAAAAGCCTAGAGCTATGATTTTTTAACATGGTTTGGGGTAAGTCTGTAGACGCGTACTAAGAAAGGGTTTTGAAAATGTTCCACTCCAAGGGTGTTTCATACCCCTAAAGCATATCTCTGGATCCAAGAAACCTAGAGCTATGAATTATTTTACATGGTTTGGGGTAGATCTGTAGACGCGTACTAAGAAAGGGTTTTGAAAATGTTCCATTCCAAGGGTGTTTTTCACCTCTAAAGCATATTTCTGGATCCAAGAAACCTAGAGCTATGATTTTTTAACATGGTTTGGGGTAAGTCTGTAGACGCGTACTAAGAGAGAGTTTTTAAAATGTTCCACTCCAAGTGTGTTTTTCCCCTAAAACATATCTCTGGACCCAAAAAGCCTAGAGCTATGATTTTTTAACATGGTTTGGGTTAAGTCTGTAGACGCGTACTAAGAAAGGGTTTTGAAAATGTTCCACTCCAAGGGTGTTTCATACCCCTAAAGCATATCTCTGGATCCGAAAAGCAGAGAGCTATGAATTTTTTAACATGGTTTGAGGTAGGTCTGCAGAGGCGTACTAAGAAAGGGTTTTGAAAATGTTCTACTCCAAGGGTATTTTTTACCCCTAAAGCATATCTCTGGATCCAAGAAGCCAAGAGCTATGAATTTTTTAACATGGTTTGAGGTAGGTCTGTAGAGGCGTACTAAGAAAGGGTTTTGAAAATGTTCTACTCCAAGGGTGTTTTTTTACCCCTAAAGCGTATTTCTGGATCCAAGAAGCTTAGAGCTATGAATTATTTTACATTGTTTGGGGTAGATCTGTAGACGCGTACTAAGAAAGGGTTTTGAAAATGTTCCATTCCAAGGGTGTTTTTCACCTCTAAAGCATATTTCTGGATCCAAGAAGCCTAGAGCTATGATTTTTTTAACATGGTTTGGGGTAAGTCTGTAGACGCGTACTAAGAAAGGGTTTTGAAAATTTTCTACTCCAAGGGTGTTTTTTACCCCTAAAGCAGATCTCTGGATCCAAGAAGCCAAGAGCTATGAATTTTTTAACATGCTTTGGGGTAAGTCTGTAGACGCGAAAGGGTTTCGAAAATGTTCCACTCCAAGGGTGTTTTTTATCCCTAAAACAAGTATCATATCAATGTTATTTACGGGTCGATTTTGATCAAAATTGGTGTCTTGCTGTATTTGGGCATAATTTATATCCATAGAACCTCCATTAGAGTTGTTCTAAACAAATGATTTCTTTATAAATTTATCTCAACTATCCCCAGGTGAAACTGGGGCCATCAGCTAGTATCAACACATTTGTAACTACTTGGCAAACTGTCAGAATGTGGAATATAACAATAATATTTATAGTTGTAATAAATTGCAACATAAAATCATGAAATAAGTTTGTGTCATCCATATTTGAACTATTGTGCTGAGAAGATTCCATTTCCGCCATAAACTCGTTTTTATGTACTTCATTTGCATAACGAAATGCGAGCTTGTAATGACCAGCTTGTCCCGTAAAAAATTCACGGAGAAATTCAAAAAGGAATTTTTTATCTACTTTAATAAAAACTTGATATTCGTGATTAGTAACGCTTCCGTCAAATATTTTATATTAAATTTATCATTTTTTTTTCCGTTTGTTATAGAGAAAAATGATGGATAAATCAGTGTCAATTTTATTACTGAAATGTCCTTTTCAAGATCGTTTGACGTTAGTTGATTGTGTGGACCGATTTTATACAAAATGTAAATAAAGTCTCTCACCCCCTCCTTACTCCCCCCCCCATTTTCCTCCACATCGATTTCGGAATAAATTAAGTTTTTATTAAAATGTTTATTAAAACCCACCATATTAGATTTGAGTCATTGTTTTAAACAGCAACATAATTTGATACATCATTAACCATCGTTGTTTAACCTTTAGTTCAGTAGTATAAAATAAATATTTTGTTAGTATCTCTCACCAATTTCAAAAATATGACCACCATTTAAAATATATCTCACCACAGTTAATATGTTACACCACCGTGGATTTGGGTGTAGCACATGTTCTGTCAACATAAGGGTTGATAAATTTAAACAGTATCACAACGAAATTAGAACGAGTAAGCTGAACAATAAACCCCGAGCTTGTAATCAAAACATTCACTAGTAGAGGACACCTTCCAAGGTACGAAACAAGATTTACCTATAGATAGAATGAGGGACACAACTTTGTACTAGAGTTGATATAACCATGATTTCTATTCTATTCAATTGCCTATTGGACAAAGCTATCACCAGATAGGTCAAGATCGAACCAATCATCGTCTGTTGGAACTGAAGATGGCATCAGGTGAAGGTCGATATATCGATTACACATTACAGATAGGTTTACTAACAAGGCAGTGGCCATGATTGTCATAAACACAGCACTAACGCATAAAACAGGCTAGTTTATGGCACTAGAATCATATTTTTTTACCATAACAAGAAAGGACAACAGATTATGTTAGCGCATGCACAGTAGAATGTTAATATCAGAGGTTGCCTTATATACGCATGTAAGTGTATTGACATATTTAGAAGGGTATAAATCATTTGGTTATGTGTTTGTATAAAATACTGGAGTGTTTTTGTTCTCTCTAGTCGGTGGTATGTAGGCCTTTTAAGTTTCTGATCTAGTGTAGAGAGAGTTATGCAACAGAGCCAGAGTAAATGATCAAAAAATATTGCATTAACTTTCTCACTGAAGCTTCCGTAAAACAAAAACACTATTATTTGTCACAAAATGTCATTTGTACTTCAGTGACAGCATTTAATTAGATTTTGCATAACCTCTTTTTATATAAATTTTGTTTTAATTTAAAATTTGAAAAAGTTAATTTCCCGTTAGAATTCTATCTTTACTTATTTTTCTTTAGTTTGCTTTCACATCTGTGTGTCTGTTATCAAATTTGGGAACTCTGAGACAATTCTTGTTGATAAAAAATATTGAAACATTGTATAGATGATGATCTCGGATGACAATAAAATAATTCATTGTTATATAGACATGATTATGGTGGGGGAAACGCATGCGCAGTAGGCAGAGTTGCGCAGTAGGTACGTTTGTGTAGTATACATGTGCAGCAGGCAGTGGGTAGTACACATGCGCGCAGACTACACACTACCATGCCTAGCACGACGTGCGTGGCTTGTCATGCCTCGCACGGCACGACCAAAGCATACACACTACAATGTCAGTCTACCAGTTGACGTGCCGTGAGCTGCTTCTTTGAGGTCCAGTTGTTATTAATTATTCAAGTTTGTTTGTAGTAGTTCAATTGAAAAGTAAATATTAAAAGTGATAATACGTTTTAGTGTAATTACAAAGTTAGGTTCTTCTTAGTGAAATGACTCTACAACAAAAGCAAGCTATGATTCTTCTCATAATCAGCACTTTAAATGATATGAAGAAGAAAAGAAGGAAAAACAGAGCTGTGTGGACCAAACCATGCCTACAACAAAAGGACAAATACTCCGATATGAGATTATTAAAACATCTGAGAGAAAACAACCTCAATGATTATAGGAATTATCTTCGAATGGATGATATGACTTTTGGTTACTTTCTTGAATAAGTAAGACAAAAAATAGAGCGAAACGACACAAAGTTGAGACGGGCGATTACTGCAGAACAAAGATTAGCAGTAACTCTCAGATATCTTGCTACTGGAAGAACTCTTCAAGATTTGAAATTTTCCAAATTTACCGGTGCTTCCTATACTCTTCAATAAACACAGGTAGAAATTGGGCTGCCAAAAACGATGACAAATCAGCCATTGTTCCCAAAATGATCACCAAAACAAGAACACAACTAGCAACTAAACTACGGACACTAACGTCAACCCCTCAAGACAGCACGTTGCACGCCACTGAGACTACACACTTGCATGTTGTCCTTGAATGCCACGTGCCTAGCGGGTCGAAAATCAAACCTGTCTTGATTCTCATCATGCCAGGCCAGGTACGTCGTGCCTCGCACGGTGAGGCATACACACTAGCATGTTGTCGCTAATTTCTGCACGTCGTGCTAGGCATGGTAGTGTGTAGTCCGCTTAAGTTTCGTACTAACGGAATTTGGCAAAAATTTGTTTATATTCTTACAATCGATTTTGCAAACTACTGTAGTACCATTTTATTTACAATCAAATTGAAACAAATAACGCACTCCTTTCAAAATTCAAATGTTCATTATAAGTAGATTATTTCAATACTTATTTAATTATTTTATTTAAAACAATAATTAAAACTTCATTCACAGCCAATCACTCATTGTTTTTTAAATAAATGTTGCACTAACTTTCTCACTACCCCATCCATAAAAGCAAATAAAAAATAAACAAAACTACTTGTCACAAAAATTTCAGTTCAGCAGACCAAAAATCAAAATTTTAGGGTTACCTTACGAAAAATTTCACAAGTTTAGTTGGATATAAATTGGAAAATATTAAATTCATCAGTTGGATTACAAGATAGGCTGTGCTTGCAACTGGTCAGGACCACGACTGGTACGCTCATGGCAGGCGGACGAATCCATCAATGATATAAGCAACATAAGAGAAGGTTTATCTTCATGTAACAACTGAGGATGACTTTGTCATTGAAACGTCGTCTTGAGCAGTGATTTATTTCGTGATTGAAGTTTGTACAAAGTTGAACGAAATCATTAGAGCCGATTTTCAGAAATTTCTTATTTTATTAAAAACCAATTCCCGATAATTTTATAAACAAATATAAACAGGTATAATTTGAACACAATTGATGAAGGTGATTTTTATGTTTTTTCTTATGGCAGCTGCCCTTCTTTTGGAGTTATTGAGAAAATGAAAGAAATATCCAACATATGGCCGAAGTACGCTCGGAGAAATCAAAATCAGTTGTAGCGTTTGGACTGTAAAGAGCTGCACATATAACAGACAAATATTATTCCTATAGTACGTCTGACATGAGAAATTAAAAATATTTAAATACAAATTTGAACTTTAATAATTCGTGTTTAATAGTTTAATAGTGTTTTCTTTCTTTTGATGATCAATTTGAGCTTTCGTATCTTAGGTTTATTAGTTTATTTTTTTCTTTTAAGGTTAATAGGTTTTTTTTACAATTTAATAGTGTTTAAAATGTGTTTACTTTCATTTGATGATAAATTTAAGGTTAATTATATAGGCTTAAGTGTTTAATAATGTTTAAAAAGTGTTTTATTTCATTTCATGTTAAATTTGATTTTTATAGTTTGTGTTAAATAGTTTAATAGTGTTTAAAAATATTGTTTCTTTCATTGTGATTAATAGTTTTGTTTAATTATTGATTTAATAGTGTTTAAAATGGGTTTACTTTCAGTTCATGATAAATTTGAGTTTTAATAGTTTGTGTTCAATAGTGTTTGAAAGTGTGTTTCGTTTTATTTTATGATAAATTTGAGCTTTAGTATATTTGGATTAATAGTCTTTAAATCGTTTTTTTTTCATTGAGCTTAATAGTATTTTTTAATCATTTAATAGTGTTGGAAATCTGTTTACTTTCAATTGATTATAAATTTGACATATTCATTGTTGATAGCCTTAGATCTACATATATTTTATTATATATATATTATTTATACAGTCTATAGATATATAGATATATAGATTTATACAGTCTTATATATATTATTTAAGACAGTCTTAGAGGAAATACACCAGAATGAGGTACCTCTCAAGTGTAACAATGTTAAACAAATTTATTTATTATATGACGTGTACAAAAAATGTATGAAAATGTGTGTTACAATAAGTGTTGTGTATTTATAAGTGTTTGAGTGGACATAGCAGCTGGCCTGATGATGCTGCCTGTGGCAGTGAAACATGTAGCCACATAAAAGGTAAAATAAAAATACAGACTGCATTTGACAGATATAAATAATATATATAAAATAAATTTGACCTTTAATAGTGTTTGAAATGTGTTTTATTTAATATTATGATAAATTTGAGCTATAGTCTATTTTGTTTAATAGTTTAACAGTAGTGGTAAAAAATATTTTTTCATTCATTGAGTTAATAGTATTTTTTTAATCGTTTATAGTGTTCAAAATCAAATCTGTTTTCTTTCATTTGGTGATAAATTTAAGCTTTATTGGTTTATGTTCAAAAGTTCAATAATAATTTCTTTCATTTGATGATAATATTTGACCTTTAATAGTGTGTGTTTAATAGTGTTTGAAAATGTGTTTTTTTTTCCATTTCATGATAAGTTACATTTAATAGTTTAATAATGTATATAATGTCATTTCTTTGATTTGATGATCATTTTGTGCTTTAGTATCTTAGGTTTAATAGTTTAAATTTTTTTTCTTTTAAGGTTAATAATTTTTTTACAATATAATAGTGTTTACTTTCATTTGATGATAAATTTAAGGTTAATTATTTATGCTTAAGTGTTTAATAATGATTAAAAAGTGTTTTATTTCATTTCATGTTAAATTTGAGTTTCATATTTCGTGTTAAATAGTTGAATAGTGTTTAAAAAATATTGTTTCTTTCATTGTGCTTAATAGTTTGGTTTAATTATTTATTTAATAATGTTTTAAAAGTGTTTTATTTCATTTCATGATAAAATTGAGTTTTAATAGTTTGTATTCAATAGTGTTTGAAAGTGTGTTTTGTTTTATTTTATGATAAATTTGAGTTTTAATAGTTTTTGTTCAATAGTGTTTGGAAGTGTGTTTCGTTTTATTTTATGATAAATTTGAGCTTTATCATAATATTTTGATTAGTAGTAGGCCTATAATAGTCTATAAATAGTATTTTTTAATCATTTAATAATGTTTGAAATCTGTTTACTTTCATTTGATTATAAATTTGACCTTTAATAGTGTTTGAATTGTGTTTTATTTAATATGATGATAAATTTGAGCTATACTTTATTTTGTTTAATAGTTTAACAGTGATGAAAAATATTTTTTCATTCATTGAGTTAATAGTATTTTTAATTAACTAATGAATAGTACTACAATACTACAATATATTAGTATCGTGTTTAAAATCAAATCTGTTTACTTTCATTTGATGATCAATTTAATTTTTAGTGGTTTACGTTCAAAAGTTCAATAATATTTTCTTTCATTTGATGATAAATTTGACGTTTAATAGTGTGTGTTTAATAGTTTAATAGTGTTTGAAAATGTGTTTTTTTTCCATTTCATGATAAGTTTCATTTAATAGTTTAATAATGTGTATAATGTGATTTCTTTGATTTGATGATAAATTTGACGTTTTAATAGTTTGTGTGTTAATAGTTTTTGAAAAGTCTTTTCTTTCATGATAAGTATGAGCTTTAGTAGGCTATATTGCGTGTTAATTGTGCTTAAAACTATTTTTTCATTCATTGAACTTAGTAGTTTTTAATAATTTAATATTGTTTACTTTAATTTGGTGTTACATTTGAGCTTCAATAACAAATTAAAACCAGTTTTATGAAAACATGTTAAAAAAAAAAAAAAAGTAACATGATCAAGAATATTAGCACGCAATCATCTTTCCCGTATTTTAAAAATATTTGTCCACTATGTAAATTTTTATTTAAAACAACAAATCGTGTATTCAGTTCCATTATAAGAAGAAGAAGAAATATGTAAACGTCAACACGTCAGGTTGTGTGAACCCGATACAGCAGGCCGTGGCTGAGGACTATAAAGTACAAGATGCTATTTGCATATCCGTTCCTTTCGACTGTCGTGTTCATAGAGAGATGATAAATGTTGGCTTTGTACCACCTTGAGGTAGCAACCATATTTCAGTTTTCTTAAAGTTTTTGTCGTTGTGATTCGGTTTATAAAACAGATGCGGTACTGTGCAAGGATGAAAACATAACATTAAAGTAGATATAAGAAAGTATGTACAGCTGTTAAGGAGGACAAAACAGCTGAGTTTTTATTTCAAATAAGTTTAATCTCGCGTGACCCAGATGACATATTGAAACTTCTAAAATACCCGGCAGCTCATCGTAAAAGAAACACTCTTGTTTTCTCAATTTAATTTCTTTTTACTTTCTTTTATATAAGAAAGTTACGAATTGATTTAAAGTACCAAACAATTTGCGTATTTATCCTTTTTGAGGTTAAGTGAGTCTGTGTGCCTGGATAGATTAAATTAAGTACGTGGACATAGTTGGTCATATTTCGAGTTATTTTTTCGATAACTTAAAATCTGAGAGTTGCTGCAACGATAAAAAAATAAATTCGATTTTATCAAAATCGGTTCTAACGCATTTGATCAAACTGTTCTCAAGCGTAGTCTTTAACAAACAATAGGTCGCCATATTTCCAAAAATGCCGGTTTGTGAGATATCGTTTGAAAAATAAAAACTCTGTCACGGGTTTGTAGATTTTTGGTGGCTATTAGCTTCGATTTGCTTTGTGATCATTGTGGTTTGTTTTTGGTTTACACTAAACCAATAATTTAAATTATTTTTTAGTTTAGAAATACCTATAATTATAATTTGTGTTTTGGTTGAAACAAATATATAATTGAAATTTTTATTTTGATTTAAGGAAAACTAAACTGTAATTTGTGTTAAAGTATAAACATTTAATTTGTATTTTGGTTTAAAAAAGTTTATAATTGTAATTTTATTCTGGTTTATATAAATATAATATTGTAATTTGTATTTTAGTTTAAATAAATCTATAATTGTAAATTATTTTAAGGTTTAAATATATATAATAGTATTTTATATTTTGGTTTAAGCAAACTCTTAATTAATTGTAATTTGTGTTTTGGTAGAAACAAATTTATAATCTCAATTTGTGTTTTGGTTGAAACAAATTTATAATTGTAATTTGTACATTAGTTTAAACAAATCTATAATTGCAAATATATTTTGTTTTAAACAAAACTATTCATAAATTTCCAACATTACACTATTTAATAGTACCGATTTAGAAAGAAAAAAATAGTAATTCTGTGTTTTCCTTTATGACAGCTACCTCAAAATTTAAAATGTCGAAAAAAGTCCCGAGACATGTCCAAAATATGCTCACATACTTTTTGTTTTGAGATTGGACCATAAATTTTCGGCTGTAGAACAATGCACAGACAACAGACACCAAGCAGACAAACATTATTCCAAAAGACTTTTTTTTTTAAATCGTTTTAATGACCCAATCTTATTACATAATTTCCCTACATTATTTAATCTAAAAAGTAAAATTTGGTGTAAATGGGGGGAAATACTTGCATTCTTTATAACGCTAATAAACAATTTATTTTTCTTAGTATAAAAATCAGTTAAAACTAAAATTTGTATTTGTTAAGACCTCACACCTGTTTTCAAAATTCTCGTTTTTTCTAGATAAAATGGATTAATTGAATCTTCCCCCGTTCTATCCCTATGGTTTCAATCAATCTTGTAGGATGTTACTACAAATATAATTAGACTTTAGAAACATGTTGCTAACATTTTATAGCCTAGAAAAATATTTCCGATGAATTCCCCCAAAGAAAGGACAGCATTTGATAAACAATCATTTCATATACTTTTTAATTAGTCATAAGAATAATCTATCATGTCAACAGTGTTCTAACCTAACATTTTCTAATGACATTTGTTTTCTTTGTCGAGGCTATGACAACCTTGCGCATGCGCCGGAGGCTTCTCTTATCTTAACTTACTCGGCCTCCATAATAACTGACTAATCTTTTTCTTCCAATTGTGGTATTACTTTTACTTCCTTAACAGGTGTTCACGGTTCTGTTTAATTTGGAAAAAAGAATGTTGTTTCGTGGTATAAAATGAAGGGTATATTGTAGGAATTACGTTTGTTTTTCGATTGGTTTTTTTTTTTTTTTTGTAAAAAAACCCAGAAGGATTTATGAACTGTTTAGATAACATGAAATAAAACACTTTAATGAAGTGTTTTTAAATTTTAAAGAATAGTTTATTAAATATTAAGACAGATTTTGTTTCTCAGAACCTTTTGGTTGAAATATAAAATGTATGATAACTGTCTCACAAACATAAAATATTTAGTTATTACAAAACAAAGTTCTGATACTGTATATAGCGAAAAATAACCTAACATAACATAACGTAACCTAACTTTCTGTCACGCCTGTTTATAAAACTAAACAATAAAAACAATATTAGTCACCATCTCTTTAAAAACATTGGAAAAGAAAGTTTTCCAGAATTTTTAGGGGATAATTTGGTACAGTAGAATCAAACCTTACATCCAAATTTTGTATGTCCTCATCTTAAAAAAAGGACCCATGAAAAGGAGTGCAAACGTCAAATGTGATTGTATCTACATTTATTTTATATATTGCGAGTTAAATAATTTAGTAGGTTTACCATCCTTACCTTTTGAAAGGAAAATTTTTATCTGTAACTTTCACAAAACGAACAGCTATTCCTAAAAGTTGAGAAGCTAATTACGTTGTAAATTAAGCACTAATATGTTAGTTAGCCCTACTTAAATGATGATACTAACAGAACAAATTTGCTTGAACTAAACTCATTTGATTTATATATTGCAAAACTATATTTGACATTGTAGGAGAAAAGAATGTTGATCAGCTGTAGCTAATAGAAATGGACAGAAGAACAGATAAAGATTCACTCAATATTATACTGAACTTCTAAAGTTCACTATTTAAAAAAGTTGTATTAAAACAAAACAAGACTGCATAGCTTCTGTTTTAAATGCGCTCAGAGCTTAAATTTTCTCTATAAAATCGTGTTTAAAACACGATGAACATTCATTTTTTTGCAGTTATTGCTGAGCAATAATTTTCTTTTTGCGATTTTATACACCTGGATCATTAACTCTCACATTACCTCAACATTAGAAAAAAATAGAGAGCAACTTTTTAGACATTACTTTTTAACTTCCCGATTTTTTGTTTTTAATTGTATTTATCTTTTTTATCAATTCGTTAACCATGATATGATTTTATTTGCAATTTTTCAAAACGTGTTTGCCCGTTAGTCTTCACATTTCGCTAAAATTTCAATGAAATCGATAGAGTTGAATTTGAGACAATAAGTCTTTAATACCAACTTCCAGTCCGTATTTTTGGTTTTATCCGATAGTTAACGAACCGAAATTTTATGAAAACTGTTAACCTATAGTCTACGTTTTGTTTTGCTATTTAGAGGCTGAACGTGAGAAAAATTTCATCGAAATCGGTTTAGCCGATTTTGAGAAAATCGTAACGACATCTACCCCAAGGCATATATTTCCACAAAAACTAGACATAGTTTTTTAACATATAATAATATTTTCTTGTACATTTCTACGTATTTGTGGGAAAGTAAACATTCTTTAAAACGTTTTACTCGAACGGTAATCTATCTTCTGCATTATAGAACGTATATTACGTAACACCCTGTATATAAATTGAATAAAAAACCTATATTTTATGGACGTTTCGTGGTTTTTCTCTAATTTACAAAGCTGATTGCGTCTACAGAATGATATTTCCCACCGCTAACTCCATAACATTTCAAACGTTTGACATTATCGCCATCATCTATACGATATTATTCTGCCGGATCCTTCAGTGGTTGCCGCCAGTCAAGGTGAGGTTAGGTGAGGGCCCCAAGGGCGTAACTAACACATGTTACAAGCTGACACTGTTTTCTATCATATAACAAGGTAAAACATTAATTGGTCCTAAACTTGTGGTTCTGAAGACCTTGATTTTTTACTTATCCATTATGAGAAATATAGGGTAGGGCTAAGTTTGGTAATTATTGTCAACCAATTTCACTGTTGTTTGATTGGTCTTCACGTTTCGTCGCTTCAGGAAAAAAAAATTGCGTTTCGACATGTCTAACCCAACTTAACCTAAACTAATCTGACCTAACCTAACCAAGAGGATTTTTTTAAAACTTTTAAACAACAAGAAAAAAATAATCAATATATAATACTTTAAGTGTGCGCAGTATTGTATTATTTACGGGAAAAATAATATAACCTAACCTACCCTATCCTATCCTACCCAAACCTAACCTAACCTAACCTAACCTAATGTAGCTTAATCACACCTAATCTATTCTAACCAAATTTAACCCTAACTTTACCTAACCTAACCTTATCTAACCTAATTAAATCTACCTTATCCTACCCTAACCTAACCTTCCCTAACCTAACCTAACCTAATCTATATTAATCACACCTAACCTAACCTAATCTAACCAAATTGAATATAACCTACCCTAACCTAACCTAACTTAATCTAATCTAAACTTATCTAACCTATCCTAACCCACCCTACATAACCTAACCTTTCCTAACCTAATCAAACCTAACTTAACCTAACCTAACCTAACCTAACCCAACCTACCCCAACCTAACCTAAACTTTCCTAAGCTAACTTAACCTAATTTAGCTTAAACACACCTAGCCTAACCAAATATAATATAACCTACCCTAACCTAACTTAACTTAACCTAACCTAACTTAATCTACCTTACCCTACCCCAATCTAACCTTCCCTAACCTAACCTAACCTAACCTAATCTAGATTAATCACACCTAATCTATCCATATATAATTTAATCTACCCCAACCTAACTTAACTTAACCTAACCTTATCTAACTTAATTTAATCTACCTTACCCTACCTTACCCTACCCCAACCTAACCTTCCCAAACCTAACCTAATCTAGATTAATCACACCTAACCTAACCTAACCTAACCAAATCTAATATAACCTACCCTAACCCAACCTAACATAACCTAAACTTTCCTAACCTAACATTACTCAATCTAATCTAACCTAACCTACCACTATATCTTAGAACCATGCTTTAACTGTTTTGATTGTCGTCATTTTAAAATGAAAAAATCAAATAAAAAAACGTTCTACATACATCATTCGGCTTACTAGCAAAGAAGCTTCTTAAAATTCATAATGATCCGTTTAAAAATATACAAATTCTTGACATTAACTGCGTTAGAAATGTTTTTCCTCTTCTCTTTTAAACGCAAAATAACTGTCGATCATCATCGTCTTATAAATAAAATGAACTTAAAATAAAAACCCTAACAGTAGAATACTCTAATAAAGTCAGCTTCTGAAAAGAACAAGTGTTGCTCAAAAGAGACCTGATAGGAAAAATGGAAGAGAACGATTTAAGCGCAGACTATATGGAAAAGTTGTAGGTATCTCAGTATTGCCAAGCTGTACCCACTATCGCAGATTGCTAAATGGTTGAATTAACACAAGGCCTCGCTTCGCTCGTATGAAATAAACCAGTTAATGTTATCCTTCCTCTAGTTTTATATCCCTTCTATAAACTTTAATAACTTAATACACGGTAAAGTTTTATTATACAAGCTTTCTGTACGGTCGTCTTTTAGTGATTTTCTTATTTGTAGAAGGTCTGCCGTGAGAATGTCAACTTCTGACCATGAAATGTCCACCGATCCTACTCATACGAGATATTATCTACCATTTTGTGTCAATGTTAATACTTACAATTTAAATTCTACGTTTGACCTCTCACTGTGTTAAACGGCATTCACACAGATGGTTTCCAAACATATATCGGGGAAGTTTTCAGATTTTTTTTTTAGGTTGGTAGACTGGTAGGTTGAGAAGTCATTGTTTTTCTTCAGCTTGTTTTTATTTCTTGTGAGTTTATTGAATTGTTTAATTTTGTAAGTAACATTTTATTAAAATTTTGGGGAATTGAATTTTGATATCTGTGACAGTGTAAACTATCAAATTAAGGAACATTTGGTTTCGGAACAGTTTTTTGTCTTTTCTAGAATATACGGGACGTTTGTGTAATGCGTGGAGATAATTCAGGACGTGGTTACATGGATCAAAATAAAGAAAACGTCCATATGTCTGGAACGTTAATATTACCAGCTTTCCGCCATTTTGTTTTTTATACTAAACAATTTATATCTCTAGAAGGGCTGAAGAGATTGAGATGAAATTTTGCACGGTTACTCATTATGTAAAAACAGCTTGAAAAAAATATACTTGTTATAATAATCCGTTTCAAAATGGCGGCCATTTAAAAATACCTATCAATTGGTTTGTCAAAACTCTATCGAATAAAAGGTAACAGTAATCGGTCGTTCAAAACCTTTGTTGCCAAATTTCATTCAATTCACATCAATGCATAACAATCAGCTGATTCTCCTTGAGTTTAAATATGGTATTTAGATCAATGGTCATATGATACAGCCCAACGTTCACAGTAATGCACACTAATGGATGCTGTTTTACCGTTACACTTCATTCCATAGTTTCGATAGTTTTACAATTCGATAGGAAATTAAACCGATTACAAAAATTTACTCTTGATGTTATTTATACAATTTTACAGTTTTTGAGTAATTTTCATTTTAATGCCCGCCATTTTGAAACGGTTTATTGGAACATATTTAATTCGATAAAGAATGTCTGCACCAAACGCGTATTTCTTTACAATATTGTTTTTATTGATTGTGATGTCAAATTAAACAGTGTTGCCTTCAGATGTGTCGAAATTTATTCGTTTTCCTTTGGAAAAATTTAGTAAAAAAATTATCGTTTAAATAACATGCCTGTTATGGGTAAATAAGATGTTTTACAAGAAGAAAAATTTGAAACATCTGTTATAAATTCTCAAATACTTTTTATTACGTTGTTTTGTTTGAGAATTTATAACAGCTGTTTTAAATTTATGTTAACTTATATAGTGCTTACTTTATTTGTGGGAACTCATGTTGTGATTGATTACTTACATTTCGCAAAGCTAAACAGTTTTTTGGCTTATTGTTAATGTATAACAATTGGGTGGGAATATTTTATCTGGCACTAGTTAACGGTTTATATGGCTTATTGTTAAAGTATAACAATTAATTGGGTAGGAATATTTTATCTCACACTAGTTAACGGTTTATATGGCTTATTGTTAATGTATAACAATTGGGTAGGAATATTTTATCTCGCACTAGTTAACGGTTTATATGGCTTATTGTTAATGTATAACAATTGGGTGGGAATATTTTATCTCACACTAGTTAACGGTTTATATGGCTTATTGTTAATGTATAACAATTAGGTGGGAATATTTTATCTCGCACTAGTTAACGGTTTATATGGCTTATTGTTAATGTATAACAATTGGGTGGGAATATTTTATCTCGCACTAGTTAACGGTTTATATGGCTTATTGTTAATGTATAACAATTGGGTAGGAATATTTTATCTCACACTAGTTAACGGTTTAAGTTATATGGCTTATTGTTAATGTATAACAATTGGGTGGGAATATTTTATCTCACACTAGTTAACGGTTTATATGGCTTATTGTTAATGTATAACAATTGGGTAGGAATATTTTATCTCACATTAGTTAACGGTTTATATGGCTTATTGTTAATGTATAACAATTGGGTGGGAATATTTTATCTCACACTAGTTAACGGTTTAAGTTATATGGCTTATTGTTAATGTATAACAATTGGGTGGGAATATTTTATCTCACACTAGTTAACGGTTTATATGGCTTATTGTTAATGTATAACAATTGGGTAGGAATATTTTATCTCACATTAGTTAACGGTTTATATGGCTTATTGTTAATGTATGACAATTAGGTGGGAATATTTTATCTCGCACTAGTTAACGGTTTATATGGCTTATTGTTAATGTATGACAATTAGGTGGGAATATTTTTATCTCGCACTAGTTAACGGTTTATATGGCTTATTGTTAATGTATGACAATTAGGTGGGAATATTTTATCTCGCACTAGTTAACGGTTTATATGGCTTATTGTTAATGTATAACAATTGGGTAGGAATATTTTATCTCACACTAGTTAACGGTTTATATGGCTTATTGTTAATGTATGACAATTAGGTGGGAATATTTTATCTCGCACTAGTTAACGGCTTATATGGCTTATTGTTAATGTATAACAATTAGGTGGGAATATTTTATCTCACACTAGTTAACGGTTTATATGGCTTATTGTTAATGTATAACAATTGGGTGGGAATATTTTATCTCACACTAGTTAACGGTTTATATGGCTTATTGTTAATGTATGACAATTGGGTAGGAAATTTGTATCTCACAAAAATTAACGGCTTATCTGGCTTATTGTTAACGTGCGATAATTCCGTGGGAACTTATAAAATTCGAAGCTTTCCACAGTATAAAACAAAATACCGGCCGCAGGAAGACAGCGTCGTAACCGTCGACGAGAAAATGGCAAAGACAGAAATTGAAAACCACCAAGTGCCGTAAACCAAGTTCAACTTTTTGATGCCAACATGAACATCGAAATTATTTTTAAAATGTTCATTTGATTTTAATGTAGGCGATCTTTCTGATGAACGTAGATATTGCAATGCTTCGATGTTTCATCGTTGAGATCGGCGGAACGTTACTCTGGCAACGTAAGGATAGATATTCCCCAGGCTCGTACAGAGTTACAAAATCCAATTACAAGTTATACAATATTATCTGAAAAGCATCAGGAACTGCAACAACGCACTGGCCTTCGATTCATTGGAGCCGATGTTGAAATTTTCTTTTTATGTTTTAGAATACCCGGTGCTGTCTATCAGAAAATAAGCACCTTAGAAGCGCATCCCGGTGTTCTGTCAGCCTTCTGTCAGATTTAATGGATACTGATGAGGCCAATAAGGAAAGATTGAGCCACTCTGCAAATTAAAGAATGAAACGTGACTCACTTTTCAAAACTGTCAAAATTCCTAACTACTAGTTTCTTGGTAGTTTTGTGTATAAAAACATTGTTATTACTACACGTGCACATGATTTGCTCTCTGAGATATGAGAGAATGTAAGACTACTTATCCAATCGGCACGCCTTTATATCGTCATTACCAATTTTATATTTTCATTTTCATTAGTTTCTGTCAATTTACATTTAAACGAGATTTTATTGACTGCAATTATATTTTATATTGTGACTATTCCTATTTTGGAAATTATAATTATTCCTTGTTTCACACTTTCATGTTATTTACATTTATATTGATTCGTCATTCGTACAATTTGCAACTTCTATGTATAAACTTATAACTTACTATTCAATAGGAAAACATCGGGTTATTGTTTGTTTGTTGCAGAGGATGTAGAGTCAGTCTGATGGTAATGAGGTCACAACGTAGTTTTTTTTTTTTACTTAAATCTGCAGGACATTCAGAAGATGAGATAAGATAAGAGTGGTATTGTCCCAGAGGAAAGGAAAACCAAAGTATTAAAATCTATTATCTCTTCGTCTTCAAGGACATTACCGCCTTCAGGGATTTGGGTTCTCCACCGTTTCAAAATGGCGGGTATTTTCAAGTTACACAAAATCATATCTTAAGGATATGTTTTTAGCGATCTATTTTTTAAAGCGATCATTTTGTGCAGTTTCAAAATTTATATGCAATGATACCCAAACTAGTTAAAAGAACAGATTCATAAAAATCATATCCTTTCATTAAGAAGAAGAAGGGGGGAAACGGAAATAATTGCTATGCTTTTAATGAAAATTAAATAAATTAAAGTTCCAAAATGGTAAAAAAATCGTTTAAATTTTGCACGTTGTTTTGGTTCCTAAATCAACAAATTTCATCAAAATTTGCTCCTCGGCTAACTTTTTTCTTTTTACATTTAATTAGGATTTTTGTTTGTTAGTATCCACAAAAGTAAGAACATTGAGCACTACTGCACAAAATATACCGAGAAAACAAAATCTTGGATGGATAATACAAATATAAAAGATTATAATAAAATAAAACTACTGTACAGTTGAACAAAACAATATATGATAAACTATAAAATTTTAAACAGTGTTACACAGAGTTCTAAATAACCAGTAGAGTTTTTCACTTGACTCAACTTTATAATAGAACTACTGTACACTTGAACAAAGTACTCTAAATTACTACAGCAGGTTAAACTAAAAAGTACATAAGGTATTTATTGCCTGGTGAACTACAAAACATTAATAACTTTGTCACTTGGAGTTCTAATTAAACCATAGTGTTTTATCATTTTACTTAAGTTTATAATTAAACTACTGTACACTTGAACAAACCACCCCAAATCACTACTCCATGTTAAACTTACAAGTAGGTATATCCTAGTAAGCTACAAAACTTTAATAACATTGTCACTCGAAGTTCAAGTAAACTATAGTGTTTTATAACTTTATTCAAGTTTATAATAAAACTACTGTACACTTGAACAAAACACCCTAAATTACTAAAGTATGTTAAACATACACAACTTCTTTCTTAGCCAGTGACGTACATTTCTTTATACTACGTATATTTTATAAAGAAAAAAGTGATAACATTTCGGTAGAATCAATTTCGTGCATTTTGTGCTTAATCAAATATATTGAAACTTTTTGTTTAGAAATAGGTACTATATATCGACCTACTAACTTTAATCTGTTTACATAAAACCCAGTAAACACCCCCCCCCCCCAATGACATATGTTATCGTTACCCATGCCGGTAACACATTATCACCGCGCTAAGAGTGGAACTAATGGATACAATTGTCGGCAACTCCATGACAGTCCCCTCTGGCGATCATCTATGAACAGTCAAGGTGACCTCCTAAACATGGACTACAATTAGGTGTCGTTTAAACCGGAGGGAATTAAATCTAGAAGGCAGTTCTGAAATTGAATTATACCTGTCTTGACAACCTTCACGATTAAGTGAGCAGTGGAACTTGTACGGAAGCTATTAAAGATAGTTTTAGAATTAACAAATAAATGGATATTTTATTGAGTGCCATTTATAGTGATAAAATCCTTCAGAGAGTTGAGTACAAAACGAGGTATAGGTTAGGTTAGGTTAGGTTAGGTTAGGTTAGGTTAGGTTATTTTAGAGTAGGTTAGGTTCGGTTAGGTTAGGTTAGGTTATGTTAGAGTAGGTTAAGTTAGGGTAGGTTATGTTAGGTTAGGTTAGGTTAGGTTAGATTAGGTTAGGTTAGGTTAGGTTAGGTTAGGTTAGGTTAGGTTAGGTTAGAGTAGGTTAAGTTCGGTTAGGTTAGGTTAGGTTATGTTAGAGTAGGTTAGGTTAGGGTAGGTTAGGTTAGGTTAGGGTAGGTCAGGTTAGGTTAGGTTAGGTTCGGTTAAGTTAGGTAAGGTTAGGTTAGGTTACACGTTTCATCATGTAGCGTTTGGTTAGGTTAGGTTAGAGTAGGTTAGGTTAGTGTAGGTTAGGTTAGGTTAGGTTAGAGTAGGTTAGGTTAGGGTAGGTTAGGTTAGGTTGGGTAAGATTAAGTTAGGTTAGCTTAGGTTAGGTTAGATTAAGTTAGGTTAGATTAGGTTAGGTTAGGTTAGGTTAGGTTAGGTTACACGTTTCATCATGTAGTGTTGGGTTAGATCCCTCTATTTCATTTTCCCTATCGACTCTTGTTCTGATCTTTTCCGATCCTAACTCTCTTAGAGTATTCGAGGACTTGTGGTGAATTTTATTCTCTTTTCTCCCTTTTTTTTAAAGGGATGATGACCAAAAGGTTTTGCACCTTTGAACAAGAAAAACAATTGATATTATTGATTTTACATTCAAAACCTCAGGGGCTCACTATAGTGAGTACGGGCTTGGCAATCCCGAGGTACCCTAGCTGGATCTACACCTTTCTTCATGTAGTTTTGGGTTAGATCCTTTTCTTCTCTCTTGGACAACTCTTGTTATCTTCCTACCCTGACCAACCCCACAAATAATAAAGAATATTTCGAGAGTCTTTATTATTTACCCAGTGTATGAAGTATACGGTATGCTTGGTAATGGTGCGAAATTTTTACCTCCATTTTTTTTACTGACCTTCAAGAAGTTTCATGGCCACAGCATTCCGAAAAAGTCCATCCATCATCGTTATCATTGTTGCCTGTATTTAAGCACAATAGTGACCACAAAATTTAAGATTATAAGATGTAATTTGGTGTATGGGACAAGTGTGCACATATAGAACTCAATTGAAATCAGAAAAATCAAATTTAAAATGTCAAAAACAGCTTCGAGTGGAGATATTTTAAAATATTCATATTTACCCGAAGTCAAGAAAGTAGTAGTAATTATATAAAATTACAAGATTCAACTGTCAGCGGCCCAATACAGGCATGGTGACACCAAGGGACCATTGCTGGATATACACTTTGTCTACAGTTGTTGACAAAGGGGCATTTTGTTCATTTAAATTAGTTTGCAAAACAGCTGATTTCTCAACAGTTTCACTTTGCCCACTACTTTGCACACTCCGAATGGCAACCGAACAAAACGAAATTTAGGTTGAGTTTATTTGAATTGATTTATAATATACAGTAAATGTCCCGTATGTATGTTAGATTAATTATTACATGTAAAATAACATAAATAAACAACAAAACAACGTTTTAAAGTTGAAAAAGGAAGTAATTATTCATGAAGATGATTGACAGTGTATGTACACAGAGATTATTTTTCGTTTGCCGAGTTTTGAAGTTGGCAATCCCGTTTCCTCAACAATACACCAAAGTTATTTGAAATATTCATAAATAACCTCAGTTTTGACGTGAGGTTGAACACTTGTATTAAATTAATGTTTTATTAAATTGTGTTACTGTTGAAGTATGTTTTGTCTACAACTGTAGACAAAGTATAATGTGCAATTCGTGAGCAAAGTGTCTTTTTTAAACTCGATAAAATTGACGCACTCGGCAAGCCTCGTGCGTCAACATTTTTCTCTCGTTTAAAAAAGTGCCTCTTTGCTCACTAGTTGCACAAATAACTATTGTTTCAGGTTGGATCAGACCTTTCCTATCAAGTCTCTCTTGACCAACTCTCGTTCTCTTCCAACCCTGACACATAAGACGATGATGACAGAGAGGTTTTCGCCATTAAACAACAAGGGGGAAAAAGGAAAAGAAAAAAAATACAAGAGTTAGAAGTAGTTAGAAAACTTAACATTTGTAGCTGTTATAAAAACATCACAAAATTACAATTTTTGTAAAATCATCACTAAGGATTTTCATCAAATTTATCTCATGCATAAACTCAAAGCACCCAAACAAAACTTCTTTGTAGAAATCTCTCCAATTCTGATCTTTCACTTACACGTATCGGTAAAAATAACCAACCACGGAACTGTTTATAAAATGAGCAATTTCTCAAAATCTACTCTACTGATTTGATTGAAATTTTAAAGAAATGTGACGATTAATGGCCCAAACTTGATTACATAATAAAAAATATAACGATGCAGAAATGCAGAATCTAGACGGCATCTTTAAAAACTCGTTTTACAATGCAATTTTAGCTCCTATTTCTATATACAATTATTTATTCAAAAATAGAATCAATGACTTTTATTTTTGTATTTACAACTACCAAACTGATATTTTTGAAAAAGTTTTGATGAGTGTTTTCATTTAGTTTGCGGGAGGGTCAGTGAGTTAGTTTGTGCAATACTTTTGCACCGTTTATATATTACATAGTACTAATGTTTACTAAAGTTACCAATAATAATTTTGTTCCCCCCTCTCTCATCATCGTCTTATACAATAATAAGAAAAAAATAATAACGACCCCTAACCTTAAAACGTCAGGATTGGAGGTGAACAAGAGTTGGTCAAGAGAGACCTAATAGGAAAGATGAATCGAACTCAAAACTACGTGAATGAAATTGTGTAGATCCAGTTAGGAACCTTCGGGATTATCATGTCTGTAATTACTATAAGTAACCCCCCCCCCCCCCGGAGGGGAGGATATATTTTAAACACTTAAAAAATTACGAAAGCGAATTGTGTCTAATTATACAATTTTGTAATAATAAATAAATTTATACTTTACTTTGTTTTACTTCATTAACATATTGTATTAACTGATCTAAATAAACTCTAAAATCAACCTAAAATGGTAGGGTCTTGTATATTTTTATCCGGAGACAACCGAACTCCATTAGCTTACAGATTAATATCCAACATCAGTCAGAGACTGTCTCTGGACTGTGAGATAGCTTTGATCACATATTTATAGTCCAATTTAAAAATATCTTGAAACAATACGGAGCCAATACAACCTTCCCAAGGACAACCAGTTGTACGACGACACTGGCCGCAAAATGAAAAGAAAAACACCTGTTGGGGTTTTTTTATCGAAAATTTAAAAATGTTACGCGCCTTTTACGTTTTGTCTTTGGGCGTTGAAAAGTGAAATCCACGCCTACACTATTTAAAGACGCAGATTGTTTTGAGGTGTACGTAGTGAAGATTGTGGAATATCTGTTTTTTGTTGATGTAAACAAAAAAGAAATAGTTATTTGTGCATCTAGTGAGCAAAGTGGCACTTTTTTATACGAGAGAAAAATGTTAATTTTGTCGAGTTTAAAAAAACACTTTGCTCACGAATTGCACATTATACTTTGTCTACAGTTGTTATTTTGTGACAAATAAAAAACATACTTCAGCAGTAACACAATTTAATAAAACATTAATTTAATACAATAGTGTTCAAACAAACAATCAATTACAATTCGATCTTTAATAACTGCATTTTTCTTATTTTCAGATTATTTTAAAATCTGAACTGTCCATATTTTAAAACTAACTACACAAAATATAGCAGTAGTGTTAAACAACACATCAACACTGAGTAGAAGTTCTCACGTCAAAACTGAGGTTATTTATGAATATTACAAATAACTTAGGTGTATTGTTGAGGAAACGGGATTGCCAACTTCAAAACTCGGCAAACGAAAAATACTCTCAGTGTACATACACTGTCAATCATCTTCATGAATAATTACTTCCTTTTTCAACTTTAAAACGTTGTTTTGTTGGTTATTTATGTTATTTTACATGTAAGAATTAATCTAACCTACATACGGGACATTTCCTGTATATTATAAATCAATTCAAATAAACTTAACCTAAATTTCGTTTTGTTCGGTTGCCATTCGGAGTGAGCAAAGTAGTGTGCAAAAAGTGGGCAAAGTGAAACTGTTGAGAAATCAGCTGTTTTGCAAACTAATTGAAATGAACAAAATGCCACTTTGTCAACAACTGTAGACAATAGTTATTTGTGCAACTAGTGAGCAAAGTGGCACTTTTTTAAACGAGAGAAAAATGTTGACGCACGAGGCTTGCTGAGTGCGTCAATTTTACCGAGTTTAAAAAAGACACTTTGCTCACGAATTGCACATTACAATTTGTCTACAGTTGTTATTTTGTGACAAATAAAAAACACTGAGTAGAAGTTCTCACGTCAAAACTGAGGTTATTTATGAATATTACAAATAACTTAGGTGTATTGTTGAGGAAACGGGATTGCCAACTTCAAAACTCGGCAAACGAAAAATACTCTCCGTGTACGTACACTGTCAGTCATCTTCATGAATAATTACTTCCTTTTTCAGCTTTAAAACGTTGTTTTGTTGTTTATTTATGTTATTTTACATGTAAGAATTAATCTAACCTACATACGGGACATTTCCTGTATATTATAAATCAATTCAAATAAACTTAACTTAAATTTCGTTTTGTTCGGTTGCCATTCGGAGTGGGCAAAGTGAAACTGTTGAGAAATCAGCTGTTTTGCAAACTAATTTAAATGAACAAAATGCCACTTTGTCAACAACTGTAGACAAAATTATTTTTTTACTCTCTCATATAAAAGTAGTAAACTTTTTTAACGAGATCATATTTTTGGTTAGTTGGCTAATTTGGTTTTGTATATCAGAAAGTTAGTGCACACACTTTCTTTTTTATACCGTTAATTTTAATACATACATAAAACCAGCAAGACTAACGGGAAAATCGTAAAAGGAAGGCAAAGAGGTAGATAATAAAGTATTATAATAATTTTTAAGATTGTGACAAGTTTTGTAAATCAACATTTAAATGAGTACTAAACTTTTAAAGTACAATTTTTCGCTAATACCTGTGTACCTCTCAAAGCTCTGGTTTTGGACCAATACTGTTCCTTCTGTACAAAAACAATTCTGTTTTGAATTAGTAGAGGGAAATTAGTTCAAAAAATTGATGAAAAGCGATGTAACTGAGAAGTTGAGTTTTTTTTTCTTTTTGTACATGCAACTGAGAAACGGAAAAATTAGCAAAATCGGACTGGATCTTCGCTGAAAAAGTGCATAGAAGTGCATTTTTTATGCATTTTGAGTGCATCGCAACACTATTTTTTTTATATACCTCCTCCGGCTTTATGGGTTGTAGGAAAATAAATAAAATACTCGGAAAATACGGGACTATCGAAATGGTAAGGTGTTAAGAGTAATTCCTAACCTCAAAAATTCGAATTTTTGGATTTCAGATTTTTTTTTTTTTTTTACTAATAATGCAACAAATAAGCTAAGAATCATCAGATCTTCACAAAAATTGGACAAATAATGTGTCTTTATATTAGAAATCGGTGGTCAAATATGCAAAATAAAAAATCATTTTTACGGACACAGTTGGGCATTTTCTTCACGAAATAGGCTCTAACGATTTTGATTAATTTTTTTTATAAAGCGTAGACAGTTTGTAAAAACCAAAATAATGTCTATGATGTTGTAATTTGAGTAATTTATCAAAATCAGCTGCACTGTTTTCGTTAAAATATTAGTAAAATTGCAACTATACAATATTACGTTTCCAGAATTACAAAAAACAAAAATTAACTTTAACAGCTGATATTAAAATACGAGCAACGTTGGGGACACGTTTAAGACAGAAATATATTAAATTTGTTTCAATGACTGTCCACTGTTAAATTTTACTTTCAGATCCACAAGTGCAAAACCAACAGTTTAATTTTGATTAGTTTATATGTGGTTTTGGAAATATGAAAGTGAGATAGTTCATGCAGTACGTAATCAGTGTTTTCCATGGGTAAGTCCCTACATAAGAGCATTGGATAGCCATATTATTTCCCTAATAATCACTTCATTTTACCCTGATCTGACATCGATTGCTACCAAGCCTGCGCAAAAGCGTTCAAATTACTATAATTCTCCTTGCACACTTTTCCTATCTGAGTACATGTTACATGTTGCAAATAAAGTATAATCTAACCTATAATCATGTTTAACAACGGTTTTTATCTAGGTAGTAAATTAACTTCATACATCGGGTTTAATATACTTTTAGCGCACAAGAGGTGAAAATATAGTTTGGTGCGAAAAGATTTCAGATATTTTCGTATTCACTCATACCCAAAATCTATTAAATAACAAAACGAGAAATAAGCCTTGTACAACGTCCTTGAAAAAATATATATGTAAAAAGAACGTAACTTGCTGGGCTTGTTCCGCCCCCCCCCCCCCACTAATTTATAGTGAGTGCATCTGTGTTAATCCCGAAGTCCCTGACCTGGATCTACATCTTTCTTCGTCTAATCTTGGGTTAGATCCCTCTCTTTCATCTTTCCTATTACGTAGGTCTCTCTTGATCAACTCTTGTTCTTTCCGTCCCTGACATTATTAACTATTCCAGGACTAAGGGTCTCTATTTCTCGTTGTTTTTTTTTTCAAGGGTGAAGTTTATTTATAACCAATAAAGTTGTAAATTAATAGCCTCATGGGCAATTAATTTTTGTTAAATCACTTTAGAGTTCCATGATTTTCAATTTTTGATTGGCTCAACTGACATTTTTCATGACGATTTACTTTTGGAATCGGTTTAATGAAACAGTTCGTGAAGTTCCCCCCCCCCCATTACCCCTTAGCACTGTACACACCTAATTAGCAAGAAAACAACCAAACTAATTTCGTTTCATCAAAACAAATAAATTTAAACGACCTTGATCGATGCACATTTCATCCGGGTTCTAAATCTCACCACTTAGTATTATCTCAGAGTCCAATCACACTTGTTTACGCTTATCGCAAATCTCACTAAAAGCAAACACATCACACATTGGAGACCATTTATCCCAAATATTCCATTTCCTCTCTGAAGGTCATTTGACACAATAAATGTCAAGGACATGCGGTGGCATTAGATCAAGTCCTGTAATTTACGTTACGCACGATTCAATCTAAGGATCCAGATAAGGAATCACAAACCTGCGCAACCTTTACCTAAAGTGGGGAAAAGATAACACGAGGTGTTTGGTGGAAGTGTCCTTCATGGAAAGTATGGTTTGTTGGAATTGTATTGGTGTTTTTATTCCATGACTGTATTGCTTCCCGAATATACTAAGTATAGTTTGGTTTTCATAAAATTTTCGACTTCCATATTTTGACTGATAGCATAGAAGAAGGAATTAGAATAAGAAAGTCACAGGTATAGGCTCTAGCGTGATACAAAATATCCTTAGTTTGGTTACTGGACAACAGAAAGCGCTACTAGCCAACAGGGCTTGTGATACAGTAACCAAGCCTTTTTGTCTCGATGCTACTAGCGCTTTCTGTTGTCCAGTAGCCAAACTAAGGATATTTTGTATCACGCTAGCGCTTTCTGTTGTCCAGTAGCCAAACTAAGGATATTTTGTATCACGCTGTTTAACATGGGCTGTGACTTTCTTATTCTAATTCCTTCTTCTATGTTTACAGGCACATTTCATGGCCTCAGAAACCAGGATTAAAGTTTGATACAGTGGACTATAGTATGGTCATTTAGAGGATCTGCTTGTACGCTATGATGTGGCCAGGTAAATTACCATCAACTTGTAACTTAGAGAGAGTTTTGCGGCGAAAGAAAAAAATAGATTTTGAGATTTCCTTTGAAATACCAGTTTTCGATTACTCTGAAACCGCAATAAGAAACGGGTGTGAATTTGTATAAAATACAAATTTTAAATCGTCAATTTTATCTAATGATATTTATATATAGATAAGAAAGAAAACACTTTAAACTGAAGTAGTGAAAACAGCTCAATCTTCTTAATGATTTTCTGTTATCTACAAAATTTCCATATAAATTTACCGATAACTGTCTAAAATTAAAAGTAAAGCTACCTCAGTAGTTTTCAAGATGTTTAGACAAAACACGTAGCGTCAAGTTATAATCCATGATGTAGTGTATACTCTTAATAATTGTTAAATCATTCAGCTGTTTTCATTATTGTAAGTAAACTCTTGTATTGCTAAAACAAAACATTAATATAACAAAAGAGCCAAGCGTGTGCTAATACCACACGACATTTAGTGACTGTTTTTATAAAGTCCAAGTATTTTAAGCGGCAGTTTAAATAGTTCGGATAGAACCTCTCGTGATATTATGAGCGATCCTTGGTTTTTAAATACAGACCCTAATAAAGAGAAACTAATGAAAATGTAATCCATTTTTTAATGGCTATTGAATTGTCTCAAATTTCATAAAAATTGGTTTTAAAACGTATACACTTTCATTGTGTGTTAAAATTAAGTTGTGTTCGTCATACAAAAAATTATAATTTATGATTACGCAGTGCAATTTCATTTCAAATCCAAATAATTTTCTACAGATATTTAGGTTGCTCTGGGTTCAAGTTAGAGGGGAGGGGGCGATATATCCGACATTTTAAATTTTGCCCAGCGCCAATATATAAAGTTGACGCCAATCGTCAAACATACATATTCTAAATCGTATAACTTTTAATTTTATTTGTTATCATACACAAGATATTTGCAAAAAAAAAATTGTCAACCGATAGTTTTTGCTTGTTAAGTACCCCAAAGTCATTTTTTTGTTACCGCTACATTTTCCCTATTTGAATAAGTACCGGGAGACCGAGCAAAAGCTCGATGTTGTTGCAATCTTGTATGTAGGGAGAAGGGCTTGAGCATTTGTTTAATTGCGCCTGCATACATTAGGTATAGGGCGTAAACTAAACAGTTTATTTAGGGCCAAAATTTTTAGGTTAAATTAAATCATAGGGAAATTCCCATTAAATATTTTGGTAGCAAATTTCGTGTGGTTTCATAATATCGCCATCTACTTTGGCCGATTTCCTTACCGTTTTGAGAGATTTTTAAGAAAACATGATGGCATGTTCTAAAAATATTTTTTGAAGCATATTTTTATCTCCGCGGGACCCCAAAATTAAAATCCTTCCATTTTTACGATTGTTTCTTTTTAGACCACAAGTGAACAACATTCATACCATATTTCAGCTTAGTACAACAAATGGAAGTGTAAAAACCACAAGTCGCTCATTTTCCCCGTGTATTTCATATGGGATTTTTTTCGATTTTCTGGGACCCTAAAAACCTTTGAAAATGAATTTTCCAGGACATGGGAATAGCGTCAATCGATTCCTGGCAGTCGAAAACGGTAATCCTCAAATTTTCGTCGAATTTCTATGACGGAGTATCGAGATCCGTTGTGCAGACATGCAATTTGTCCTCGCTTTAGAAGAATATAAATACTAAGTTTGAAATGTACAGGGTGTCTAGACGGGTTGCGACGTACAGACACGCAGGTGAAATTATAACTGTCCTTGGTATTACGTATTAACCCTAAAAATAATAAATAAAATAAAATAGAAATTACTTCATATTATTATTTATTTTAATTTTTTTCAAAAGTTTGGCAGCTACCCCACAAATTTTGAGTTATTGTAAAGATTTAAAAACTTCTCGATGTGGCCAAATCAAAATATTCCAACGTTATTATCGAGTCACGTTTTTAGACTGTAGAGAACTGTATATTATTATTACTATTTTGAGAGTGAAGGAGCAGACAAAAGGGGGGAGTGATTAGTTGAGTGAGAGTGGTCTCTCTCATGGAGACATCTTGAGTGGATTTGGGTGCAGTAACTAAATGACTGACTGTGAGATTTCAGTGACGCTGATTGAAATCCCAAAGGGAGAAAACAATAGGAAGATCTTTTTTTTATTGAGTATTATTATTAATATTTTGAGGGTGAAGATAAAGATGTTTTTTATAAATATGGGATAACCTCTAAAATGTTCTTAAGGATACAGTTTTCTTAAAGTTGTTTGAAATATCAAAGCTGAATTATTTAGCATCTTCTCTGTTTTAAATGAGAGATAGAGAAATTCTACTAAACAATTTGTGTAGTTGAATATAAAAGGTAATGGTGAACAATGTCCCCCCCCCCTAAAAAAAACCGCCGGGTACACTTCATTTGCAACAAAATTGACCATAGTAAGCTCCCGTACTATTTACCTTTGATTCCGAGATATACATTTTTCCTCAATTTTTAGGAAAGTTTACTTTTTAGTTAAAAATTCTATTTTCGCACTAGTGGCAGAATTTTCAAAAACTGTATTAAATTTCCTGAAGACAGAACACAGAGAACATGTATTATTTACAAATTAAACATGAAAAAAGTGTTTTAAATCTTTATATTAAATGTTGTGCTTGACTAATGAGAAAAATTACACAGTATAACAAACACACAGAACACAATTCTCACAAAAAATACGCCTAAGTATCAGACGCGTTTCAACGACAAGGTCGTCCTCTTCAGTGATACACGAGCTACACCAATCAAACTATAACTGACTTTTTAAAAAAAATCTTTGTTAAATTTTCAATTTGTTTTACAAACAAACGACTTTGTAAGTGTTTACATTTCACAAAAACTACCTTTTAATAAGGTTTTCCAACAGTTTAAGCAACTCGCTAATTTTGTTGTTCGTTCATTGCTTTAAGAAACTCAAGAGACATGATTAATTAATTTAAATTTTGGTTCTCTAATTGACACTCAACAGTGGTAAGTTTTGATAGTCTTACAAAAATTGTAAATTGTTACTCAGCAATGAATTTAGTTTGGTTTTCTCTCTACAAAAGAAAGAAAATGGCAACATCGCCAAATTAATCACAGGTTAGTGATATGGTTCACCATTCAACATGTGATTATTGTGGAAAGAAATTGTTCAATCAAAAATAAATAAAATTGAGTAAAACCATTTTTTTTTAACAACTTGCCAAACGTTTTTGTTCTTTTGCAAACAATCTATGGTTTCTCGTGAAGAAAAATAGTGAAATAAAAGTTAAGAATCTAACACCAGGAACTCAAGAAAACGTAACAAAAAAACTTAATTCTTAAATTTAGTAACAAATATACCGGGGGTTTGAACTTAACTGTTATAATCAATAAGCAATTATAAAATGTTTTATTGGGGTTCGCAATTCATAGACCGGATTCCTAATTCCGCCAAGAAGACGAGCAAATAACTATTTATATATGTTTCTCGTCAAAAGACATAAAATCTAATCATAAAAAAACATGTGTGACAAATTAACAACATAAAAACTGAAGGTCGGCTTTATGCTGGACTTACATAAAGGTGAGGTGTTTGTCTATTCCTATCATGTTTGTAGCTAATGATGTTACATCATGTCATCGATACGCGGCGCCACTAGAGACAAAAACATACAAGTTAACCTTTACAAGATAACCTAAAGTTAATAAAATAATAACAGTGTTTTTAACGACAGACTCTGAGGGAATAAAGTAGAATTTGTCAGCGAATCGTCAGTTTTATAGCTTAATTCTTTGAGTGCACTTGATTCTAAACCTTATCAACTGAATAGAATTTAATCTAACCAAACCTAACCTAACCTAACCCTTATCTACTGAAAATAATTTAATATAACCAAATCCAACTTAAACCTTATCTTCTGAAAAGAATTAAATCTAACCAAACCAAATTAACCTAAACCTTATTTACTGAAAAGAATTGAATCTAACCCAACCTAACCTTAACCTTAACCTTATCTACTGAAAAGAAGTGAATCTAACCTAACCCTTATTTACTGAAAAGAATTTAAACTAACCCAACCTAACCTAACCTAACCCTTATCTACTGAAAAGAATTGAATCTAACCAAACCCTTATTTACTGAAAAGAATTTAATCTAACCCAACCTAACCTAACCTAACCCTTATCTACTGAAAATAATTTAATATAACCAAATCCAACTTAAACCTTATCTACTGAAAAGAATTTAATCTAACCAAACCAAATTAACCTAAACCTTATTTACTGAAAAGAATTGAATCTAACCAAACCCTTATTTACTGAAAAGAATTTAATCTAACCCAACCTAACCTAACCTAACCCTTATCTACTGAAAATAATTTAATATAACCAAATCCAACTTAAACCTTATCTACTGAAAAGAATTTAATCTAACCAAACCAAATTAACCTAAACCTGATTTACTGAAAAGAATTGAATCTAACCTAACCTAACCTAACCCTTATTTACTGAAAAGAATTTAATCTAACCCAACCTAACCTAACCTAACCCTTATCTACTGAAAAGAATTGAATCTAACCTAACCCTTATTTAGTGAAAAGAATTTAATCTAACCCAACCTAACCTAACCTAACCCTTATCTACTGAAAATAATTTAATATAACCAAATCCAACTTAAACCTTATCTACTGAAAAGAATTTAATCTAACCCAACCTAACCTTAACCTAAACCTTATTTACTGAAAAGAATTGAATCTAACCTAACCCTTATTTACTGAAAAGAATTTAATCTAACCCAACCTAACCTAACCTAACCCTTATCTACTGAAAATAATTTAATATAACCAAATCCAACTTAAACCTTATCTTCTGAAAAGAATTAAATCTAACCAAACCAAATTAACCTAAACCTTATTTACTGAAAATAATTGAATCTAACCTAACCTAACCTAACCCTTATTTACTGAAAAGAATTTAATCTAACCCAACCTAACCTAACCTAACCCTTATCTACTGAAAATAATTTAATATAACCAAATCCAACTTAAACCTTATCTACTGAAAATAATTTAATCTAACCCAACCTAACCTAACCTAACCCTTATCTACTGAAAATAATTTAATATAACCAAATCCAACTTAAACCTTATCTACTGAAAAGAATTTAATCTAACCCAACCTAACCTTAACCTAAACCTTATTTACTGAAAAGAATTGAATCTAACCTAACCCTTATTTACTGAAAAGAATTTAATCTAACCCAACCTAACCTAACCTAACCCTTATCTACTGAAAATAATTTAATATAACCAAATCCAACTTAAACCTTATCTTCTGAAAAGAATTTAATCTAACCAAACCAAATTAACCTAAACCTTATTTACTGAAAAGAAGAATCTAACCTAACCTAACCTAACTCTTATTTACTAAAAAGAATTTAATCTAACCCAACCTAACCTTAACCTTAACCTTATCTACTGAATTGAATTTAATCTAACCAAGCCTAACCTAAACCTTATCTACTGAAAAGAATTGAATATAACCAAACCTGTCTTTGAAAGACTAGTTGGGTAGTAAAATATATTCTATTTAAAACAATTGTTTAAAAAAAAATATAACAAAATGTTTTTCGCCATACTATAATATTATCTAATTAAGAGATATTAATGAAGGGTCAAAAAATCGATACATTTTTTTTGCGGATATATTATTTTAAGTCTCTAGAGTCAAAAAAGTTCAGTTTTTTTTAAATTTTTGTAATTCTGTCAGTTGTCCGGTAGTGCCCTAAAAAAAATATGTAAAAAATGTAAATAAAAAAAAGAATTTAAAACCTGCATTGAAATGACTTTAACACAAAATTCGGTTCAAGAATATCTGGATGACAATTTCTAGCTCCCTTTTCACGAGTTTTCTCTTTGATAATTGGGATCTTGGAGAAAATAAATTTTGAATAAGTTTACATACTGACATGTTTGTTCAAGATTAGAATAGATATTGAAATATTGTACTTTTTGTTCACTTAAAATCTTTTATTTTAAAAACGAATTGTTGTAATTGAAATTTAAAATTTAAATTTAAAGTTGAATAACTCAAAACACTTTAATTTTAAAATATTGTTTCTTCCTAACGACAAAGAAAATTATTATTCTTTCTGTAGCTTAAAGGATAATTAAGTTATCAACCGAAAACTGAAAACATTAATTCTTGATAATTGTCTACAACATCCAAGATTGGCCTAGAATTAAAATTTAAACAGGAAAATTAATAAATCATTTTGTTTTAACAATTCAAATTTATTTTAGAAAATACTAACGAAAAAAAAATCTAGAGGAGACTTTCAAATTTTAAATAAATGCCAACTTTAAATGAGTAAAGGATTCATTTTTTTTTTTCAATTCCATTATTTATTTACTATTAAAAAGATATAAATTTCTTTGTTAAAAACACAAAATGGCAATTAGATAACCAAAAATTTTAAGAAATATGTTTTATACACATTTTCATTGGTTTTCACGTATTGAATAAACTCCTAAAGTTTTGCAGCCATTTTTCAAACACTCTGTACAAGATTTAGTCTACACCAGACAGCATCAATTATTAAGCTATACACTATTATTTACAAAATTTTAAAAACCGTTAACAACAGTTTAAAAAAAATAGATTACTGGATTACTTGATCTACCAACTCAATTTAACATTTCCTACAAGGTGCTGGAAACCAATTTTAATTACATTTTTGAGTTTCTTTTTATTATGGGACTAGGTAAGTACCACGATGGCATCCATTAACTTGTTATCTTGTGGTAAAACACCCTAACCTAACCTAATCTAATCTAATATAACATAACCTAACCTAACCTAACCTAATCTAATCTAATATAATCTAATCTAATATAACCTAACCTAACCTAACCTAACCTAATCTAATCTAATCTAATATAATCTAACCTAACCTAATCTAACCTAACCTAACCTAACCTAATCTAATATAATATAATCTAACCTAACCTAACCTAACCTAATCTAATCTAATATAATCTAACCTAACCTAACCTAATCTAACCTAACCTAACCTAACCTAACCTAATCTAATATAATATAACCTAACCTAACCTAACCTAATCTAATCTAATCTAATCTAATATAACCTAACCTAACCTAATCTAATCTAATATAATCTAACCTAACCTAACCTAATCTAACCTAACCTAACCTAACCTAACCTAACCTAATCTAATATAATCTAACCTAACCTAACCTAATCTAACCTAACCTAACCTAACCTAACCTAATTTAATCTAATATAATATAACCTAACCTAACCTAACGTCAGTCTAAAAATAAAGACATATCTATCTATTAACCGCATACATCTGGCGACGTATTACCAATAGATTCGTGGTAATTAGGTTAGGTTAGGTTAGGTTTGTATATATATGTTACAATTTTGTATATTTTAACCAATAAAAATGTTAATATTGAATATCGATGTATGTACTCGACACGCGAGAATGTCTCCACAGATCTTCGATGAGTACCGTTACTCTTCGCGTCACAGATTCTCAGTCAGCAACAAAGACTTCAATATGGCGCCTTCGGGGTGAAAGAATGCTGTTGGTATTTCGACCTTGAGAAGCGTAACGTCTTTCAACAGTAATTACTAAGTACGTTATTTTTAAAACCAGTATCGTGTTTTGGTCACGTGTTAGTCGAACATTGTGCGCATGAGCGTACAAATTACGCGTGTCAGTGACAAGTCACGTCTTTGGAAACCCAACACGGATACTTAGGGAGACAATTCAATATTCATACTTTACACTGTCCAGAAGTGTATCTAGTTTTAACCGACAGATTTTTCGTGGAGTTCGGAACTTCCGTACAATGAATGGTGCAAAATTGTTCCACAAAGGTTTCACTCACAACCCCAAAACGAAATAATAATCAATCAACATTTAACCTAACCTAACCTAACCTAACCTAACCTAACCTAACCTAACCTAACCTAACTTAACCTAACCTAACCTAACCGACAGATTTTTCGTGGAGTTCGGAACTTCCGTACAATGAATGGTGCAAAAATGTTCCACAAAGGTTTCACTCACAACCTCAAAACGAAATAATAATCAATCAACATTTAACCTAACCTAACCTAACCTAACCTAACCTAACTTAACCTAACCTAACCGAACCTAACCTAACCTAACCTAACCGTCAGATTATTCGTGGAATTTGGAACTTTCGTACAATGAATGGTGTAAAAATGTTCCACAAAGGTTTCACTCACAAACCCAAAACGAAATAATAATCAATCAACATTTAACCTAACTTAACCTAACCTAACCTAACCTAACCTAACTTAACCTAACCTAACCGAACCTAACCTAACCTAACCTAACCGTCAGATTATTCGTGGAATTTGGAACTTCCGTACAATGAATGGTGTAAAAATGTTCCACAAAGGTTTCACTCACAAACCCAAAACGAAATAATAATCAATCAACATTTAACCTTACTTAACCTAACCTAACCTAACCTAACCATACCTAACCTAACCTCACCTACAAAAATGTCAGTTCGGTAGTTGTCAATTAAAATGAAAACGAACTGTGGGCACCGTCTTAAATAAAATACTGGATTTATATTTAAAAAAGTGCCTAAATTTATTTGCTTGTTTACACGTGTACAGCATAAATAGTATATTATTAAAATCTAACTTTAATAACGGAAAACAAGCTTCAATTTTTTTTTTGTTTGCAAGACATTAGTAAAGCGTAACTTCTATCCATCTTCACATTTCACTAAATTTTTAAACGAATTGGTAGAGTTGATTATGGCTAATTAATTTAACAGGTCTGGGACCGATTTTTAATTTTGTACCGATAACTCACGAACGCGTATTTTCTTAGATTTGAAAGCAATACGTTTTGTTTTGGTCCTTAGAGACTTCGCTTGTTCAAAATTTGATAGAAAACGTTTCAGCCGATTTTGAGAAACGTTGTTTCGTATTTTTTGGCAGCCATACCAAAATTTTGAGTTAAAGTCCCGATACATGCTAATTAAAGGAACGATAGGAAATAAAAACCGGACGGATTCCATAAACTTGAGAATGAATTCTTGAGACCGGACGAATGCTATACCTTGGAGATTGGACAATGGTGACAGGACGTGTGCCGGTCCTTGGAGAATGTACTCTGGTAGCCGAAATCTTACTGAACTCTGGAAAGTTGATGATGGATACAGTAGAAGTGCTGCATTCAGGATAATAGATTTTGAACAAATACTCTGGAGTTTGGACTCTGGGACTGGACGAATGTTCTACCTTTGTGATGGACAAAAAGATGCTGTACCCTTGAGTATGGACTTTAGATGCCGGGTGGATGGTGTACTCTGGAAACTGGACAGTGGATAAAGGACGAGTGCTGTAAACTCGAGAGTGGGCTCTGGAAGTCGTACAGTTGCTCTATTCTGGAGAGTGAGAAATTGAGACAATAAGGATTCTGCACCTTGGATAATAGACTCTAGCTACTGTACTTTTTAGATTGGTCGGACGGTTGATAAAATCTGGAGACTGGATAATGGAGACAGTACAGATTTTTCAACCTGGAGAATGGTTTCAGGACTATAATACTGTACTCTGGTGTGTGGTCTCTTGAGGCCGGACTAATGTTGCACTTTTGGAATGGGACAATGGAAACAGGACAGGTACTGCGCCCTTCTGTATAGACTCTGGAGGTCGGGCAGTCGGAGTATGGACGCTGGATACTGTATTCTGGAGAATGGCCGAACAGATGTTAAACTATGAAGACTGGACTGTGGAGACAGGACAGATTCTACTGCCTGGAAAATAGACTCTGGATACTGATGGATACAATACACTGGATATTGTTGTAACGTTACACATCTAAAGAGTGGTTTCCAATAAACATCAATTTCTTGCTGCATGTTGGATTGCTTATTTCTATTAATCTTATGGAAAAAGTTTATTCTTCTATAATTATTTTACTAGTTCTATATGATAATTGTAATAAATTAGGATTTACTATTTTATTTGTCCAAGAAAATTAATGCCCTTAGTAGAAAGTTTGAAATGTAAATATTATTCATACGATTTTATAAATAACGCTAAGCAGAATCAAAATTAAAAGTGTAAATTCATTTTAGCTTTTTACTGTATTTTATTTTATTTACATGGCAGGCTTTTGAGAAAGTTATATGAGTCAAAAATCTATTTAAAAAACTTTACGTATACATATGTTTTAAAATCTCCTGAGTCCAAAATGTGGATTTTTGGAATGCATGTCTGTCCGTACTCTGTCTTTACGTTATGTGGGAAAACTTTGGCAATATCTCAGGAAAATTAAAAAAAGAAGATTTTGATAACTCAAAATTACGATCAAATTCGACACAAAAGAAGCACGTTTAGGTAATTATTTAAAAAATAAATAAAAACAGTTAAACAATGGTATAAAATGGTTAATTTCTTTAAACAATGTTACACAAAAAATAGATTTTTAATGGGGTTAACTTTATAGCTATTGTGTAATTTATTCATAAAATATATTTTTTCTAATGAAAGTTTTCTAAATTAATAATTATTTTACACACTTGTATTCACAATTACATTACAAAATTTTCATTGGTAATATAATGTTAATTTTTGTGGCATTTTAGGTTCGGTTATTGCACGATTTTTGATACCTAACATACTAATTCCAAAATTGTTTGGTATAAAAATTGTTTCATTACACACATACATTATGTGCAACATTCTGACATAAATAATCAAGTTTTTTCTCTAATAATAATATATTTTGTGATTTTTTCAAAATAAACATAGTTTTTTTCCATAAAAACAATTGATGTAATTTTATAAATAGATTTATTTCTTAACAAAAGTTATTCACAACTATATTACAAAACTTTGGGCAATCTTGAAATTATTTTAAAAAAAGTTGTAGGCATGTATGCAGCGCCTTCACTACATTTTTTGCACATTTGTTGTTTCCTAACATACTAACTCCAACACGTTTTTCATTACGTAGATAAAATCTCTTCACCTTCCTGAGAAAAATAATGTATAACAAAATGTGTTTTTCGTAATATTACTATTTTTTATGTATTTTTTTAAACAAAATTAAAAATTATCAAAATGAAATCCAATTATCCTGCCAATCGTAGGGTTAAGTACAAATGTATGTAAAATAATTGTAATTATGAAAATTATAAGTTTGTAGTGACGAAACTAAAAGTAGAATGAAGGACACATTTTTGTATGATTAAAAAAAAAAGAAGAATGCTATTTGTAAACTATTTAAATTGTGTGTATATATTGTAAATAATGTAAGCAAAATTAGCATTTGAATTACATAAATAGGATCGCAGAAATTCTGTTTTGTTGAAATTAAGGGTTTCAAATTATATGATTTCTTTTTATTGTACGGTTTCTTTTTGATTGGCAACTATAGAACTGACATTTATGGTTCTGTTTAATTTACATTCTTTATATTTTAGGATGCGTGAATGAGAAAGTTTGTACAATGTTTTCGCACCATTAAAATTAAATTATAGCTTTGAACTTTTATTAAAATTTTTTTTTACCACCTGCTCTTCATTTTTTCTTTGCTTTTAAAGATTTACAAGACGCACTGTTATCATAAATCACCAATACAACACCAGATATATTACACCTACGTCATCAGAGTACAAACATGTGTGTATTCCTAAAGTATAAAAACTGGCGGAGACTTCATCCATGGGTACATCTCTCGCTACAATGGGCCGCGTTGTGGAACTGGTAACGGTCACACTGACTTTGTTAGCCTTCACTGAAGTAAGGTAAGTAGACTTGTTGTTCTTTTCGTACAGTTGAATTTTTTTTTTTTATAGTTGGTAACAAAACTATACGATTTTTGTTTAAAGGAATGCGTTCCAAGTTACTTATAAACACTTCCTCAATGTGTTGTATTCAATTACAAAGCTTTTAATTTAGTAGAATGACTAACTAAATATCATTCTTGTAAAAACTTTTAGAATATTGGATGTTCTTATACTTCCAAGTATGTATAATAGAAGTTATAATCTATTTTAAAAATAAGTGTGAGCATGTGCTGAATAAGGATGTACACAATCATAGCACCAGGAACGCTTGCAACTCTCTTGCTAATCAGAACTGGTTGAGTTTATGTAATAAACTACCTTCACAAGCAGGTGCAGCATTTATAAATAAACTTCCCAGTAAGATAATTAATCTACAGAATTGGAATTCTTTTAAAAAAAAGCTTGAGAAAGCTACTGCTGTGGGGATCTTTTTACTCCTTAGTGGAAGTTTTAACTTTAAATCCCCTATATATAAAGAGATCCCCTTGTTTTTGTTTGTAGGGATGTAACTTTATTTATAAATGATGAAAATTAATTGTGATTATAAATTTTACGTGATTTGTTCTACGTTTTACGTATAGAGTGATGTATCTTCTACAAATGAGAAATTTATATTTTTGTCGCTTGCTATTATGCTTACTGATTTAGGTCATTAATCATCACAATATAATAAAATTTCAACGAAATCATTACATCTGATTTTGAGAAAATGCTTATTTTATAAGACCTATATGGCTGATAATTTGGTTTTTACATCGATAACTCGTGTATTTTAACTCCTGATTTTTAAGAAATGACGCAAAGCCGTCCATAGAAGTGCAACGGGTTTTATTGGGGATATGTACCAATTCTATATAATCCTAGTTTAGGCACACCATGCTTTCTAGCTATGGTCCGTAGATCTCTCAACATTTTAACGTATACCAACACCCTGTCAAACCAACCAATACAACAAAGATCCAGCTTTGATCATTAATTTATCAGACATCATGCTGATAAACTACTGGAGAAACATTTCTGAAACTTACTTTTTACAGTTTTAAGGTCAAATTGCATCAAGTTTGTCTCTTAATTTGTGTCCCAGGGATTTCAGTAAGACTGAATCTTACCCAAAGATTAGAAATCAGGGCGATATCTTTCGCTGCCGTAACTAGCTACCAAAGCGTTTTAGGACATATCATATGTTTATATGAAGTTTCTTTCTTTTAGCGTAGAATGAGCTCAGAAATCGCCGGTAAAACTTTGTGAATCATCCTGTATATTGAATGTAATTCTAATGCAGTTTTATCACATTTACTGAATTGTATGTGTTGTGTTTTAAATAATTATAAATTCTTTTTACTGTTTTGCTATTTGACTTTTATATTTAGTTTGCATAATTGATTTTAGTTTGTAATGTTTATTTTTGAATTGTTACTTTTTTCTGCACTGTTCTCGACCGACATGTTTTATTCTGGAATTTTGTTTTTTTGTAATTTTCAACAATTTTTTGTTTTATTCCAATACAGTTTAAAGTTACCAAAAGTTTAGTGAGCGATTGACTTGGAGGGAAGAGGTAAAGGAGTAAGGACAGTCAGTAGTCGTTAAGTACTCAATACACTTAGTAGGGTGGAACGTTGTCGAGTTCCTAAATTACGACAATATATATTTCAATGATTAATTTTGAACAGCTAAATAACACTAGCTCAAAAAATGTCTCCAACTTGTATTTCTGGTTTGAAAAGTCATTTTATAGTTTCATCGTTTATTTGCTTTGTGTATATTAAAACAAAAGCACGAAGTTTCAGGAGTATAAATCAACTTTCGTCATCTATTGATAAACATAGCCTAGAGCCAAGTTGGAAATTAAAAGTAAAAGAAAACTAAATCTTAATTTGCCTGTCTATAATCTATTTGTTTCAAAGAATTCTGGTAGAGATGGAAGGTTCTTACACAATGTGATCTACCAACTTTTATGTTTAATTTATAACATTTTTGTTTTTATCTGCGTTTTTGTCGTGTGTGTTTATTTTTATCATCTTATATAACATGTGTTCGTTTTGACATCATTTATACTGAATGTAAATTATTTTACTTGTATATTCTCCAAAAAACTTCAGTGAAGACCTGATGATGACAGTACTCTATTGAAACTAGTAATTAGAAAAAAACCACAAGTTTGCAGACTGACAAATTAAGGTAATCATTTATCTAACTCAATCTTGATAGCTACAATATGAAACTAAAAGTAAAAGTAATAACTTAAAGCTAGGCAATGAGCAGTCAAAACGAAACTAATTACAAACATGGTTAGTAAAAAAACACGCAGGACTACGTTAAACAAAGAACGGCAACAACCTGTTCCTAACTTTAGTTTATTAGGCCTTAGACTAGTAGTGTGGTTGATGTTTTACACTTTTCATTGTTTTAGATTTATCACTTGATAAAGGGGAGTTGATTTCTACTTTCGAAACGTCGTGTAATATTATTTATATATACAAATGATGAGACAAATTATTCGATTTAACTGTATCAATATTTATTATAAATTCAATTAAATGAATAGACATTATCTTTTCTTACAATATATATTTTAATTTTTTTTCTTTCAGATGCAAGGAATTCAAAGTATACTGGAACGTTCCAACAGGTTTCTGTAAAAAGTTCAACGTTTCTTTTGATTTCGTGGCCCAAGATTATGGATTTACACAGAACAGCAATGATTACTTCAAGGGAGATAAAATTACAATATTCTACAACCCTGGTCTCTTCCCTGCAGTGTATAACTACACTCACAACCCCGCCTTGAAGCAACAGAACCTAAAGGACTTGTACCTGGTGAATGGAGGCATCCCTCAGGACGCAGATACTGCGGCGCATTTAGAAGCGTTTTTGAAAGTTGTAGACAAGGACATCCCTGATGTGAATTACGATGGTAAGATTTGGTTTTTAACAAAGTAGTAATTTTGAAAATATAACTATTTTGGATTTCCTACTGGAGATCCCAATAACAGAAAGTAAGAATGTCTGGTGCTCCAATTATTCTGTGTGTGTGTGTGTGTGTGTGTGTGTGTGTGTTTTAGTAAACTGTACAAAACAGGTTCACCATTTCTACCAAGTATGAACAGCTTTATTTTACTAACTCACGTAAACTGTAAAGTTCTGGTACCAATTTATAACTGTAAAGTTACGTTTAGGCCTAGCCTAAAATTTACTTTTTGGATAACGGTACTCCTTTAGGGCCACGCTAATTTCAAGTTCTAAATCATTTACCCCAGGCAAGCCCATGCACCATAGGGTAGCCCAGTTTTAAAGAGATTAATCTAGTTTATAAACAACCGAAGTTAGTTTAGGCTTATATTTTAAAATATAATTTTTTTTGTTTTAAAGTTGGTGGCAATGATTCGTTTTAACTTTTGCACCGTTTATTGTATTTACAACTATTTTGATGAAACTGATCGCATGTTTATTACCAGCTGAACCCAAATAATTGATCTCAAATTTTATATCTTTTATGTCAAAGTCAAGAAATCAAATTAGAATCTTTTATTAATACTTGGATGATCTTTCTCGATTTCTGATCTGTTTTATAGATATTAAACCAATCTTACACAATGTCCTGTTATTTTTAGGCATAGCAATCATCGACATGGAGCAGTGGGGCGCAACTTGGGCTCAGAATTTTAACGATATGGAAGTTAATAGAATCCTGTCTCGCTTGAGAGTGAAGAACAAATTCCCAACTTACACTACAGCTCAAGTTGAAAAACAGGTACAAGATTTTTAATTATGAAAAATAAATTTCACTATTAAAAAAAAAAATTATTATTCATAGTTTAAAAACTAGTTCATTTGTTTTGGTTTCTGAATGTCCTTCAGAATTAATTAAAGTTAGTTTACCTTAAAAGTTATCTAGATATTGGATTTGCATTAAGAATAATAAATTATTTTTATTTAAGGTTATTATTATACGTGAATAACACAAAACTATGGTTTAATCAAAATCTGTTTTAACGAAGTCAATAAATTTTCGCAACCTAAATGCTACAAATAGATACTATCTTCAAAAATGTTGATATAGGAGATTATTAAGGAGACGTAAAACGTACATTTAAAGTTAAAGATGTAATATCTCATAACTGCATAAACCGGTTTCGTTCAAACTGACGATACAATTTTGTTCAGGCGTAGCCCCCAAACAAAATGTAGTTATTGGCATCTCTCCTACAACGTCAGTTCATGAGGTATCGGCGAAAGAAACTAACAAAATCGGCCAAGGGGCTTTTATAAAATATGTAAATTATGAAAATAGGTTTTTCCGGTTTTCCTTAATATTTGAAGGCAAGTATGAGAATTAATGACGCAAACCTGTGTGAAAAATCATAAGTGAAAAAAAATCGTGGTTCCGGAATAACTGGTAAAACTTTGGCACGATTTTAATAAAAAAACAAACCAAGCAAGGGACGTGTAAAATTGAAGCAAGTTTAAGTCAATATTTAATTATGTAAATATTTAATAAAAAATGGAGTAGCCTACATGATTTATTTTCATTGTTTAATTGACAACTACCGAAATTAAATTTCTGATTAGTGGTTTGTTTTGTTCCGTTTTTATTTGGTTTTTGGTGATGGGTTAATGGAACAGTTTGTTCAATCTTTTTGCACCGTTTATTATTACTGATTTCCTGTCACAATACTATTTAAATTATCAACAATAACTACCCCTGTTATCAATATATTTCCATTGTTACTTCCAGGCTAGGCAAGAATACGAGAGAGCAGCGTACAGACTGATGTATACAACTTTGGTCTACGCCCAAACACTACGACCTAACGCCAAATGGGGGTACTATCAATACCCTCAGTGCTTCAACAAACCTGGCGTAGGTTCCTGTAGTAAATCCTTAGAAGCTGATAATAATCTGTAAGTAGTCAGAAATGTTAATGTTATTTTAGGTAAAGAATTTCTTTCCTGAACTAGGATTGAACCAACAAGTTTTTACAAAGCACTTAGTACTTCATAGAATTTCAATCTTAAGGCTAATGAACGAACCCTTATATAATGAGGGTCGCCTTGGTTGACGGTTTTATTTCAATGGTAGTAAACATCTTAGTACTAAGGGCGACGTCGGTAAATGTATCTTATCACGTGACTCTATCAGCTGCCGAGTAATCGTTTCAAAACTTCTGTTTCTTTCAAATCATATTTTATTCCTCTGTATCGTTTAATAGTTATTTGTGCAACTAGTGAGCAAAGTGGCACTTTTTTAAACGAGAGAAAAATGTTGACGCACGAGGAATTTATCGAGTTTAAAAAAGACACTTTGCTCACGAATTGCACATTATACTTTGTCTACAGTTGTCCATATTTTAAAACTAACTAAACAAAATATAGCAGTAGTGCTAAACAACACATCAACACTGAGTAGAAGTTCTCACGTCAAAACTGAGGTTATTTATGAATATTACAAATAACTTAGGTGTATTGTTGAGGAAACGGGATTGCCAACTTCAAAATTCGGCAAACGAAAAATACTCTCCGTGTACATACACTGTCAATCATCTTCATGAATAATTACTTCCTTTTTCAACTTTAAAACGTTGTTTTGTTGTTTATTTATGTTATTTTACATCTAAGAATTATTCTAACCTACATAAGGGACATTTCCTGTATATTATAAATCAATTCAAATAAACTTAACCTAAATTTCGTTTTGTTCGGTTGCCATTCGGGGTGAGTAAAGTAGTGTGCAAAGTAGTGGGCAAAAACTGTTGAGAAATCAGCTGTTTTGCAAACTAATTTAAATGAACAAAATGCCACTTTGTCAACAACTGTAGACAAATGTTATTTAATAGACATGGATTGATCATATCATTGTAGTTTAATGACGTTTATAATTATTGATGTTCTTGTTTATCGCTAGATAACGAAAGTTGATTTATATTCTCGAAACGTCGTCTATTAGTTTGTATACACATAAATACTGGTAATTGTTCGATTAAATCATATTGTCATGTTTACTTTAAATTTGTGATCTTATTGCAGGTTGTTGTTACTCTGGCGTAGATCAGGAGCTCTGTACCCTTCCTTGTACTTAGATGACCAAGGTACAATTTCAGGTCGCGCTTTACAGATTCGAGGGATGGTGAAGGAAGTGACCAGAGTACAAACCTATGCTGGAGTTAAGAGCTTGAATATTCCTTACATATGGTATAGATACTTCTACAAGGAGGGTAACATCCGCGACGTAAGTATATCGTCCAATTATACGTAGTGTAAAGGAAGTTATGTCATGTGTCAACAATTCGATTGAGATTTTCTTACGGTTTTGAGGTTCATTGCCTCAAAGTCTGTCTTACAGCGGTTTACTGCTTAGAGCGTTTTAATAAATGTAGCTCAAGTGTGGATAAAAATTAAAAATATTCTATAAGTTTATGATAAAATATATAATTTCCTAAAATTATCTCGATGCATATAACGGTGAAAATTAATATTTTCATTTTTAATAGAAATTGAGTCAATTTTTTTAAATTCACGATCTAACTTTACTTTTTAGTTGGAGATAATAAATCACACTACCAAATATTGGAAATATGTTTATCTGAACTATCTACAGAATGTGACGAAACTTTCACATTTACAAGGTCTTTAATTAACGCAAAATTAACACCAGTAAACAAAGTTCTCTATCAACTAAAAATTGGATACATTAACAGAACTCTATGACAATTTGTATGGAGACATTTGTATTTTTAATAAATTATATCGAATTTTCGTTTCAGCTTATTTCGACTCATGTTTACCATCTTCTGCCAGAAGTCTTTCATAGTTTTGTTTTTCCAATCTAATCGTCTTTTTCCTTTCGGTTGCCTTCTCCTCTTTTACTTTCCTCTGAACCAGTTTCTGTACTTAGTTTCTCCTCTCTCTCTCTTCTCTCTCTCTCTCTTCTCTCTCTCTCTCTCTCTCTCTCTCTCTCTCTCTCTCTCTCTCTCTCTCTCTCTCTCTCTCTCTCTCTCTCTCTCTCTCTCTCTCTCTCTCTCTCTCTCTCTCTCTCTCTCTCTCTCTCTCTCTCTCTCTCTCTCTCTCTCTCTCTCTCTCTCTCTTCTCTCTCTCTCTCTCTCTCTCTCTCTCTCTCTCTCTCTCTCTCTCTCTCTCTCTCTCTCTCTCTCTCTCTCTCTCTCTCTCTCTCTCTCTCTCTCTCTCTCTCTCTCTCTCTCTCTCTCTCTCTCTCTCTCTCTCTCTCTCTCTCTCTCTCTCTCTCTCTCTCTCTCTCTCTCTCTCTGTGTCTCTCTCTATCTCTCTCTGTCTTCCTCATAGTTCAGTACTATTTTATACATATATTTTTATTTAATATCTACATAAAACCTGTTTTAAATTTTTCCATACAGGAAGACCTTCATAGTCTCATGAGAGTTCCCAAAGAGGAAGGAGCTGATGGTGTCATAGTGTGGGGGGCATGGCAGGACGTCAACACCAAACAGAAATGTCTTGACTTCTTGAACTATGTGGTAACCTCTTTGGGACCTATAACACAGCAATATATATCCAAGGAATAGTAAATGTATCTCATATATATATTATCAATATCTGTTTGAAATCAAATGTATTTTATTGGTGTTAATTAAAGTACTTATGTATTAATGTATGCTTATAATAAAATGTATTTTTTGCTGTTATTTTATGTATTCAATGTTTCATGGAATGGTTTTCTTATAATCTATACGTTTAATCGAAGATGGTTTTGATTCAATGGTTGAAACTATAACCCCTAATTTTTATTATTGGGTAGTTTTTACTTTTTCACATTTCCATAGAGTAGAAAAAGTTAAGTGATTGGTCAAAAAATCGTTATACATTTTTTCGTTTATAACAGTTTTGAGATTAGCTGATTGAAAAAAAAAATAGTTTTTGGAATCATGTCTGGATTTTTTCTATCTTAAGTATGTTGTATTTGCGTTGCCTCAACAACCTTAAATAAATGAGAATACAATAGAGATTCCTAGATCTTGACTACTCTAATAGCGTCAGGGTTGAAGAGAATCACGTTTGGTCAAGAAAGATGTGATAGAAAAGATGAAAAGAGAAGCATCTAACCCAAGACTATAAAAGAAAGTGTAGAACCAGCTGGGGTATATGAGGATTGCCACCCGGTACTCACTACTCCCTGGTTGGACAAACAATGATAACAACAAATGAATCGACACGTAAATCTTTTCCTACAGCTTATAATTAACATTTTGGCAACGGTTTAATTAAAATCTGTTCATTAGATCTCGAGATATTAATGCAAATATCAGAAATCAGAAATGATATTTATTGCTCCTTATCTTTACACATACAAGTATATATACAACCTTACATATAAGGGAAACAATAATAACATCCCTAGGTTAAAACCTGTTTGGGATGTATATAAAAAAAGAAAATCACTTAAACATAACACTTAAAATACTCGGAATGAAAGAAAAACCCGGCAACCAACCGCACTCCTCCGAATCTTACACACTACATCAGTCTTTAGCGTGAAGTTACAATAATGGCTTCCAAATTAAATACAAATATAAACTTACAAACTACCACAAGAAATTTGAATAGAAATCACACATTACATCAGTTTTATATATCTATATACATAAGTTTATTTGAAATATTGAACCTGCAGTGACCTGTTCCGGAAGCAATTTGAATAATAAAAACTTCTACAATTATTAAATACTTACTAAAATTTGTAGAAACGTAATTTGACTTAAGTAGACAGTGTCATATGATCGTTTCTTAGGCCCATTTTCAACCTGTATAAAATTTTAATTTTTGCTCCGCAAAAATAATCCTTTAATCAAGGATTTGTATAAAAAATAACACCATCTACTGTCCTACCAAAATTATCAGTTCCTACAGTAATTTTGACTTAACAGTAATGTTAAGTCAAAATGTATCTTAACAATAAAAAACCTTGCAACAACTAAATTCTTATCTTGTTCTGAAATAAAATAACTACATTATATTTATCTAACAAACTAAGAAAAATAAATCTTAGAGTTTGGCCCATATACTCGTATATCACAATACTTGTAAAGTGCCATGTCCACTAAGCGTGATAACCATTCCTGATGTCCTTGGCAGATTGGCGGTGCCTCTTTATGTCCTATGGTCGTATCGAAAGTATCCTTCACATCTGGTCGCCGCAGCAGCCTCCCTGGTCCAGCCTGCTTCAATCTGCTGATGAAGTCGGAGAAATCATGTCCCAGTATTCAGTCTCTTTTCCCACCATGAGCGTGTTGTCCATTCTTGTAAACAGGCAGTGTCTCATATTTAAATAAAATTCCAATGACATCTTTACACTGACTTGATAGTATTTCTATTTCTCGCCTGATTTCTAACAAAAGTAGCTTCTCAGTAAAATCTCTCTGTCTTTCATAGCCTGTACCCTTAATTTGTTCATATTAGCTGATGTATTGTGTTCTGTTTACACATACATGATCATTACTTTTAAATCTTCAACACAGAAACCCTTTACAAGACTCCTAAAATCTGAACCTTGTCTTCCTTTTCAAAACTCCGAATGTTAAATTGTTTCTTCTGGGTTTACCTTATAAATCATTATTTAACTTGTTCATTACTCATTTTTCGTGGTTTGTTGAGGGTTTTTATCTCCTGCTTCAAGCCCAATTATTCTCGGATAAATGTTTCACTAACGATGTAAGTAGAGACAAATCAGCTTTCGTTGATAAAGAACAATGTTTTTGGTACAATCAATTGAACATCAGTCATGTCGCCTACGTTTCCAGTTTCCCTATATTAAATTCTTACAGTTTTTTAACCTTACTAAAAGTTTCTATTTCTGGTGAAATGTTTGATCTCTCCCTTTTAACACTTCAATCAATTGAAAATAAAACTGATTGCTTTACCTCTCATATTAATATTAATACAATCTAATTAAGCAGTAACTTGATAGTAGTAAACTAAAAACTTATTGTGAAGAGGCAGAAATGAATACGTCGTCCTAGCTTACATTTACTGACGCACAAAGTAAACTGTACATTTCTAAAGTAAAACAAATCTAATAATACAATTTACAAAGACTAATTACAACTTTCAAATCGACCGTAAAACCTTATTAACTGTATACAAACTCGTTTTAACCGAGAATCGACGTTGACCATATGTAGCCAAATACTGCAGAAGTGCTGCTTATCTATATGCATTTAACACATAAAAATAAACAGTGTGAAACATTGCACTGACTATCTCACACTCCAAAACGGTAACAATGTCCAACTCATGTCTTCAATAATTTACTAATCAGAAATTCACATGAAATTGACGATTTTCAACATATTCCCTCAATTTGAAACCACAAATTCACTAAATACTTTTAATTCTACTAGTTTGGTGATTATATAAATTACGTATACTCTTTTTGTCAACAATCAATATATATTCGTAATCGGGATACATACTTTTAAGCTACCTGATTGTCAAGTAAACAGTTATCAAATGTAACATGAGTTGTTGACAATTACCACGATTCACGCTGTTTCTTGTGAAGAGTATTGAAACTTGTCACACCTCCTCGTGTCTCTTTGAACTAATAGTGGAGCTGACATTATGATGTGGGATAGAGGTCTCTATTTATGTTTTTTCTTCCCCCAGGGCCGTTGAGAACTGGACATACGACATCCTTCAGACAGATGAGATCTAAATATGATTCCAAAAACAGTTTTTAATACTCAGTGGTATAACTGTAGTGCATCACATAACTTTCTCTGTGCAGAATAGTATAGAATACTATAAAGACTGATATCGCACTGACACTGCACCAGGTGGGGGATTTTACTGGAAAACAACCAAAGAAGACCAAAGCATGGGCGTACCCAGCGAGGGGCAGGGGGGCAGCTGCCCCCCCCTGGAAGCAAAAAAATAAATCTTTATTATACATTTTGTTGCTGTAATTTAATACAATTCTTGAAATAACTATTTTAATAATCAATTGTATATTGAATGACCATGGCTTGTGCCCCCCTCTAGTTTTGATCCTGGTACCCCCTTGGACCAAAGCATAACTCTGGAAAAGTATGCGACGGTATTCCAGGCAGAATTGGCATTTAGAATGCGCACAACTGTACCGTACGATAAAATATGCCAATGAGCACATCATTGTTAGAAGAGATAGTCAGTCTGATGTTAAATAAATTCCCACGAATTTCCTTCTTCATTAGTGTGTTATCGATACCCGTTCTTAGTTAAACTATCGATGTGAAACCAGGCGGAATTAATGTGAATCATGGAGGATACGAAATGAAGAAAAAGCCGGACGAACTGGTGAAAAATGGAGTAACACCTTTCATTGGTCCGAAACCAGCGTATGGTATAAGTATTGCTGCAGCAAAGAATTGTCTGGAAAAATGGATAAAATCAGAAAGTTCGCTGGAGGGAACTCACAAAAGTGAAGCTCGATAGGTCACTGGCTCAGCCAAATCAAAACTCTCTAGGTTTGTCGCTACACAAAGCAAACGAAACCAAAGGGAAATCTTAAGCTTCGTGTCAGGACACAGCGCTCTTAAGACAGATTTGAATACCACGGGTTTATTCCAGGATAACTTTAAATGCAGACTGTGCAATCAAAACTTGGAATGCAGAACAGATACTTCTGATATGTGAAGCTTTAGGAAGCAGAAGACTAGCAATCTTCGGCCAAATGGAACTCCAGAACAATCTAGCTAGGCAAATCCTGTACCTCTTGATTCTATAAGTTACTTGGTAGAGGAATCAAGAGGTACACAAAAACTCTTATAGGCTGTGGTGTCTAGAGTAATGTTCTATAATACCTATATGTGAAAAAAATATAAACCGTACTTAGATTAAAAATGAGGGTTTGTAGGTTCAACCATTGATTCAAATTCAATACATAAAATTACATCAAAAAATCCATTTTATTATTAGAATACGTTTTTATATAAATACTTTAAATAATTGTAAAAAATACATTTGATTCTTAGTAATATATTTATTATTCTTTGGATATATATTGCTGTGTTATAGGTCCCAAAGAGGTTACCACGTACTTCAAGAAGTCAAGACATTTCTGTTTGGTGTTAACGTCCTGCCATGCCCCCCACACTATGACACCATCAGCTCCTTCCTCTTTGGGAACTCTCATGAGACTATGTAAATCTTCCTGTAAGAAAAATGTACATAGATTTTATAAAGATAATGTTCATATTAAATGTTGAGCTTGACTTATGAGAAAAATTATACAGTATAACAAACACAAAGAACACAATTCTCATAAAAAATACGCCTAAGTATCAGACGCGTTTCAACGACAAGGTCGTCCTCTTCACATGATACACCAGCTACACCAACCAAACCACAACTTGTTATTTGGTTGGTGTAGCTGGTGTATCACTGAAGAGGACGACCTTGTCGTTGAAACGCGTCTGATACTTAGGCGTATTTTTTATGAGAATTGTGTTCTTTGTGTTTGTTATAATGTAAAGATAATATTGTTAAATATATAATATTAGAAAATATTATTTAAAGGGTTCTACAAAAGTATCTCATCTTTTTATTTCAAACAGGTGTTAATTTACGATTTAATGTACACCCTGTATATGAAGACGTTTCGTCACATTGTGTAAATAAACATGTTATCAAAGCTTGGTTGTGTACATTTTTATCTCGAGTAAAAAATCAGAGTTACCTTTTGAAGTTAAAAATTATAACTTGACTAGGTTACTGTACAAATAGATTCAATATTTCTTCTTGTTTCAAGGCGAATAACCTTTCGGTCATCATCGCCTTATAAAAAAAGAATAAGGCGATCGCCTTATGAGTACTCCGATAGACATGACAGAGCACACAACTATGTCAGACAAGCTCATATGATGTGTTTTTATTGTTTTTATTTTTGTATCAGTGTATGTTCTTGTGTTAAATGTGTTTTTTTAATATAATCGATGACGAGTTCTTCAAAGTAATTTTCTGATGATGGAGTTTCGGCCTCGAAACATGTAAGAAGCAACCAACAACGAAGTCACAAGACGGACCTAAGGTAATTAAATATTTTATTTAAAAAAGAAGGTTAGAAAGTAACATAAGTGCCCCTAATCTTCGTAGCCTATAGTCTAATAGCGTCAGGGTCGAAAATTAACAAGAGTTAGTTAAGAGAGACCTGATAGTCATGAAAATGAGGGATCTATCCCAAGAGTAGAAAAAGTTCAATATCCCGGTAAGATCTATCGGGTTTGGGACGTCTGTACCCTCTCTAAAGCGCCCCTAAGGGGTAACCATTATATCCATCGTCAAAGACGATTCCTAGGCATACTAATCACTTAATTTTCCCAACCAAATGCAAATATGAGAACCTAATTCCCACCGGTCTAGTGGGTACGGTTGCTGCCGTTCTTTGTGTAATGTAGACCTGTGTGTGGTGGTTTTATCTGATCACGATTGTATTTTCTTAATTTTAACGGCTCAGATCTAGTTAGAGTTCTTAGATTATAAATTTTTGTTTAATTTCCAATATGTGCCTAGATTTAGTTGGTATTTTTCTCTTTTATGTTCTAGTTTCACAGTTGATAACGAGAGTTCATTTATAGTCTCGAAACGTAGACTCAGAGGAACTCAAAATAGTTATATGAATAAAAGAAAAATCTATTTTTGAACGAATCTCATGAATTGGGTAAATATACATAATTGGACGATATACTTACATCACGGATGTTACCCTCCTTGTAGAAGTATCTATACCATATGTAAGGAATATTCAAGCTCTTAACTCCAGCATAGGTTTGTACTCTGGTCACTTCCTTCACCATCCCTCTAATCTGTAAAGCGCGACCTGAAATTGTACCTTGGTCATCCAAGTACAAGGAAGGGTACAGAGCTCCTGATCTACGCCAGAGTAACAACAACCTGCAATAAGATCAAAATTTAAAGTAAACAGGACAATTTCCTTCTTAGGTAGTGTTGATCAACTAAACCATAAAACCCATGTTCGATTCCAGAGATGATACAGCTTTTTTCACTTTTACTTTCAGGAAAGATTGTAACTAATTTAACAAAATAAAACATTATAGTATATAATTCTTAGTACTATAATGCTTTGTATATAATTCTCTAAAGAGAGGGAAAGGAAGTTTTTAGTCGGTAGGTCTATATGGGAAGTTCAATTCTATCTAGGTACAGCCACTGGGTGAAATAAAGTCCATGAGAATGTTTTCTCTCTCTCCCTCTCTCTCTCTCTCTCTCTCTCTCTCTCTCTCTCTCTCTCTCTCTCTCTCTCTCTCTCTCTCTCTCTCTCTCTCTCTCTCTCTCTCTCTCTCTCTCTCTCTCTCTCTCTCTCTCTCTCTCTCTCTCTCTCTCTCTCTCTCTCTCTCTCTCTCTCTCTCTCTCTCTCTCTCTCTCTCTCTCTCTCTCTTCTATCCATCTATCTATCTCTCTCTAGATTGAAAAGAAGAAAACTTTTTTGAGGTATCTACTTGCTGTAAATGTGTTGAGAAGCAGTGTAACAACAGTTGTGTGTAGTGCACAAGACAAAAGTGTACCTCCCTTTCATCTTAAACTAGTTACTTTGATAAACTCTTAGATTTAGTTATACTATTAGTTTAGGTTATGCCAAAATTGTTCATTAGCCTTAAGATTGAAATTCTATGTAGTACTAAGTGCTTTGTAAAAACTTGTTGGTTCAATCCTAGTTCAGGAACGAAATTCTTTACCTAAAATAACATTAACATTTCTGACTACTTACAAATTATTATCAGCTTCTAAGGATTTGCTACAGGAACCTACGCCAGGTTTGTTGAAGCACTGAGGGTATTGGTAGTACCCCCATTTGGCGTTAGGACGCAGTGTTTGAGCGTAGACTAAAGTAGTATACATCAGTCTGTACGCTGCTCTCTCGTATTCTTGCCTAGCCTGGAAGTGACAATGGAAATATATTGGAAACAAGAAAAAATTTTATTTTTAAAAATTGACAGGAAGTGAATTTAGTAATCATTACCTAACCTAACCTAAACTAACCTAACCTAACCTAACCTAACCTATCCTCAAAACCTAATACAAACTAATCGTCAATAAAAATGTCATTATTGTAGTTGTAAACCAAAAAGTGAAAATGAATCATGGGCGCCATTTTTTATGAATTGTTTATATATTTAATAAGAACCTAAATTTGTTTCTCTTTGCCATAAACTCATCGTAAACAAGTCGAGCTTTTAATAACGGCGAAATCTATGCCCCCCCCCCATTATTCCTAAACTGTGTTATCATTTTACTTGCGATTATGGTTACAAGCTTGGGTCATTTATATTCACTATTCACAAAAATTTTAACAAAATCGGAAGAGCCGATTTTGAGAAATTACATATTTTATGACAACCTTATTTTTTCGTTTCTTTTACAGATAAGTCACAAATACAAATTTTGGAGAGATGTCCACCATACGTTTTGTTTGGTTCCATAGAGCGAAAATTTTGTTTAGTTTGAATGATGTAGAGAATTTAATGAATATTTTAAAGTAAGATTTATTTATTTTTTTATTGTTTAGGCCTATTATTTTATTGATTATACAAATTTGTGTCCACAAAATAATTTGTTTAAAATCTATAGACGGTTTTGAGTTGTAGAACACTGGAGTTAGGACAGATATCATTCCCCACATTTTGGATTTATGTGTTCTCAAAATAATTTATTATACTTAATGAAAATCCAAAATCTAGGTAACCTTTAATTTAAGCTAACTTTAATTAATTCTGAAGGACATTCAAAAACCAAAACAAATAAATTTGTTTTTAAACTAATGGTGCCAAAATTTAATCTAACAAATAATCTTAATAACGTTTTTTAATAATATGAAAATACATTTTTTAAATAGTGAATTTTATTTTTTTAAATTAAAAATCTTGTACCTGTTTTTCAACTTGAGCTGTAGTGTAAGTTGGGAATTTGTTCTTCACTCTCAAGCGAGACAGGATTCTATTAACTTCCATATCGTTAAAATTCTGAGCCCAAGTTGCACCCCACTGCTCCATGTCGATGATTGCTATGCCTAAAAATAACAAATAAAAGGACATTATGTAAGATTGGTTTAATTACTTTAAAACAGATCAGAAATCTAGAAAGATCTTCGACAAGTTGTAATAAAAGATTCTAATTTGATTTCTGAACTTTTTTAATAAAACTAGTGATCAATTCGAAGTCAGATAAACATGCGATCAATCAGTTTCATCAAAATCCTCGCATGTATGGTCTGAGACATTGCACGAACTTTGTCACTCGCTCATCCCCAAAAACAAATAAAAACTAACCAAAATTAACCTTCATTAAAAATATCGTTTCTGTAGTTTTAAATCATAAAGTATAAATTAACCATGGGGCCAGCTTAAATTTTAAAAAAAGGCCTAACTTCGGATGTGTTACAAAAGCGTTCATAGCTGAATGCGTTGATTAAAATAGAGCTTTTAACGACGACGGTCGAGTTTCATTTTTTTAATTTTAATTATTCCTAAACAGTAATGTTTTTTCATTATACTACACAGAAAACAGCTGTTTTCTTAGTCTGTTCATAGAGAAGAAAGTTCTTCTCTACCTTCCTTGGAAAATTTACCTTGCACCAGCTGATTTCAACAATAACAGACTTATATTAATTGCCGTTACTAAAGGTTTAATTATTAACCTAAAATAAGTGTAATAATTGTATTTTTCACTCTTAAGTACATGACTCTAAAAAAACAAAATATGGAGAGCAGAAGATTTTTAATAGGATATCGCAATGAAAAATGTTTTGCTCAGGATTTAGGAAGTTGTCCATCGCTGTTGTTTCAAATAAGATTGTAAAATATTTAAAACTTAAAAATCCAGAAGAATAAACTGGACTTTGTTTTCAAAACACGCTCAACCAATTACCTAGTTAATATTTTTAAAAAACTGTGGATGGGAGCTGTTATAAAAACCTAATTTCTCAAAATACGCTCAACGAATTTCCTAGTAAATAACAAACAAATTTTTGATGGAGCTGTTGTTTGTTGAATTTAAACTTTGGGTACTACTTTGCTAAAAAACCAAATCTTACCATCGTAATTCACATCAGGGATGTCCTTGTCTACAACTTTCATAAACGCTTCTAAATGCGCAGCAGTATCTGCGTCCTGAGGGATGCCTCCATTCACCAGGTACAAGTCCTTTAGGTTCTGTTGCTTCAAGGCGGGGTTGTGAGTGTAGTTATACACTGCAGGGAAGAGGCCAGGGTTGTAGAATATTGTAATTTTATCGCCTTTGAAGTGATCATTGCTGTTCTGCGTAAATCCATAATCTTGGGCCACGAAATCAAAAGAAACGTTGAAGTTTTTACAGAAACCTGTTGGAACGTTCCAGTATACTTTGAATTCCTTGCATCTGGAAGAAAAAAAATTAAAATATATTTTGTAAGGAAAATAATGTACATTCATTAAATGCTAATTATTAGTATGGTTTATTCGAACATTTATGTGTATAAAAACTGATACACGACGTTTCTAGAGTGTAAATCAACATTCTTTATCATGTGATATTCTTAGAATTATAGTACTATTCACATTATAGTACTATTATAGAATTATTCACATTAATCTACTATAATGTAAAAATTAATTTGTTGCATATTAAACAGATGAAAAAGCTATAGACGTGTCATCAATAAAAGCTCTAAGTTAACTTTAACAATACATTCTATAGAGGATAAGTGTAAATTTAAAATAAAAAAGGTCCAAGAACAGAACATTGAGGTTCGCCTCAAATTTTTGTTTATCCATTTTAAATAAATAAAAACTAAATTTATAAATTAATTTACAATTTATTAAACAAAGACCAGAGCACTGTGGTGACACAAGTACACTTTCAAAAGTCTTTTGAATGTGTACTTGTATACAATTTATTACTTAAAAAACATTATCTTTTTTAGTTTGTTGTGAGGTTATTAATTTCGAGAATTTTCTTTTTAGTTTCTTGTGAGGTTATTAATTTCGAGAATTTTCTTTTTAGTTTCCTGTGAGGTTATTAATTTCGAGAATTTTCTTTTAGTTTCCTGTGAGGTTATTAATTTCGAGAATTTTCTTTTTAGTTTCTTGTGAGATTAAGTTCAAAAAATATTCTTTTTAGTTTCTTAAGAGATTATTAATATCGAGATTTTTCTTTTTAGTTTCTTGTGAGGTTATTAATTTCGAGATTTTTCTTTTTAGTTTCTTGTGAGGTTATTAATTTTGAGAATTTTCTTTTTAGTTTCCTGTGAGGTTATTAATTTCGAGAATTTTCTTTTAGTTTCCTGTGAGGTTATTAATTTCGAGAATTTTCTTTTTAGTTTCCTGTGAGGTTATTAATTTCGAGAATTTTCTTTTAGTTTCTTGTGAGGTTATTAATTTCGAGAATTTTCTTTTTAGTTTCCTGTGAGGTTATTAATTTCGAGAATTTTCTTTTAGTTTCCTGTGAGGTTATTAATTTCGAGAATTTTCTTTTTAGTTTCTTGTGAGATTAAGTTCAAAAAATATTCTTTTTAGTTTCTTAAGAGATTATTAATATCGAGATTTTTCTTTTTAGTTTCTTGTGAGGTTATTAATTTCGAGATTTTTCTTTTTAGTTTCTTGTGAGGTTATTAATTTTGAGAATTTTCTTTTTAGTTTCTTGTGAGGTTATTAATTTCGAGATTTTTCTTTTAGTTTCTTGCGAGGTTATTAATTTTGAGAATTTTCTTTTTAGTTTCTTGCGAGGTTATTAATTTCGAAAATTTTCTTTTTAGTTTCCTGTGAGATTATTAATTTCGAGAATTTTCTTTTTAGTTACTTGTGAGATTCTTAATTTCGAGAATTTTCTTTTTAGTATGTTGTGAGATTATTAATTTTGAGATTTTTCTTTTTAGTTTCTTGAGAGGTTATTAATTTCGAGATTTTTCTTTTTAGTTTCTTGTGAGGTTATTAATTTAAACTATTTAATTTTTATATCGTTGTGAAGTAATAATTTAAAGAATTTTCAAAGAATATTGTGGAAGATTTATCCGTGAAAAGTGCTTTTCTATTTTTTTTCTCATTTAAGTTTATAACGTGAAATTGTAATTAAAAAATTTTAAATAACTAAACAACTGCGAAATCAACCATGTTTACATCACAAAAACATTTTTGTAAATTCTGTTATACTAAATGAATCCCAAATAATAAATAACAATAACTCTACTCACCTCACGTCAGTGAAGACTGACAAAATCACTGCAAACGTTACCAGATCTATAACGTGGCCCATTGTAGCGAGAGATGTAACCATGGATGAAGTCTCCGCTAGGTTTTATACTTTAGGAATACACACATGTTTGTACTCTGATAACGCAGGTTTAAATATACTAAGCGTTGTATCGATGATTTATGATAACAGTGCGTCTTGTAAATCTTTAAAAGCAAAGAAAAAATGAAGAGCAGGTAGTAAATTGTTATTAATAAATGTTCAAGCCGATTATATAATCGTTAATTTAATAAATGGTGCAAAAATATTGCACAAACTTTCTCATTTACGCATTCCAAAAAACAAATTATAAGAAACGAAACTAAATATGTCAATTCGGTTGTAGAATATCTGATGTTATTTCTTAAATTTATTTTAACAATTGTCTGAACTTGTTCTATTAACACTTCTTTAGCGTAAATGGTATTTGATTGAAATTGAGTTTTTACTGAAGGCGATCAAAGTTAATTTTTGTTTTTGATTGATAATATTGGTTTACTTATGATTTCTAATACGCCGATAGTTTTCATAATTAACGAAATAGGTAGAGCCGATTTGATATTTACGTCTTTTATTTACCCCACGCTGATTTTTGTTTGTTTGTATTTTTAACTGATGATATTTTAGAAACTCGATGACCTATAATAAGTTTTGTTTTTATCCTTAGTGACTACAATTGAACAATATTTGAACAAATTCGACATTTTATTATTATTTTCTATTATGACACCTATCCCCAAATTGTGATTTATAAAATAAAACACGAGATACGACCAAAATATGATCATATAGAAAATCTCACCAAAATCGGTTTAGTGGCTTGGGTTGTAAAGCGTTGCACAGATAGTATGTACAGAAAACTACACTATCAACCATACTCTAGATATACCATCCATCCAGTATCTAGACTCCGTTATCCAAGATCCATACTCTCTCCATTGTCCAGTGTTAGGATTTAGGATTTATGGTTAAATTAAATTCAAACTAGACAGTCAAAAAACTTGTTTTAGCTTGCTTTAAGGTAAACCGTAGAGTATTTTACAGAAGTATCAATAAGTGGTATTTAAAATTCCACGTTTAAGATGCTACGTGAAAGAAATTAGATAATACTGACAGCTACTGTAAACAGGAACAAGTCACAAAGTGGCATTACTGTAGTGATATTTATCCCTCTTGTGGGTCCATTTATAGTTAGAACGGTTGTATAAATCTCGAGATGTCATAATTGTCATATCTTTAATTTTAGAATATGTTTATATTTTTCTTCTTCTTTTCCTGTCTTATCTCCCTTGATCAATTTTTATTCTCTTCCAACACTGACTCCATTAGAGAGCTATCGGGCTCTCTTTTATTCTATTTCTCATTCTTAATTTCTTTTTACATTGATTTTTAAGTAAAGGAAATGATTTGAATTAAATTTGATTAAGTTGAAATCAATCGTAATTGCTTTGTTTGGCAGCCATTAAAATGTAAAATAAAATTTTGTAACCTTTTACATAACATCGATCGGTCTTCTGCAACATTCAATGTCAGCCACAAGAGCTTATTGTTCTTCTAAATGGTAGATGTCAAAATTGACAACCCCAGAAATATAACTAGATGTTGGACACTTTGTCAGGAAGATTCTTTACTTAATGGAGTACACGGGGAGACCCTAACAAGGATCGTTTATCCATCAGATCAGTGATCCTTTACCAATCGAGCCATTCACATTCCAGTATCAGGTTCTGCAGTTTATTTTTGTACCATTTCCTACAATGACGCTTCCCATCCTGTGCATATGTTTTCTCAGGTAGTAGTGCCCTGTATTAAATCCTACAACCTTGTTTAAATTTCCTCTACCAAACGGGGGAAATCAGGTGTAATTTTTTTAGAGAGAGCATGAGTTGACAATTTGCTCATCTTGAAACTAGATTACTTCTCCTCTACTGCCCTATGTGAATACATGTGCTGATGACTTAAACAGCCTGTTGGATGTGTCACTGAACAGCTTAAGTTCTATCAGTTTCGCTGTTGATGTTTGGTTAATCAGGACGTCTGCAGATCAATCCTCAACATGTCAAGGTACTCGGAAAAGAGAAACATTTTTTCCTTGTTTTTTTAAAGGCGAAAAACCTCTCAGTTATCATCGCCTTATAAAAAATAAAAGAACGAAATAAATACCTCTAGCCTTTGATAACTCCAATAGCTTCGAGTTGAAGAGAACAAAAGTTGGGAGAGAACTGATAGGGATGATAAAAAGAGGGATCTAACAAAAGATTAAAGGAAGAAAGGTGTAGATTCAGGTAGGATCCTTCGGGAAGCAACGCCCACGAAGTCTGATAAAGAGCCTCCTAAATTTCATAACCCAGGGTTCAAACTCCGCCATGAAGACGAGCAAATAACTATTTTTATACGTCTCTCCTCAAAAGACATAAAATCGAATCGTAAAAAACATGTGTGACAAATTAACAACATAAAAACTGAAGGTCGGCTTTATGCTGGACTTACATAAAGGTGAGGTGTTTGTCTATTCCTATCATGTTTGTAGCTAATGATGTTACATCATGTCATCGATACGCGGCGCCACTAGAGACAAAAACATACACGTTAACCTTTACAAGATAACCTAAAGTTAATAAAATGATAACAGTGTTTTTAACGACAGACTCTAAGGAAATAAAGTAGAATTTGTCAGCGAGTCGTCAGTTTTATGGCTTAATTCTTTGAGTGCACTTCATTCTAAACCTTACCTACTGAATAGAATTTAATCTAACCTAACCTAACCTTATCTACTGAATAGAATTTAATCTAACCTAACCTAACCTAACCTAACCTTATCTACTGAAAACTATTTAATCTAACCAAACCTGCTTTTGAAAGACAAGTTGGGTAAGGTAAAATATCTTCTATTTAAAAAAAAATCTTACTTAAAGTTAATAAAAAATAGGGAAAGACACAAAATGTTCAGCGGGTCCAATTTTTTGAGTAGAATTAATTAAAATCTTTTATCTACTGATTAGAATTTAATATTTTTTGGGTAACGTAAAATCTATTGTATTTCTTGACTAAGGCATTTAAATTTTTATGTTGGGGAGGGGATAACTGACTTAAAAACACATAAATCTGATTTTCTCAAATTTGAGGCAAATATTTTTTTTCTAAAAATGCAACCAAAACGTATTGGTACCCATCTTTCTAAAAATAGTCGTTCGTGAGTTAACATTAAAAAAAAACAAAGAAATCGGTCGTGCGGTTTTTATAAAAAATGTTATTTCTCAAAAACGGCTTTACATAGTATGTTTGTCTGTAGTAATCTCCTAGACTTTACATAACCTACAAATTTGGTACTTTCTTCAATTTAGATAATGCAAAAGTAAATTCCGCTTTAAAATACTATATTTCCTTTTCAAAATAATGTTTGTACTAAAATGAATTTGGCAAAAATTTTGATTTAATCTCACAATATATATATTGTAAAATAATGACATTTTATTTACAATCAGATTAAAACAAAATAATGCACACTTTATAAAATTCTAATGACAGAAGAAAGTTTTTTCTAATACACAAGGTACTTTCCTAATACTTGACTGATTTTATCCTATTAAAATATATACCAAGTGTCCTAAAAGTCCCCCCCCTATTATTTTTTTAATTAATGGAAATAGACAGATTTGCTTTGGGGAAAGTTTAGATAACCAAAGGAGGAGTTTTGTGAAGTATCAACATTTTCAACCCTTACCCCTAAAAATGGGGTAGTTTAGGGATAAGTCAAGAATTTTAAATAGCAACCCGTATTGAGTGATACCTCATTTTAAAGGCGTTTTAAAAATAAGAATAATGGCGCAAACTAGAGGTCTCTAAGTTCATCCTACCCAACATAGCGACCAATCGAATTGTGAATTTTACGTTAATAATTAGACCAGAAATGTTACAAAATGTACAACATGCTTTTGAGTCCAGAATCTATTTCTGCCAAGAATCAAATGGTAGCCATTTCGAGAACCTAGTCTGAGCTTAAAAACAAGGCTCTTACCATCATTTTACCAACATAGTATGTAATGTAATAAAAACAATCGGAGTTTGTAGGTTAAACTTAGAGACCTCTAGTTTACGTCATTATTCTTATTTTTAAAAGGCCTTTAAAATGAGGTATCACTCAATAGGGGTTGCTATTTAAAATTCTTGACTTACACCCAAACTACCCCATTTTGGAGGGAAGGGATACTTCACAAAACTCCTCCTTTGGTTATCTAAACTTTCCCCAAAGCAAATCTTTCTATTTCCATTAATAAAAAAAAATAAAAAGGGGGTGGGACTTTTAGGACACTTGGTATATATATATATTCACAGTCGTGTCAACTCTCGTTAGTTTTAAAATAAATGTTGCAAAAACGTTGGACAAACTTTCTCACTCATTCATCTTCAAAACCAAATTAAAACAAACCAAAACTCGTCACAAAAAATAATTGAAGTCCTAAACTAGCTTTGCTTGTGGCATAAACACTTATTCAGTGGAAGTTCTTTTTGATTAAAAAACATTTATAACTGCAGTCAAATATCATTTTTGTTTTTAGCCAATTAATCTTAAACTGTAACACTTTTACGACTTTGTACACGGAGTTGGATCATTAATCTTTTTACTTGCTTTTGTGCAGACGACAACAACAGAAGGAAGCACGTTCAAAACCACATTTTCGGTTTCACGAGGCCATTAAACGTCAAAAAAAGACGAAATTTTTTACAATTACAAAATTTCCATATTTTCGAATATTGGACAAATAAAATTTGAAAATATTCGTTTATATGAACCATCTTCTCTTTCCACCTTTGTTATTTTGTTTCTCAGCTGTACTAAAAATAGAAACAAAGTTGAACGTTTGATTAAAAACGCCAACAATGGTAATAAATTCCAGAAAAGGTTGTGAGAAATTTAACTGCTCCAGTCTTGCCAACAGTTGCAACCTCCTGGACGAGTCACGCCATTTTATTAACCCGTTTCGTTTTATATTCGTGACAAATTTACGAACGGTCGTCTGGTCTGACCTTATAAATCCATAGACTAGAACCCTACCCGGCACATACAAAGGTGCGGTTCTTGACTGACTTGAATATCAAGCTATAAACATATTCTTCAGAAACGATGTTTAGATCCAATGACAAATTGTTTACATCTCAGGGTTGCCAACATAAAGATACATATTTTCGGAGCGCGTTTATAACTTTAGAATGTAAGATATTTCAATGGAACTGCGCACACGTATAAAGAATCGATGCGAAAATATTGCGCAATCTTTCTCATTTATCCAAAATCAAATAAAAAGTAATTGTCACCCAAAACATCTTTTGGATATTTGTTATTAAAAAGTGAAAATTACTAGACGTCTGTTATTATTATTTTATATTCGAATAAGGACGTTGACTTGCTTTATTTGTCCAATAAACACGTTCTCAACGTACATCATATTTGATTAAAATTAAACGTTTAAAAATTATTGTTTTTTTGCAATTACAACTAAACCGTTATAATTTTAGTTGCAATTTTTCACACGGAATTAGGTTTTTAATATTCACTTTTCACTCATATTTTAACGAAATCAATAGATTACACTTTGATTAAAAGAGAGGTTAAAGAGACTTTGCCTATTGTGTAACACAACCTTTTAATTCTAGCCCACTCTACTTTACGTTTTATTAATTCACTTGCTAGCACGTCCAATGAGAGTTCATAAGTTTGAAAGCCAAAAACTCTACACCCCTTATTTTCAAAAGCCTCAGAATCGAAGATTATGTGACCTGCGATCTCCTTAAGCGTCCGACACAGTCTACACACATTTCACCGTTGTATGATCCTATCCTGTACAACTCCACCCTCAGACCACACTATCCCGTGATTCGCTGAGTTGTCCCCTACTCAAGGTCACTGTCCTTCCAGGTCTACCTATGGGAGTGTCCTCTAAGAGGGTGGATCCCAACTACCAACCTTGAAAGTGAAAGTATGAGGGCATTTCAACTCCCCAACCCGTAGAGAGAGAGAGAGAGAGAGAGAGAGAGAGAGAGAGAGAGAGAGAGAGAGAGAGAGAGAGAGAGAGAGAGAGAGAGAGAGAGAGAGAGGGAGGGAGAGAGAGAAGAAAATATTGCTCTCTCTCTCTCTCTCTCTCTCTCTCTCTCTCTCTCTCTCTCTCTCTCTCTCTCTCTCTCTCTCTCTCCAGGTAGGGAGTTGAAATGCTTTCATACTTTCACTTTCAAGATTAGGAGTTGAAACTCAGCCCCTCTAAGACTATCCCACCTCTGCTCGTGTTTCCTCTGAACCCACCTATTTATGGCCATCTTGAACACACAGGTGTCCCTATTCCCGGCTCAGGTCTTATGAACTCTGACACCGTTTAGTCAATGTATCTACTTCCTCGTTTCCCTCAACTCCTTTAAGCTCCGGTAACCATTGCAAAGTTACCAGTTTTTCAGAGACAGAGTGTTGAGGTTTTCTCTGTATGACCACACCACACTGGTATTCTTCCTACCTCTTTATGTTCTACTGAACATAGTATTTATGTTCCACTACCTTAACTCAGCATGAAAAACCCGCCATGCTGTCCCAAAGGAAACGAAATGCTTCAACCCCGGTCTTAGTCTATATACCTCCGCACCCGTGTTTTTCCTTAGTTTTGAAACCAAACCACATCAGGTCCCCTGAATTTCCTAATATACGATCCTCCTCCCCATAGGTCAGGGTGAATTTAAAGAGTTTTGAAAACATGTATATAGTGTAAACTTTGTTTTATAATAAACAATTGGTCAATTTTTTTATTATTTTTACTATAACTCACGAACCAGTAATTTTGAGAGACGATCAATACATTTTACTCGCATTCTTAAAGGTTACACTTGAGAAAAATTTCATCAAAATCGTTTGAAACGAAATTGAGAAAATCATAATTTCGTTTTTTCCTTACGATATCACACAATTTCAGTAATAAAAATGATAAAAAATAATCCAGAAATATGGCAAAAATATCCCCACATTCTAAATTTCATTAAAATCTGTTCACACGTTTGAACAGTAGTGGACTCCACATACGACAGACGGAGAGACAGATTTAATTCCAATAACTACTTTTATAGACTCTGGTGACCTCATATTTAAAACAATTCAACATCGATTTTTAACCCATCACATATTTTCTGAAAGTAAAAAACTAAATCGCCCTAACCTAACCTAAAGCACCCAATGGCAGCCCGTGTCATATTCCAAATCTCTATTTAATAAACACCCTAATAGTCTACATAACGTTCTCTCACATATCAGTACCGACTGTACTAAACAAGTAACAAAGTTGGGTGTTCTCCCTACAACAAGTGCGTGAATCACACAACAAACAGGTTCTTATCGCTGTCTGCAAACTTTACCGTCTCTTCTGCTATAAATTTACTCTAATAAGTCTGGTTTTCCGTAAATTTTCCATTGTTGTATACAACAAATAAAACCTTGTAGCTTAGTTAAGCCTGTTGCCAGACAGTCCACTCGAAGTGTAGAGCCTTCCGTCTGGGGTATTTAAAACTTTTTACTATTTTTTTGACACCGATTGACCGGATTATTACTTGCATGCAGTTAAATATCTTGTTGAACACGTTTTAAAGCTCTTTTATTTATTAAATTTAATAAGTAAGAAATTGTGTTACGTTACGTTTAGGCCTAGCCTAAAATCTACGATACTGGTTTAGGCCAATGCCTATTTCGAGATACTTATCTCAATTCCACCCATGCACCATACATAGGGTGCCCAGCTTTGTACATTAACTTACTTTAATAATACATTACCAAATCATAACTCTATCACTAATTCAGACGCGATGTAGTTTGGTGACACCCATTCTCAACTCGTCGCGTTTAATTAAGAAAATTACCCTTCCGATTTGGGGATTGGGTGTACGGAAAAACCCCTAACGCCATGACCAGGTTAAATAAACAGTCATGGTGTAATTGTGAAAAAAATTATCAACCCAAAATTAACACTACACATCGTGGTTGGTTCTGAGAACGGACGGATGACTTCTTCAGTCACGTGGTCTACTCAACATAGCTACGTACTAGTTCCAGTCAGCTGTTTTATACGATAAGGTAAAACGGACCATGCTCAATACGGTCTACTTAATTACCCATTCCGAGAAAAATATTATTAGTGAAATTGCATTGTAGAATTCGTGATGATGGGTCAAATGGTTTTAAAGATACAGAGAACTTTTCATTTCGATTTCAACCTTCTATCAAGGGAGCTCCGTTCTTTTCGGTAGATCCGCTTCAGAATATTCACTAACAAATCACGCACACAAATTAACATTTGGTTATAAATACCAAAATGAACCCTTTTCGGTTTTGGTTTTTATATTTGGGTGTTTCAAAAGTCTGTACAAGTTTTTTAAATTTCTATTTATTTACAAAGCTAGACAAAAGTTAAATATGCCAGCAACCCTTCACAGATAACATTAAGTTCTCCCCTTAACAACACAAGGGTGTATCTGTATTGCCTACTTTGCCCCTTTTTAATCCATAAGTCTATACAGTCTGTGTTAAGCTGCCGTCACTGGCGAAACCATGGTCGGCAAGACTCAATAAAAGTAGAATTTACTAAAAATTATGTTTGTGGTTTTCCTTCCTCATAAGTTTATTGTTTAAGAATATATTTTTAATTTTCTGCTGTAACAATGATGCCTCTTCTAGAATTTATGTTATTCAGGATGTAACTAATATGCAGACATTGTAGGTAGTGTTTTACATTCTCGTATATACTCAATATAGAGTAAGTTATGTGATGGGCCAAAAATGGATATCCAGTTTTTCGCATAAAAAGTGTTTTTTAAAAATTATGTTTGTCTGTCGCTTACAATCGAAACGCGTGGACCGATTTTAATCAAACTTGGAATGTGGGCATATTTTTTTGCCTTTATCTCGGGACTTCATAACTCAAAAACGGCGTTTAAGATTTTGATAATTTTTTATTTTCAATTTTACCCAATAAGTAACCAAACCTAACCTATCGTTCGTCACCTCTCAAAAAATCTGTTCGTGAGATATCTTTTTTTTTAAATCTGCCATAATAATGATTAATACACGGAATTTCTCAAAATTGTTTCTACAAATTTAGTTGAAATTAATGGCTTAAACTCGTGTGGAAAATCGAAATTAAGAAAATATTACGGTTTAAGAATAATTAATTAATTTGACCGCCTTAAAATATCAATTTGAATCAAATACGTTTTAATCGTTGGACGTTTTTATGACACAAAGAAAATTTAGGTCCTTATTTAAATATTTTTCAAAGATGGCCTCTGTGGTTTATTTTCACTTCATTGTGAAGAAGTACTGAAAAATCAGTTTTGGTTATTTATTTATTTTGACGATGAATAACTGAGAAAGTTTGTGCAATATTTTTACACAGTTTATTTCTATTGCTGTAGAAAAAGGCTACCTTTACCCTCACAATCGCAAGAGCAAGGAAATACCTTTGAAGTAAATAATCATTTTTAAAAGCAACATTCCATTGAGGTAGCTTTGCGTCAGTTATTCGGCAGATAAATCAACTTACCGTTGTTCCTATAGCATAAGATTTATAGTCAGTAGTCAGGAAATTACTGTAATTTTGAGGCTGTAGAATCGTCCCTTCAGGGGATTGTTTGGTTGATAAATACATCTGTACAAGAAAGCAACAGCTGGCGTTTATTGCAATGAAATGCAATTTGATATAAACTGCATTTATAATGTTTATATTTTATATAATAGCCGCATTTACATAAAGTATAAAAGGTGCAAAAACAACACATTTAAATTTCTCTTTAAACAAAAGTACTAATCATTATTTCCTCCCAGAAAGTTGTTTGTGAGTTTATCGGTGAAAAGCTGTCCATATTGGCTGTTATAAAATGTATAATTTCACCAAAACAGCGCGAATGATTTTGTTAAATTTTGGTGGAATATTTATAATAAGAAATCAAAGATGTTAAATTACAAATACAATCCAAAAAAGTACAAGAATAATTAGAAAAATTTTCTGACACCAATTCACAATTGAAATTCACGAAATTTTCAAACAATACATTAAATGTAAAAGATTTATAACGTCGAAAAGTTTTGAAAGAAGATTTTATGTCGCAGGTTTTCACTAATGTTGAACTTACACATTAGGAAATCGACATTTCAGGACTCCTAAAATCGGGGGAAAATTTCGGGGGCAAATAGGTAAGTTTGGTAATTGAAAAACAACCTTTCACCTTATGAAAAAAATATTTATATAGGGTCTAAAATGATGGCGATTAAAGTTTGTTTTTGTTTTATGTCAATTATTCCATATTGGGAGGGGGTGCACACGGTTTCCGTGTGATTATAATTTACATTTCACTAAAATTTGAATAAAATCGGTAGAGCTGATTTTGAGAAATTACGTTTTTTTATAAATAATAACTTACGGCAGATTTGTTTTTTTCCCGATAACTCTCGAACTGTCATTTTTGGAGACACGACGAACAATGCATTTGTTATGTGTCATCTATTTATCAAAAATTTCATTAAAATCGTTTAAACCAATATAGAAAACTCTGTTTACTCTTTTAAACCAAATCACACTATTGATTTTCTTCATGAATAACCTCCATTTTGCATGTGTACAATTAAAGAACTTTCCTTATACCAGTATGAGCTGAACCGTAAGGACTTACCAGGAGATCTACTGATAGCAACTTCAATGTCTTGTAACTTTTGTTCTGTTAAAACAGATTTGTTCCCTTCTCGTGTTTTGTCCGTTACTGAGCCGAAACTTCTTATTAAGTTTCTGAGTAACACTTTTCACTGGAGCTTCTTTACCAAAAATTTACAAGAAATGCTTCAATAGAATATAATTCGAAAACAAGATCTCACAAAAATTCCGTTTATCTAATCAAACGCGTTTCAAATACAAAGTCACCATCCTCAGTGCTACAATAACTAAACTATAACTAACTCTCCTACTATAAGAGTTAGTTATAGTTTAGTTATTGGCGACTTTGTCGTTAAAACGCGTTTAAGTAAACGTAATTTTTGTGAATCTTGTGGTCGAGTTTAATTCTATCTAATATTATCACACAAGTCAAGCTCAATATTTAATTAAGAAATGCTTCTTTGCATTGTTTGTAAGAATGATATTTATTAAAGTTTTCAACAATAAACACCGGCTCTTGTTACGCATTTTTAAACGCATTGTTCAATTAACGAGACCAAAACTGCTCAAAATAATGTTCTGAAATTGAATAACAAGCTGAAGTAATCAATTAAAATCAGCTAATCCAGGCTAGCCAACACAAAATATTGTACAACAATGACTGAAATGATTTAAATGATTGTGCATAGATAGCCTACACGTAATTTAAATACATGACTAGACCCGAGCTTCTTTAAGCTGAACAACCAGTACATAAGTATTTTACAAAAGCATGGTTCATTTTCACTTTGATTTACAACTACCGAGCAGACATTTTTGGTGACAATTAGATTTGGTTCGTTTTCAATTAGGAAAACATGTTTGTAACATCTTGGACAAGTTTTTTTATTTAGCACGTTTTTATATTATATTGTGTTTGAGACGCAATTTTTTAACTGAAATTCAATTTGACCGGCAAAAATAAAACAACCCTTTAAAATTAAAACTCCTTTTTCCAGTCGGGTTTATTTGAACTGACTTTGTCCGCGTTTTTGTAGGCGGACTGGTGTCAGTCAGTGACAAAGTTTAGAGCGGCATTTCTGTCAAATAATGAGAGCAGTTCCGAAGTTGTTCGTGGCGAGCATAATTCACAAGGCCGATACTGAGACTTGTCGTTATAAGGTCGACAGGATAATATCTCTGCTTTTGAAAGCTGAGGTGTTTATAATGAAAACTAACTTCGAGACAATAAAACAAAGTTATTAATATATTTATGGAGAGTCGAACAGCTGGACGATATTTTTAGGTTTTGACAGATTATTATTCTATGAAATCTCTTGTCTACAACGTGTAACAAATAATAATAAAAACGTACTCAGAATTCAAACGGTAAGAATGCAGTCTAAAATTTAGGCAACTTGCACAGTTTTTCAACAAAATGTCCACATATTTTCCGAAAATTTTCCGCAACCTTTCACTGACATTTGTTATACTTTTTACAACTATTAGATCACTGAATATATCACGAAAAACCTCCAGACACGAAATTCGGCGGAAGATTAGGTTGGGGTTACTTCAATGGAGAAAAAATTAGACACTCCAGCTCACCGCTGGAGTTTAATTTAAGCAATGCCCAATTATTGTTGTGAAATTACTATTGGCTAAATTAATATCAGTAAAAGATTATAATACTATCTAGAAAATTCATAGCTCAAAGAATTGAGGCTGATAACTTAAAAGGTATTCCATGAAGAGTTGCTAATCAACTGAAGGTGATGGAAAAAGTTTAATACAAAAGTTTTAGCTGACTAAATTTTCCATTACAATTTTTCTTACTAATTTTTTGGTCAGACGAACTGGTACAGAAGACTTGAGAGATCTTTTTGCAATTGTTCGTATATGGTATTTTTACGAAAACAAAAGTATTAGTTTAGGGCGGTTTTTGTATTGTAAAAAGCGCTAAATATGGGTGTGTAAGTGTTTGTACATGTAATACCAAGTATTTGGTATACATTTTTGAATGTATATATTTATGCACACATACTACAACTACAAACACGTGCATTTTTGAACGTTAACGTTTTTATTTGTATACATGTATACACACACACACACACACACACATACTAACACACACACATACACACACACACACACACACACACACACACATATATATATATATATATATATATATATATATGGAAAATATTGCACAAACTTTCTCACTAACCCATCCCCAAAAAAAACTATAACCAATCTAACCTAACCCTCACCAAAATTGTCAGTTCGATAGTTGACAATCGAACAATGAACCATGGATGATTTTATTTTTTTTTAAATTTGTTTAACACTAGTTTAAACTCGATCTTTTATCGCCGGCTATCACGATTCATTTATGTTTTTTTGCCAATTCTTCACATTTCGCTAAAATTTGAACGAAATCAGTTGCACCGGTTTCAAGAAACTACGTCTTTCCTAACAGCTACACGGTCAAATTTAGGTTTCTACAATCATCAGTTCGGGAAACGCCATGGTTTGGGAATGCGTAGAAAAACTTAATGAACTGAGCAGAAGTAATAAGTAGCTCTCCTCTGGGTACCAGGACACATGGGTATTTGCGAAGACCATTCTGGGTTTTAAAGACCATTTAAGGTTTTATACGGATGTGAAATCGTCCTGGGCGCGTTCACATGTATCCTATCTATTTTTAGTTTACGTGTAGATAAATGGTGCAAAACAAACTGAACGAATTTTTCTCGAAAATTAAAAATAAATCGATGCAATCTTTGAAAATAGTTATTTGTGCAACTAGTGAGTAAAGTGGCACTTTCTTAAACGAGAGAAAAATGTTGACGCACGAGGCTTGCCGAGTGCGTCAATTTTGTCGAGTTTAAAAAAACACTTTGCTCACGAATTGCACATTATACTTTGTCTACAGTTGTTATTTTGTGACAAATAAAAAACATACTTCAGCAGTAACACAATTTAATAAAACATTAATTTAATACAATAGTGTTCAAAAAAACAATCAATTACAATTCGATCATTAATAACCGCATTTTTCTTATTTTTCAGATTATTTTAAAATCTGAACTGTCCATATTTTAAAACTAACTACACAAAATATAACAGTAGTGCTAAACAACACATCAACACTGAGTAGAAGTTCTCACGTCAAAACTGAGGTTATTTATGAATATTACAAATAACTTAGGTGTATTGTTGAGAAAACGGGATTGCCAACTTCAAAACTCGACATACGAAAAATACTCTCCGTGTACATACACTGTCAATCATCTTCATGAATAATTACTTCCTTTTTCAACTTTAAAACGTTGTTTTGTTGTTTATTTATGTTATTTTACATCTAAGAATTAATCTAACCTACATACGGGACATTTCCTGTATATTATAAATCAATTCAAATAAACTTAACCTAAATTTCGTTGCCATTCGGAGTGAGCAAAGTAGTGTGCAAAGTAGTGGGCAAAGGGAAACTGTTGAGAAATCAGCTGTTTTGCAAACTAATTTAAATGAACAAAATTCCACTTTGTCAACAACTGTAGACAAAGGTATTTAGAATCTTGCATTGCTTCATGTATAAAAGTTCAGTCTACATGATTGTACTGCAACCAACATTGCCAAACTTACAAAAAAATATTCATAAAATCGACACAACAAAACATGTATTTTGTCGACGTTTTGTTCCATGTCGTTCTTACGAATGTCGACCTTATAAACATGCTCTAAACAGTATTCAATTTCAACAGCTTAGACCAATATCACGATCAGCCAATTTGACACGAATTAATGACTTCGGCCTTTACTTTCACTATAATTCTATTAAAATAATATCTAAGGTTTTTGTGACATTTATGGAATAAAGTCCAATTAAAAGAAAAGGGATCAGTGTGAAGGACATTTTATATATTGTGAACAATAGCTTTACAGGAACTGGATTGATTGATCTATCCTGTAATTAATTATAGACAATATGGACTTGATTATGATGTAGTTCACCTTGCATTCGCTAGAGGCGCCGTTGTACATTCACACTAGTCTGGAGGAAGAAGACTTTTATGATAAGATTGATGAATATTTATAAACTGTTTTTATTATACTTTTAATAGAATATATAAATAGTTGTTTTTATACAAGATGTTGGATAACTTGTGTAGGCCTAACCTTCAGGTTGCTACCGATTACGTATGTAGGACTAAGCTTCAGGTTGCTACCACGGGGGGGGGGACATAATTTTAAAATGTACTATGAGAAAGTCGAATATTTCAAAATCGGTTGTAGTTCAAACATATTTTAATGAAATGTAATAAATATATGATTTAATCAATGTACCAAGGGGAGTGTAATAGTAAATAAAATAAACAAAAATAATGCACAAACTTTCTCAGACTACAATTCATAATCATAATAATAAATCAGCAAAATAACAACACCTTTATTAAATACAAACAATGATTCTCGTAATAGTGTTGCTTTAGAACTGAACTCTTAGTCGCACGGTATAAACATAAGCTTCAGGTTGCTACCACTGGGGGGGGGGGGAGTCATAATTTGAAAATGTCCTATTAGAAGGTGAAATATTTCAAAATCGGTTGTGAATATTTCAAACATATTTTAGTAAAATGTAATAAATGTATGATTTAATCAAAGTACCAAGGGGAGTGTTATAGTAAATTAAATTAAAAAAACAATGCACAAACTTTCTCAGACTCCAATTCATAATCGAAATATTAAACTATTCGTTATAAAAATGTAAAGGTATATCAAACACACAGAACACAATTCTCACAAAAAATACGCCTAAGCACCAGACGCGTTTCAACGACAAGGTCGACCTCTTCAGTGATACAGTTATAGTGTGATTGGTGTAGCTCGTGTATCGCTGAAGAGGACAACCTTGTCGTTGAAACGCGTCTGATACTTAGGCGTATTTTTTGTGAGAATTGTGTTCTGTGTGTTTGTTATACTGTGTAATTTTTCTCTTAAGTCAAGCTCAACATTTAATATAAAAATGTAAGTTCGGTATTTATCGGTAAAAGTGAAATTAACAATGGACACGGTTTTTAACAAATATTTAAATTACGCCAGGCTATGTTATATATTCAAATATACTTATGATTTTTTTTCATTTTAAAACCAATATAAGTTAATAAATCAGCCAAATAACACAGCTATTAAATGCAAACAATGATTTTCGTAAGAGTGTTTCAGTAGAACTGAATTCTAGACCGGATGAACGACCCAACTTGAAAGGATTGCAGTGGGGATTAAAAACTTCGTGACAATTTTAGATTTGTATGGACCACTCATGAATCAGCTTTTTTGGAGATACTACCAGCAATACGTTATTAGAAGCAACACATGAGTAAAATGTAATCAAAATTTTTAAAGCCGAATTTAGAAAATCTTTATTTTGTATAATTTTTTTTTGTTTTATGGTACGCCTAAATGTTAGCTATTGAATTTTTTTTTTTTAACATCAAGTGTTTGGGTTATCAATGTTGACATTTCTCTAAAATTTGTCGAAATCGGTAGAGTATCGATTTGTTTTAACTCAGAGGACCTCGAATCAGCAAAAAACACTTGACATCGATTTTTTTAACCTAATTTACAACTTTATAAGAAAGTAAAACCAAACATTTCATATTTAAAACTAGACCATATGGTAGTATCCCAAACTAAATAATCTTAACACAGTGATAAACTATCAATCGAAATAGCTAAAGTGGAAAACTAATGGATTTTGATCAATAACTGTCGAAGCCAAGTGTCATTAACTTATCTACAATCGATACTTGATGCTAATACCACGCCAAGGTTTGAATCGATAGATGTGCATATCGATAGTATTACCCTATTAGCATTGCCAACAGGCTCTAACAACAAGGATATGTTCTTATGATCCACAGATAAACACTACTAACAGATGCCACGGTGTTGCATTGCTAATCTGTGCATAGATTCAATGTTTTACATGAACAGACATTATCAGATGTCACGTGATCTGATTTTAACAAGTACGATTGTCAATGTGACCTGATTACACTATCGATAGGTGATATCGATTCACGGTGTTCACTTACTGTAGCTTTTAAGTTGTACAACCTTGTTATTTTATCTAAAATCTGAGTTTGTTGGCTTTGTAACAGGGTGGTAACGGGTCTGGGAAGATGTCATGTGCACAGATTAAAATTAAAAATTTGGTCAATTTAACAAGGTTACCTTGAAGATCATTTTCGGTGACACCTCTGGAGCATGTGTTTTGCAGATTGGAGAGGCTCTAAGGTTAAGACAAAT